>JAKTUT010000020.1:120687-199699 GCA_030556845.1 Sugiyamaella floridensis | reverse complement strand
CCCCCCCCCCCCCCCCCCCCCCCCCCCCCCCCCCCCCCCCCCCCCCCCCCGCCCCGGTCCAGTTGTCGGGCTTAACTTAGTAGTAGTGTGGCGAGCGACGTCAAGGCCAGTGATGATACCCCAGGTAATTGGTTCCACGCCCAGCATTGAAAATAAAGAAACAATTGAAGGTACGAATCGACGGTAGTACAGGGCAATGGATGGGATTACATTGCAGTGAGAGGCGGGTCATGAGTTGACCGCCTTGGCACCGGTAGCCGCCGTAACACACGGTTCGGCACCGTCCACCCCCCCACACAAGAGGCATCAAGCCGACACAGTGTTCAGTGGTACAGTACCGTGCAAGAAAAACAAACTTTTGTGTCGTATCCTACACCATGCAAAGGCTTCCTAGCCCGGCCAGGCAGGTCCCAGATGGAGATTTGGAGTACGAGGTCAAAAATGGACCTGTGCAGCCAGTACCTTAGACAATCTAGGCACCAGGTACGATGGGGCGGATTTGGAGGAGGGCGGCGGGAAGAGAAAGCGGGACATGTGCCTGGATGATGAAGCGTGCGTTACGCACAGAGGTGCCGCTAATGACTTTGCGTCTGTATAGACGTTGACCGGCTGTTGGGGTCCACTCGACGCACCCTTGCTGCGAGTAAGTGGGGCCCAGTGCTTTGGACCCTAGCGCGACCCCACATGTGACTTGTCAGAGGGACGGCACGCCGTTTGGAGAGCGAGAAGGTGAACGGGGAGGGTGGCGGCGGGGCCAGGATTGTTCGGACGCAATAATCCGAGCTCGCAAAATAGACATGGCAGACGGAACAAAAAGTGATAGACAACATCGCCTGTCATCTGAATACGGGCTTCCGGGCGCTGTGGTCGGTCGATCACTTGAATCCCAAACTGGAATAAAGAATAACCTAGCTGAGGATCATCCGAAACGCGACAAAGCTAACTTGTCCTCTGCATTAGGAGTGTTGAGGTTTTTTGAGAGCAAGCCCAGGAAGTTGCCGAGCCCAGGCCGAAAACGCACTTGGGCATAACAGACAGTGGCGGAATCCAGCACACTAGTAATTTGGTGTATTTTCGTACCACATTGCCCAGGCACCTACCTACCTCCATTTTTCCCCTCTCCCTCTGCTTTAGAGAAGTGAGATCTTGAAAAAGAACCTTAGGCAACACCGCCCAGTTGTGACAACAAAACCCACTGCAAAGCATAGACCTGGTTAGAAAACGGCTTGGATCGTCCGATCTGGGAAGGTGGTGTTGCATGTGCAAGGCGAGGAGGGGGGCGAGGATAGCCGCGAGACCAATGTCGATTGCATTAACAAAGGCTTCGATGGTCGGGCTGACGCGTATAATGCAAAGTGAAACATTGCTATCTGGCCGATGCAAATGAAGGCGGCAAGGACGGACAAATATGCCGTTTTACATTTGAATGGAACTGGTAGCTAGTATCGGAACAATATGTGGTTGGTTGTGCACATAAATCAAGGGAGGGGGTGGGGATGCGCGTGCCGAAGGCCATTTTCACGATGTGGTGCGTCTGCCGGGTAAATGGTGACTTACTGTAACAGTAGGGAGGGTATTTGTGTTGCTCTCGGTGAAATTAATTGGGTCTACATAAATAAAGGATTTACAAGCCTATCAATTCATTTGCAACTAATTAGAAACCAACCGCAACAATCAACTCAACAAACTTGTCTAACTTCAGCCGTAACCTTTTGTTTCGGCGTCCCGATGGGGTCAAAGAAAGACATAAGGCGCGTGAGAATCGTAATAAGTAGCCGCCCTTGGGGTCTTAGCGTTACTTTGCTTTTCCTTTAAGTAGCCTCCAAAAAAAGAACAGCCGCCCGCTCCCTGCGCCTTGGCAGTCCTAATAGGACGCACCATTTAGGTAATGTCGTAGTGTGCGATGAATCATGGTACTGTGCTACGATCGAGGGGCATTCCTCAAGATCTGGTTCCCGCCTCTCAGCACCAACCTTAACGTATCGGGTACGCACAGCTTCTGTGCTTAACCGTTTGTTCGATCCGGTGGTGGTCCTAATTGGTATTGTTGCTATGTACCCAGCCGTCTACTTCTATTCTATATTTGCTTTACAGGTGCCATAATTTGGTCGGCTCTGGCTATAATCGTCATAATTAAGTTGACTGGTGCTTTTGAGCGCGTATTGACCGACCTCATTACCCAGTCGTTTGTACTTTGCTGGTCGTGTATAAGGTTATTGTAGATTCTTCCTTAGTACTGCAGTATCCATCTAAGGACTAGTAATACCCTTTTTAGTATTAACCAGTCCCCTTTTAATACCAGTACTCTTGTTTGGGCACGCTTAAGCACTTCTCTACTTTAAGCACTGTGCGTCTTTTAAGGAATCTCCTTTAAGACTACCCCCTCTTACCCTAAGTCTCCCCTTCTTCCTCAGTAGCCCTCTTAGTCCCATCTCATACCCCCACTCCTACTACCTGGATCATCGAGTCTATCTTGCACGACCGTTGGATCAACTGGTGCTCACTAATGCTAGCGGCCGCTCATTGATGGTCTGTGATGGTCGTGATGCACCGTCTATCATGGCCCATCACTATGCCCATCGCCATGCCCCATAAAGTTCTGGCTCGTCCCTCATTTAATCCAGCCGTGTGTACCCCACAGTCAGCCGTTTTTGCTTGCATTGGCTGTCTTAGGTCAATTAGTACACTTTCTTGATCATTTTTCTACTATATACCGTATCTTCCCTATATTTCTCGCTTCGTCTCGTGCCTTTATCGTCAATTGTTCTTTTTTCTCTACTATCGGTACCATTTACCCTGTCTCCCTAGTCCCTCAGCGTACTTCCCACCTCTTACTTACTACATAGTGTACCTACATACCGTCCCTACATACTGTACCGCCTACCTTGTACCTAATTATACCTTATATATAAAACTGTAGTCGTTATTTGGTTGGTTGTTTGATTTGTGTGTATTTTCTCGTTCCTTATTATTTTGCTCTCATTGTGCTCTCAGTTATGTTGCTCTTCTTGTACCCTCTCTACTTCCCTACACAGGCCATTTACCTCTCACGTATTACTGTACTAGAGCATATTCTTTACCCCTTCACTGACCCAACCTACCAATCACTATACACTTAAAGGGACACCTTCAACAAGTTACAATATACCTGCTCAAACAAAGCCAAAATACATCGCAAAGAGTATTCAAACCATCCATCCACACATTAACTACCCCAGAACTTCCTCAACTTTTAAACTTTTGCACTCACACCCCCACCTTCTCCGGTCCTCCACTACCATTGCTGTCATTTTCGCAAGGTAAGGGTAACCGCAGAAAGCGTTTTTAACGGCCAGGTACACTCGACTTAACACACTTACAGCCAAACTACCAAGGCTAAGTGGGCTCTCTCTCTCGGCCTCGTCACGCCTGTGGTTCTGTTTGCACCTATCTCATCTGCCCCCATTCTGCCCCTTCTCCCGTTTCAACCATGGCGTTCTGGCGTATCGGCAATGGGTTCTCGTCAATATCGGCCGTAGATAAGATCCTCGACAGAAAGGACCACTCACTGGGTGATCTGCTCAATGAGCCCGACCTTCTACAGGAGCTTGTGGCTCCCAACACGAGACTCATCGAGTACCTTCGTCAACCCGATATCATGGCCGAGTTGGTCTCCATCATTGCTGACCTCAACCCACCACCACCTCCACCACCTGTTGTTACCGCTGACGCGCCTACAAACACAACGCAACCATCCAAATCACAGGATTCCGCTGACCAGGACCCCGATGTCACCGATCCCATGTCAATCTCGCCGTCTCCGACCTCGGAGCCCGTGTCGGGCCTCGCCGCCGTCGCCTCATCTCCGCCTTCAATGCCGCTAGACATGTCACCCGGCTCAGTGCCAACTGGCGACGCGGGAGACACCTCGGACAGCGACTCGGGCGATAACGATGATGATGATGATGAGGACGACGACGATTTGTCGGGCGAAGCAAAAGTTCAGCAGCCTCTATCGGCAGGCCTGGCCCTTCTCAGTCGTGCTGGCTTTGGCTCCAGAGACGTGGCTGAGGACGACAGCAGTGACTCGGAGAGTGACCAAGGAAAGAGTTACGACGACACCGACGAAGACGCCAAAGAAATAATGCGCCGTCAGGCACAAATGTCGGCTGAAATCCTCTCTGCTGACGTGTGGAGTCTCACTGAAGCTCTCATGGAAAGCTGTGAACTCATCGACGAGCTGTGGAAGATCCTCGATTTCCCTGCCCCTCTCGACATCACCTTTGCATCGTACTTCACCAAGATCAACGAGCACCTACTCGACAAAAAGACTGACGACATGCTTAACTTCATCCGGTCCCAACCGATGTTTGTCAAGCGACTCATGAACCACGTCGATAACCCACCCCTGATGGATTTTCTGCTGAAGGTTATATCCTCTGACAAGTCCGACAGCTCCACTGGAATCATTGACTTCTTGCAGTCTCAAAAACTAATACCCTCCCTTATTGCATTCTTGGGCCCCGACGTGCCTGCTCCCGTGCAGTCGGCCGCAGGCGATTTCCTCAAGGCCTTTGTCACAATCTCGGCCCAGTCTAACACTGACAACAACACAATCGGTCCAAACGAACTGTCGCGTGAGCTCGTCAGCGAGCCATGCGTACGCGAGCTACTCCGCCTCATGCTCCACGGTGGCACCGGCCTTGGAACCGGTGTCGGTGTCATTATTGAGATCATCCGCAAGAACAACTCGGATTACGATCCAGTGCCTGTTCTCTACGTCACGATAGAGTCGCACCCTCCAGGACCTCGCGACTCCATCTATCTCGGTACATTGGTGAGCCTGTTTGCCGAGGCTATCCCGCAGTTCCAGGAAATCCTCACTCGCAAGCACACTGAGGAGTTTGCTACACCGTTTGGAAAAATCGAGCCCCTTGGATTCGAGCGCTTCAAAATATGCGAGCTCATCGCCGAGTTGCTACACTGCAGTAACATGACTCTTCTCAATGACCCTGCTGCTGAAGACATTGTGCGTGCTCGCGACGAGGAGCGCCAACGCGTCAAGGGAATCATTGCTCGAGCTCGCAACGAGCTGGACCCTACCATTGGCGACGAAGGCGAAGATGCTGATAGCTCCTACAACAGCGTTATCGCTTCCGAGACCGAGTCGCGTGGTGACCCTGCTCTGCAGGACATCAACAAGTCTATCGAGGCTGAGATCGATGACCTCAACATCAACAAGCAGGAAGAGTCTCCAGCCCTTGCACCAAGTGACGACATCACGATCGAAAGCACAGACAGTGTCCCCCGGGAGCCTCTTTCCGAGGAGGTGCCTGAGTCAGCCGGAAGCTCAATTGCCAACGAGCTGAAGTCGGATGACGACGACGACAACGGAACTTACCACTCTGCCACCAGTGAGCAGGAGAGTACAAACTGGCATGATGCGAACGACGGCTCTAATGAAGGCACCAGCGAAGCTGCGGATCGTGATCGTGAGCGCATAGAACTGGAGCAGCAGGCATCACTGGAACAGCAACGTGCCGCCCTCAAGAATAATCCTGTTGTCGGAGACAAGATGAAGATTGCCCTTGCCGAGCACAACTGTATCAACGCAATTCTCGAAATGTTTCACAAGTTTCCTTGGAACAATTTTTTGCATAACGTGGTGTTTGACATTGTCCAGCAAGTCCTTAACGGCCCCATGCAACAAGGATTTAACAAGTTCTTAGCCATTGACATGTTTGAAAAGGGCCACCTCACAGAGATGATTTGCGAGTGCCATGATATTTGCAAGCAACACGAGGAGAAGACCAATATCCGCCTTGGATACATGGGTCACCTCACTCTTATTTCGGAAGAGGTTGTCAAGTTCACAGCCATCTACCCACCCGAGTCAGTAAGCCCCGTTATTGCCCGTGCCGCTGCACAACCCGAGTGGATCCACTATGTTACAGACACTTTGGTGCGCACACGGGAGCAACACAATACGATACTTGGAGGCAAACGACCTGTTGGTAACGAGTTTGAGCGCAACACTAATGCTATTATTCTCGGCAACGGTGAGGATATGGACACTAATGATGAGGACGAGGATGTTGGAAGCGAGCTCGGTGAAACAGATGAGGACGTTCCTCTTGGTCGTCTCGGACACCGTCGTCTCAACTCTGAGGATGCTGACGAAGATGTGCACCAGCTTGGGCTTGATGGCGGCGATGATGACGACGATGACGATGAAGACGAGGTTCCCAATTTTGATTCAAAGGGTCGCAAGCGCCCGTCACGTCTGAAGCTCGAGAGTAGCGGTGAAGGCGACCAGTTTTCGCGATACATGTCGCAGCAGATCAGTGGCACAGGCCATTTTGGTTCAAGCGATGAGGAAGAGGACGACGAGGACTGGGAGAGCAATTCTGGTGGCGATGCACATGACGCCAGGTACTCTGTTGGACGTGAGCGCAAGCAGACCGGCGAAATGAGTCGTTCATCTGCTCTTGTCGATGATGGAGACGACGAGGAGGATGACGATGATCTGGGGCTTGTGCGTAGCCGGAGCTACAACTATGGAGCATGATGAGACGACATTTTAGTTCATGACATTGTTTTTTCGTTGCAATGGCTGCATTACATAGCCTAATTGATCTTGCCTGATGGCAGACACAAAGGTAGATAAAAGTTAAGACGGACTTTTGAAGAGCCTGCCTTTGAGGAAGTGGTTCAGCGACGGTGGTTTACTTGTAGTGATTGTAAGTAGATTTTCTATCTAAGTCTGACGAGTAGGACGACGCACAGCACCGACTTTTGGAGCAGCAGCAGGGCGCTTTTTGAGTTTCTTTGGTTTGGGTTCTTCTTCTTGTCCGTCACCGAGGACATGACCATCTGGCTCATAAAAGATCTGGCGTCCCGTTGTCTTGAATACGATCCATCGAGGTAGCGTCACAAGAATTGTATCACGCCAACGCGGATCCTTGATCTCGTCAACATTAACAAAGTACTCGGCGTCATTGTGAACAAGAAACACATTACCCTCGGGATAGACTACAAAGGTCTTACCAGAGGGTAGAACTACCTGGCGCTTCGTGGCTGGATTTCCGACTGCAGCGGCTTTAACCTCGGAGATGATGGAGTTCATGTGGGCTCGATGACGGGAAGCTGTCAACTTCAGAAACACAAATTGACCCATGCTAATGAACAAGTACAGGAATACAATAACGGCACCAAAACCGGGTCGGTATCGTGAATAGTAATAGTCGGTGCCCTTCCAGCGAGGAAAGCCGTGATCGAGGAAGAAGTCATAGCGTTCACGAGCCTCGCTTCTCAGCAGGTTGGCAACAATTCCCAGCCGCGAGAATCGTTCCGTGGAAGATTTCGACGGATTCTTATCAGGATGAAGTTTCCGAGACATACGTCGATACGCCTTGGACAGTTCCTCGGGAGAAGCTTTTTTACTTACTTCGAGGAAATCATAGAACGTGGCACCCTTACCAAGATCACTTTCCACCTGATCCTTGAGGGTGAAGATCTCGCGATCCGTGATGGACCATGCTGACACAACAGTGAGAAGCAGAAGGAGTAATGGCCACCTCGGGATCATTGTTGTTTCAGTGACGAGCAGACAGGTATAAAACAGTGACAAAGTGACAAAGTGTTCAAAGTGATGCCACGGGTTTCATGGAGAAGACACGGCTACACACACGGCTGTGCGATGGTATATAAGGGTTCGCGTTGGGGAGAAGAACTGGAAGGATAGAAGAGGAGAAGTGTGCCACAGACTTAGCATTTCAACCTCAACTCAAAGTTACGTGTAGAGTGTTGTTAGAATCTTGACATTTCCTAACAATGGCAAAATCATATCTGCTTACTTACAACTCGGTGAGCGCGTTTCTATGGGGCGCCGTGTTGAGTCGCTTGCTGGTGCTGTATCCTCTTGTGGGATCTAAGTTTGTTGGTGATGGACTTGCTGACTTCACCAGATGGGTTCAAACGCTGGCTCTGCTCGAAATCATTCATTCAGCTGTGGGGATTGTCAAGTCTCCCATTATGACTACTGTTATGCAGATTTCGTCGCGTCTCCTGTTGACATGGGGCGTCCTGTACCAGTTCCCCGCGTCTACACTCCATCAACCGGCCGTGTCGACAATGATCCTTGCCTGGTCCATCACCGAGGTTATTCGATACTCTTATTACGCATACAATCTTGAAGCCCAGAGTAGGGTGCCTCAGTGGTTGACATGGCTGCGTTACACCACTTTCTACGTTCTATACCCACTAGGAGCCGGTAGCGAGGCATTGCTCATCTTCCTGTCACTTAACGAGGCCAGTGCCGTGAGCCCAGCTTATGCGCTTCTGTTGAAGGTCATTCTCATCATTTATATTCCGGGTTTTTACGTCATGTACACCCATATGATGAAGCAGCGGAAGCGCGTGTTCAAGAAGGTCGGCAAACGTCGTGTTGATTGAACGCCATAGATTACTGGAGTTGAGTGGAAACTGAGCAGCTATAAAATGCGAAGAAGCTCGTCGGCAAGATCCTCTGACAGCTTTGTACGCTGGTCATGACTGAGATGGGCTCCTGTATCTGTTGTGTTAGCCAGTGTGCGCGGGAAGCAGTTGCTATTCAGTGTACTTGCCTCGGGCTTTCTGTAATTTGGCAATAAAACTGTCAAAATCATCCACCTGTGAATCTTGTAGAATAGGTTTCGTCATATTGCGTAGGTTCTCGTCATCAAGGCTCTTGAGCGTTTCAAGATATGTCTTAGGATCAATGTCATCCTCATCATCTTCTTGCTCCAAGTCTTTCTGTGGGAACTCTCCATCTTGAATAGACCCATTATCATCATTTTCGTCTCCCGTACTCCAAGGAAACACTTCAAGTGCCTCTCTAACTCGACTGATGCCATCCTCACCACTTCCAGTATGAGTACATTCGAACCCGAGATCAAACAGAGTATCCTGAAGTTCATCATTCGTTGCACGAGTCTTTGAAACAGCCAAAACAATGCCATCCCACCCTTCATCACTTAGAAGTTCCACGAGAGTCCCTAGTTCAGCTGCATCGTCTGCTGTTGGCTTATGAGATTCATCATATGTGTAGATCAATGCTCCAAGAACGTCCCGCACTTCACGGGCCTGTTCTGAGCTGAACTCCTCGACCCATTGCTTCACCGACGACTCATCTGTAGCTCCAAACTCATCGATCCAAATACCTACTGTAGCAGAATAGTATTTAGTCTCAATCTTGTACTCGCTATTGAGTCCTGCGTGTCCCTCTGCATCCACTGGTATCTCTGGAACGCTTCCTGTAAGAGCTTGTATTAGGTCTGTACCATTCTCCCCTATACACATATACTCACCCTTTACGAGACTCAACTTCCCTGAGCCTGACCTTCCTACTATAAGTATTCGGTCTCTCATGGTTAACTGGTAGGTTACTAGTTGGTAAGTATGGCTCTTCTTACTGTCTCATCACAAAGTACCTATATCCTGGCCTTGCCCTGAAGACTTGACAACTTCACGACTTACTATACAACATGTCGAAACGACCAGGCGATGAGGACATCGACGAGTCCGACCTGTTCTCCTTCGTTGCTTTAGGAGGAGGCAATGAAGTGGGCCGCAGTTGTCATATCTTCAGCTACAAAGGTAAAACCGTCATGGTACGTGAAAAAGATTGTTATTCAATGCCCGATTCGTTACTAACTCAGCTCGATGCTGGTGTACACCCTGCCTATTCGGGACTTGCCACACTTCCCTTCTACGATGAGTATGATCTTTCGACTGTTGATATTCTTCTCATTAGCCAGTAAGTGTTTCCTGTTAAAACTGCCGTTGATTGTTGCTAACATAACAGCTTCCACCTGGACCACGCAGCTTCTCTTCCCTATGTAATGCAGCATACAAGCTTCAAGGGTCGTGTGTTCATGACACATCCTACAAAGGCCATCTTCCGCTGGCTATTAGGTGATTTCATGCGCGTCAGTGCTGTTCCCGATTCTCCTCAACCTTTGTATAACAGCGCCGACCTCGAGGCGTCTTTTGATCGTATTGAAACTATCGACTACCATTCGACAATGGAGGTGGAAGGTATCAAGTTTACGGCGTACCACGCAGGCCATGTGCTTGGTGCTGCAATGTACTTTGTTGAAATCGGTGGCGTCAAGGTGCTGTTTACCGGAGATTACTCGCGCGAAGAGGATCGACACTTGAATCAAGCCGAAGTGCCCCCCGTTCGTCCTGATATCCTCATCACCGAATCGACATACGGCACCGGTGTGCATCAACCACGACTAGAAAAAGAGGCTCGCCTTATGTCGCTCATTCACTCGACAGTCATGAAACAGGGACGGTGTCTGTTGCCAGTATTTGCTCTGGGAAGAGCACAGGAGATTCTCCTTATTCTCGACGAATACTGGGATGCTCACCCAGAACTCGAGGATATTAACATCTTCTACGTGTCAACTCTTGCCAAAAAGTGTATGGCCGTTTACCAAACCTACATCAACATGATGAATGAGAACATCCGGCGCAAGTTCCGTGACAGTCGGTCGAACCCGTTCCAGTTCAAGCATATTAGAAGTATCCGAAACCTGGAGCGATTCGACGATTTCGGACCATGTGTTGTGGTAGCTACTCCAGGTATGCTCCAGAACGGAGTGTCTCGAGAACTCCTTGAAAAATGGGCACCTGACCCAAAGAACTCGCTCATTATCACCGGTTACTCTGTTGAGGGTACCATGGCGAAACAGATTCTCACCGAGCCCACCGAAATCCCCTCAGTGAACCAGCCTGATGTTAAGATTCCGAGGCGAATTGCAGTCGAGGAGCTGTCATTTGCTGCCCACGTCGACTTCAAAGAGAACTCGCGATTTATAGAACTTGTTGATGCACCTTTCATTATCCTCGTGCACGGTGAAGCCAATAACATGGGTCGTCTAAAGAGCGCCCTTATGAGTAAATATGCTGATCGCAAGGGCACTGAGCGCGAGGTCAAGATATTCAATCCGAAGAACTGCTACGAAGTCGAGCTACCATTCAAGAGCGCCAAGATCGCCCGAACTGTGGGAGAGCTAGCCTCGGAGCCACCACGAGATGGAAAGATTGTTTCCGGAGTCTTGGTTGAGAAGGATTTCCACCTAAATTTTGTGGATGTGGCAGATCTTCGTGAGTTCACATCATTGACAGCCAGTGTGGTGACCGAGCGTCAGTCCGTCATTGTTGATGCTGGACCTGATCTTATCAAGTACCACTTGGAGCAGATGTTTGGTGCTGTTGAGGTGCTCTATGAGATTGAATCGTCCTCTGAGTTTATGATCATGGGTGCTGTCAAAGTTACCCACGAGGGAAACCTGTCAACAATTGAGTGGATTGCTAATGTTATGAATGATGCGATTGCTGATGCTGTCTTAGCAGTTCTTCTGTCTGTTGACTCCTCTCCTGCATCTGTTAAGCTGTCTTCAGGAGCGTGCGGATGTGCTCACAAACACGGTGAGACGAACGGAAACAGCGTCAAACAAGAAGACAATGATGATCGTGTCGCAGAGATACCAGAAAACGATTTGAAGATGCTCAAAAAGGCCTCTGCGTTACTCAGATCTCAGTTTGGTGACAGCTACAAAGTTTCTGATGATTTCAGTTCTGCGTCTGTTGAAATCGAGGGCTTAGTAGCTGATATATCATTCACAGATCTGAAAGTGACATCTACGAACTCTGCACTTGAGAAGCGAGTATCAGCGGTACTCGAACGTGCCTTGGCTACAGCAGCGCCTCTCGCTCGAGACTTTGGCAGCCTTGTTACTGCCGAGGAGGATAGCGCTGCTTCGAATGGCGGTGAACCTCCAAAGATAGAAGAAGTCCAGGTGGAGGGCTGAAAGAAAGAAGTAGCTATATTACAATAGTGGAAGCTTCACATGTAAATAATGCGAAATGAAAATGATTGATTTTTGTTTGAGAGAGACTATTTACATCTAAGCAGGGGTCTTCTTCTCGGCCTCGAGTTCACGGACAATGATGGATTTGATGAGCTCGATATCAGGCTTATCAGCAAACAGCTTCTTTGTCTCCTTGGTCTGCATGATCTTAAACTCCTCTGGAAGTACATCGTCCTCAAATGAATAGCCACTGATACCCTTTAGAGCCAGGTTCACAGCGTCGGAGAATTTGGCCGGGTGAGCTGTAGACAGAGCGACATACGTAGCTTCGGTGGGATCGTGCGAGGCCGAGCGCCGTAGAGCAGCAGAAACAGCAACAGCAGTGTGTGGGTCAAGAATGTACTTTTGAGAGCCCGAGATTTCAGTGTAAACGGATTTGATGGTGGCGATGGTCTCTTCATCCGAGGTGCGCTCGCTCGTGAACTCAGCACGAGCAGCCGCTAGGACATTTTCAGGAACCTTGAAGGTACCAGTTGTTTTGAGAGAGTGCATCCACTCGTTGATGAGCTTACCAGCCTCTTCGTCGGACGACGCCACGTTTTCGCGGGCCACATACCACAGGAAACGCTCAAAGTTGGACGACACAAGAATGTCCATAGCAGGCGACAGAGTAGCGTGGACAACGGGCTCAGCACCGTTACCAGCGCTCTTTGAATAGTCACCCGACTGGAAGAATCGATACAGAATATCATTAGAGTTGGTAGCAATGATGAGCGACTCAATAGGCAATCCCATACGACGAGCATAGAAACCAGCGAGAATGTCACCAAAGTTACCAGTTGGAACGACGAAGCGGGCCTTGGAGCCATCTTTGCCATGCTTCGAGGCGAGCGTGAAGTACGAGTAGAAATAGTAGGTGATCTGGGCCAGAATACGAGCCCAGTTGATGGAGTTCACTGCACCAATGTGGTACTTGTCGTTGAACTCCTTGTCGGCAAACGTTTGCTTGACAAGGTCTTGACAATCGTCAAAGTTGCCCTTGACAGAGATAGTGTGGACATTGGAGTCAAGAACAGTGGTCATCTGAGTCTCCTGGATAGGCGATACACGACCGGTGGGATAGAGGATGAACACCGAAACGTCCTTCTTATTGCGGAGACCATAGATGGCCGCTGAGCCAGTGTCTCCACTTGTAGCACCAACAACCGTGATGATCTCGCGGTCCGTAGCAGCGGCTGCTTTACCAGCATTTCGGCGGGTCAGAAAGTACTCAAATAAGTTACCAACAAACTGCAACGCCACATCCTTGAACGCGTAGGTTGGACCGTGGAAAAGCTCCAGCAGGTACAGAGACTTGTCCTTGTTGATCTCGACTACAGGAGTGACTTCATCGGTGCGGAACGTCGAGTACGATTTGGCCACGAGCTTGTCGAGGTCCTGGCGAGGGATTTCCTCGGGGGAAATGTACAACGACATGATCTCAGCTGCCAGCTCAGCAAATGAAAGGTCCTTCCACTTTGACTCAAAGTCGGTAGGGATCTTGGGGATTTCAGTGGGAATGTACAGGCCTCCATCGGGAGCCAGGCCCTGGATAATGGCCTCTTCAAAGCCAAGCGTGACGTCAGAGGACCGCGTCGAAAAATACTTCTGAGTGGCCATTTTTTGGGTGTGTAAGTGTGTACAAGGTGAAGATGAAGTCTCCGCTTACTATGGAGAACCTTAGATAGCCGTACTTTGATTGAGTCACTGCAGGGCAAAGCACATGTCCGATAACGGCGAGGAACTAAGGGTGGACTGGGGGTGATGTAGTAAACGGTTATAGGAATAAAGAGGTTCATTAAAAGAGATTCATAAACGTCTTAGAAGGTTCGCTGTATAGAAGGAAACCTACAATTCTATACATTCCATGCTACTTCACGCTCATTAATCATTTAATAAAATACATAAACCCTCACTGCTCAACGAGGGTTCAAAAACAGGTGTACACTCTGGCTGAGTAGGTCATCAGTATAGAATGATGACCGTCGGACTTCCTCTTCGTTGAATCCCTTGTCACTAGTGATAATGCTGAGATCACGAGCCTGTGATGCTGTCCACTTGTCGAGAAAGCCTACAGGATCCTCTGATAGACTGGAGAAGAACTCGCGGCGTAGACGAGACGTGTTGAGAGCCTGCACTGCTAGTGAAATGCGCGTGTCAATGTCGAGAATCTGCGTCTGGTCACCAAAACCTGTCTCGAGCATCTTGACCATCTCGGCGCGCGTAGGATCATCGACCTCGAGCTCAATGTCAAACACTGCCTCCCCGAGAGTTGTCTCCCGATCAACACGCACAACATAGTCAATCACAATGGCTTCTCGTGGCGACAGATGCGGTTTGATGAGCTCGCGGATCTGCGGGAACAGAATAGCTTCACGGCCAAACAATTCCTTTAGTGCGTTGTCGCACCGGATAAGTCTTCGCTCATCATTATCCTGCAACTTGTGGAATCGAATATAGTGCCACAGTGCTAGCACTACACCCGTCTCAGTCTCTTCATCAATAGCCAGCACGCGTGCCAACTGCGGCGAAAGCTTGAACTTGGTAGGGAATTCCTTCAGCTGCAGCGTGATACGAGCATTGACATTGTGATCTCCCTTGCGACGGATATCCAACACATCAAACTCAACATTTTGTCCAGTACCAGGAGGAGGCTCGTGCCATTCCACAATGTTATTCTCGATCTCAATGTCGGGATCATCGGCCGTCTGTAGCTCGACAATGATGCTGGTGAAGAACGAGTTGAATTTGGCGCGTTTGGGGTCATCAGCAGGCGTATCATCAACAATCCGGCCCTCAATACGCAAGTTCCACGAAGCAATACCGCTGCTGCTACCCAGATCCATAAAGTCAAAGTTGCCGTCAATTCCACCAGCAGACTGCCATGCCTGATCCGCAGACGTATTGGACACAAACACGCGTAGAATCTTGGTTTTCTTAAGGCTGCGGTTTATTGTGTCCTGAAGGTCGAGACGCTTACGTGTAATTGTAGCATCCAATCGTTTTTCTAACTCCTGAAGCTTCTTGTACAGATGTGCCTCGGGAATCACGTCCTCAACTCCATTCGGTAGATTGAGCTCGGTGGGCTTGCGCACATAGTGACGGTCGGGTCCGCCAGGCGCAGCATTGAACGGAACAGCAAACCGTGAACCACCCGGCGCGGGTCCTGGTGCCTGGCCAGGAGGAAGAACCACCGGCACTTGTCGTCCTGGAACGGGTCTTCCGTATGACATATGTTCGTGTATATAATGTAGTATGGGTAAGTGGTTGTGGCTGGAGGAACTGAAATTTGGAACTGAACTGGTGATGGCCGGGTAACCCCACACGCTCGAATGATGTGATGGGTTGAGTGTATAACAACGGGCAAGTACAACATTTACAGTCTTTAAACAAATATTAACATGCAATGGTTTGTCTTTATCCTATTTACGTACAAGGGGGAGAGGTCTAGGTGTTAGGCGTTTTCCGAAAGACTGAGCTCAAAGGAGAAAGGAAGATATGGCTTTCCCTCACCAACAAAGAACTTGGACATGGACTCTACCCAGTGCAAACGCAGCGAGTGAAGCATGGCTGATGTACCCTCCATGACAACAAGCACAGCAACAGTGAGAACAAACCACATTCCAAACAGAATGACTGTCATGATGACACCAAGTGCACCCGACATGCCAAACGCCGACTGGATGGTCATGGACCACAGGACTGATGACAGTTGCGAGTGAGCCAGTGACAAAGCCCACAATCGCAGGTACGACGCAGTATGCGACACACAGTTGAGACAAAACTCAATTGTGTGAATGACTTGGTGGATCATAATATCACCAAAGTTCTCGCCATGTCCACCCTCTTCATCGTCATCGTCGTCTGCCTCATGCTCAGGCGCATTCGAAGGACCACCGTTACCGTTGCCATTGACAGGTCCGTCAGCAGCAATGGCTTCATACTGGTGAGCCTCACTGTTGATCTTGTGTCTCAGGTACAGAGGCTTCATCAGCAACAGCCATGGCACGCAGATAAGGGCAACCACAACAAGGAAGTTCTGCACAGCTGCCTGTCCAGGGTACAACACCTCCTCAACCTTACCAGGAGACAAAAACATACCGATGAGCATGTTAAGAAGTCCAGGAGGACGCTTGTCAATGGCAACCCAATCCACAGTCCACTTGTAAACAATCGACAACGAAAGGTAACCGAAAATTCCCTGCATGAAAAGCAGGCCGGGAACAAAGTTACCCCAGATGTCAATTGGCGACTTGAAGTACAAGTGGTTGACGAGTGAGAAACCGTACGAGTAGCTCATATGAATGTAACCCATAAGGATGGCCAGCTTCATCTTGTATGAGTTGGTGAATAGCAAGTTGTTCTCGGTACCATGCCACGCAGGATCAAGTCCGAACGGGTAGACGCCAACTTGGTGGGCCTCAATTGTCTCCCCTTCGACCCAGTTCTCGGGCCAGGCCCAGCCAGAGCTGAACAGCGTCATCGACTTTGAAAACAAATCGTTGTACATAAAACCTGTGTACATGGAAAAGATTCCCATGAGCAGAAGAATATAACGACCCGAGTAGGCCATGTCAAAGATCTCGTCACGCTGGATCCGGGCAATCTTCTTCTCAAAGACGACCAGCATCAGCGCAGCCAAAAACAGGATAAATCCGTGACCAAGATCACCAAACATGATGGCAAACATAAAGGGGAAAGTTACAACCGTGGGTAGACCAGGATTGACTTCCTGGTAAGTGGCAACAGCATACACATCCACGATACTCTGGAACGCAGCTGTAAACTTGTTGGTACGGTGATAGGTAGGGGGTGTCTTGTTTGTCTCCAAAACATTGAGAATCGACGGCATATCGGCACCAGAGCGGTCAGTGATAGTACGCAGCATGGTTTGGACGTCGGGAATCTCGTCCTTGGGTAGCCAACCCTCAGCAATGAGGCACTTGCGATTCTGGTCATACATACACAGATTGAGCGCCTCGTAGATGGCTTTCTCCTTGCCGATAACAATCGACCAGTACGAAAGCTTGTTGGCCACAATGGCCAGCTCGGAGCGCAGCGTTGTCTTTGTGTTGCGGACCACCGAGTTGATATCCTCGAGCTGTTTGTTGACATCAATAAGGCGGGCCTGGCGTTCTTCGGCAAATTCCTCTACAGGGTAAAGGTCTGCTTCAAGAGCTTCGGCAATCTTGCGGACTTTGGAGAGGAGTTCCTCGCCGTGGGTGAACACAATGAAGTAGTTCTTGTCAATGGCCGTGTGCGACTTGGGGTCATAGACGGGCTCGTCGATTTCTCCAAAGCTGATATACAGGTTACCACGTAGTGCACGCCACAGAATTCGAGACAGTGCGGACATGTGGGCTCGGTTAATGACACCCGAGATGAAGCTCACGTTATGGGCAGCCATAGACTCGCGACGACGGAGGCGGCGAGGAATAGGCTCAGCTTCGGGTTCATCGTCCACATCACCCGAAGCCAACAGTGGAGCAGCTTCACCAGCCGTCTGGACCGATGATAGTACCGTCATGTTGGGGTTCTCCTGAGAAAAGAACTTATCAGAGGCGAGAACGACGTAGCGCATCTCTGTGAGCTGCATCTGGCGGCGCAGCAACGTCTCTTCCGATTCATTAAGCTGAACAATACGCTCTTCAAGGTTGTCTAACTGTCCAAAGAGATCGTCAACGTCACTGGGCTTCGCAGCTACAGGCACACCAGCGTCGGGTGGAGGCAGGGCCGAGATGTTTTCTTTGGCGAGTTGTTTCGAAAACAGGCGAATCTGGCGCTCCGCATTGTCGAGGCGGCGAATTTCTTTGACGAAGCTACGCTGGAATGCACTGACTTTGGAATTGAGGTCTCTCAACTGGAGAATTCCCATTTCTCCAAGGGCCGAGACGACATCGCGACCAATCTCAGTTGCAATGTACAGCTGAACGAGCGACATTTCCGCCGAGCCTTAGAGTTAGCTGGGGATCATTTGAAAAGGTGCATTGAATTGATTATTGCGCGCCTGGGGTACCCAAAGTACTTACGGAAATACGCTTCTTCTTTAGCCATAATGAAGGGTCGTTAGCAGAGCAGCAAACAGTGAGAAAGGGAACAATGAAGGTTCAAAGTCGTTGTTTGAACATCCGGGTAACACATGTGCGAAGGCTGGTCGCGAAGCGCCTTAATAGGGGGAAAGGGCGTAGGATGGTCATAGGTGCGGTTAAAGTTCAGTTAACAGTATTATTTCACTCTCAATCAACAGATTGATTTTACTCTCAACAGTATTCTTTCACTCTCAATAGTATTGTTCAGTGAATTACTCCATTGTTGTGAATTACTCCCTATACAATGGATCACTCCAGTATATAGTGAATCAATCGACTAGTTTTCGGTTCTACTATAAGGCTCCTTAGTATCAACCTCGCTATTGATTCGTTCGTCCAAATTGTATTTATAAGTAGTTACTTAGTTGCCGTTGGTCTCAGTCTCAGTCTCGGCGTCATCATTTGACTCACCATTTTCAATCTTCTGCTTCTTAACAGGAGGCAGGTCCGAATCAGCCACAGGCTTCATCAGAGGAGTAGAGACCTCCTGGTGGAAGTCACGGATAATCGAATCAACATCATCAATGTTCAGCGAACGAACATCACCAAGCTTCTTGATCTTGGCAGTGACCTCCTTGCACTGGTCATCGGTAAGGTTGAGGTTGAGCTGATCAACACGCGACTTGATGGCGTTCCATCCAGTAAGACGGTTGGCAAAGTGGATGTATCGGGTAAGACCGAAATCCGATGGCTTGAGGATCTCATAAGTCGAGGGGTTGGCCAGAATAGCCTTGGCGTGAATACCAGCCTTGTGGGTAAAGGCACAGAATCCAGTAATGGGGTTGTTGAAGGGGATGTTAACCTGAACGGCCTCGGCAACAAGAGTCTCAAGGTCACGCAGCTTGTGTAGCTTGTACTTGGACAGAACGTAGTCACGGTCAGCAGCAATCATGCGGGCCATGAGACCACCCAGAGGCGTGATTCCGTTACGCTCACCGATTCCAAGCACAGACACATCAATGAGCTTGGCTCCAGCCTCGAGGGCAGTGTAGGCATTAGCAATGGCACATCCGGTATCATTGTGAAGATGGCACTCAATGTCGCACGAGACAACCGACTTGATGGTTCGCACGAGCTCGTAGACCTGGCGCGGGTTGGCACATCCGACCGTATCGGCAATTCCGACACGGTTGACACCGATCTTGTCAACAGTGCGGTAAATGTTCATGAGGTCGACAAGGTCGGAGCGGAACGAGTCCTCGGACGAGAATCGGATCTCGATACCGTGTGACTTGACAAACTCAATGACCTCGACGGCGCTCTGAGCAATATAGTTCATGTCCTTACCGTGCGAGTATTGGCGCAAGAATTGTGAGGTACCAATGACAACATCGACACCATCGACTCCAGTGGCCACGGCCAGCCGGGCGTCGTCCATATGGCATCGGATGTGAGTGAGGATCTTGGCCTTGAGGCCGAGCTTGCAAATCGCCTCACAATCCTTGCGGGATTGCTCAGAGGCAGCAGGCGAGGTGAGTTCGATGTAGTCGACTCCAAAGTCATCGAGGGCCTTTGCAATCTCAATCTTCTTTTCCGTGTCGAAGAATGCGTTGGCAAACTGTTCTCCTTCACGTAGCGTCGACTCAATGAGTTGGAACGAGTTCACGTTGGACAAGTAATCCGAGGGGTGGGGGCCATAGCTGTTAGACTTGACCATAGGGATGTCTCGATGTTAGCTGTTTGTGTTTCAACCCACCATTTATCCAACTCATTGATTGTTGTATATTTACTCACCAGCAGGTTCACTCTTGGTGTCGGACATTTTTGATTTTGTTTGAGGGTAATGTATAATCAAGATTTGGCAACGTACCAATAATTTAAATGATTTTGGATATGACTAAATGCAATGCAGACTGCAGCCCTTTTTTTTTTCTCCCCCTCTGTCTACTGGCACGTCGGCTAAAAGCGTCTCTTTGTGGATGCGTACATCGGCGGGGCTACGATAAATTTTTCACTTTTTTCAGGGCAGGGGTCAGCTCGGTTGTACCGCCGAGGTATAGGAGCAATAGTGTTTGGTAGTGGGGTTAAAGGAGGGGGGAATATAAAACACAAATGAATCACAAAGTACTAGGTGGAGTAATCGACGTCATGTGATTGTCGTCCAGATTTAACAAAATACAAGTCTGCACTGTCAAGGCCCTCTGCACTGTCAAGCCCAGGTTTGTACTATGACGCACAGGTGCATTGACTGTAAGGTAGTCGGTGACAGGTAGAGGGCATAGGTAGAGGGGGGAGGAGAGGGCAGAAGGTGGAGAGGGGAAATCAATATAATGAAACCAAATATATGGGGTAATACATAGGACTTACAGGACTACTTACATGGATTTGTTTCATTAAATCAACGTATTAGACCCATCAGGTAATCTTCACTGAAACTATTAGATACCCCTTGGTGCTACAGTAAAAGACTTTATGCGCTCTGAATCATTAAATTGCGCGTGTGGAGCACTTTTTACAGACTCATTCAACTGTCGCTCACATGTATTCATGAGTCGAATCCCACTTTGTTGCAATTGATTATTGTACAGTGATAATAGATCCAGTAGTCTCTCAATAGCAGATTGGAGGTAGTCCCAACTGTTAGAACAATGGTAGTTAGTGCAGGTAACTAGACCCAACTGTAGACCCAAAGGTAGACCCAATAGACCGAAATGCCTAACTAAGTGCCTAACCAAATGCCTGACCAAACGTCAACGAAACGTCAACTAGACGTCTACCAAACATCAACCAAACGCATAATACATACCCATACAACTGTACTGGCCCCTTATACCACCACTGTGGAATCGACACATTCTTCCTCTACTATGGGCTTCTACCATTGTGCTGTGTTATCTTCATGCATAGAACATCCACACTTGGAATCCATACTTACGCATAGAAACGTAAACTAACAATAATTCAAGTACCTGATAATCAGGTTTCCAAGCCCCTTTTTAAACAACAATCACGACAAGTGACTCATACGTCATGTAGAGATATACTTTGGCACGATCTACTGTCAGATTCTCTAAACTGGCCAGGTATAATGGTACTCTACAAACCATTACTCAGTAACCTCATTACTCAGTAACCTCAGCACTGCTCCGACTTGACCCGGTAGATGCAAATAGTCTCCCAACCACCATTAAGAACTAGCCAGCTTACTAAAAATCTCCCCTTATATGCTCAATCTCATACCACCCATTAAATGACCCCATCTCGCGTATCGCTATACTTTTATTAGATCCCTCGTACAGTATCATATCACCCTCCAGTCCGCACGAGGGCTTCGCTCCTTCTCATGCCCCTACCTCGGCCTGACCTAACAAGGCCTGTGCACGGCAAACCCCTGCCCTATCTCCCAGCCGGATATCCAGAAATATATATATATATATATGTAAGCTCGACCTCTGGGCCCCCCAGAGCACCCCCCTCCCCCCCTGCATAGTCGAGATACATTTTCTCTGTAGCCCGATTTCCCACTTTTTCGATTGACTTTCGGCCGAACTCACCTGTAAATCACAGACAACCACCACAGCACGATAAACGCGTCTTCAACCGTGTGCTGCTCCTGCCTGTGCTTTTTGATCCCTCAATCCTGCCCTTGACGCGAGCCCTCGATCCGGAAAGACTATGAAACGCAATGTCTAGGTGAGCTTCCTTGTTTGTACTCGCCTCTTGACCACTCAATTTCTAACCCAGACTCGATCGTTTAGTAGTGTACGTATAATATGTCGCCACAGCCCCGGTCCACCATCTCCACAGCCTCTGCTGCCGGTCTGGCAGTGGGCCCTGCAACCTTTTTACTAACCTAAACAGCCTTCTAGATACCGGATCATCTGCGTTTGTCCGCAATACAGCAGCAGACCAATTGGCCGATGTCCAGAAGAGTCATCCCGAAGACCTTCTTAACCTCCTTGGCCGCGTCTTCCCCTATCTAAGGTCCAAGAAATGGGATACTCGTATCGCGTCGGCAAGAGCCATTGGAGGAATCGTCTCCAACGCGGCCAAATGGGATCCAAACGCTGACGACGAAGAACCCAAAATAGAGGAGCTTCCCGACGAGAAGCTCGTCAAGAAAGAGGAACAAGACGAAGACTCTGCCGTCGATATCAATGGTGCTGATACAGAGGGTCTTCTTAACTTCGCGACTCTCGACTTGAAAACCATCATCAAAGTTGGCTCCAAGCTGGTGGGCTCAGGCGGCAAAGAATACGACGACCCCTCGCAAAGCGCCGACCCTGTTGAACGCCTCAAGAGACTAAAACAAAATCTCAAACAGAAGCTGGGCCTGGCTGGCGAATACATGGATGAGGATGAACTGCTAGCAGAAATCAAAACCGACGTCACAAATAATGGCTCCGCTTCCAAGTCGGCAACTCCGCCTTCGAAAGTGCCTACTCCTGCGCCAGAACCTGCTCCCGTAGCAGAAGATCCTGCAGTCGCTGCTCAGAATGCCCGTCTTCGTGCCATGGCAAAGCGTCGTGCCAAGAATGATGCTCGAAACTCTGCATCCAAGGTCCGTGTTGTAGACCTTTCCGCCTCATCAGCGGCTCGCCAGGCCGAGAAGGACGGCGGCCCCATTCCTGTCGCTATAAAACAGGAATCCGGCATTGAAATTACTGCTCAGGGCCATAATGACAAGCTTGTCGTTGAGTCAAAGGCTCCAAAGGTCTCTGCTCTCGTGGAAATGCAATCTTCGAGTGCAGGCCTAGTATGGCCGTTTGAAGGTCTCTGCGAACTCCTCATGGTTGATTTATTCGACGAATGCTGGGAAATTCGTCATGGTGCCATTCTGGGCATTCGAGAGGTCATCCGTGTTCATGGAGCTGGAGCTGGCCGTGTTTTAGGTAAATCCAAGACCGAGAACAACAAACGCAACAGTCAATGGCTCGAAGACCTGGCATGCCGTATCTGCGCTATTTTTGCTTTAGACAGGTTCGGTGACTATGTCTCGGACCAAGTCGTGGCACCCGTGCGTGAGTCGGCTGCCCAGGCTCTAGGTGCTCTTTTACTTCATCTTCCAGAAGATGTTATCTACTCTACCTTCTTGGTACTTCGACA
This sequence comes from Sugiyamaella floridensis, assembly GCA_030556845.1. Taxonomy (NCBI): domain Eukaryota; kingdom Fungi; phylum Ascomycota; class Dipodascomycetes; order Dipodascales; family Trichomonascaceae; genus Sugiyamaella; species Sugiyamaella floridensis. The sequence goes on along the minus strand of JAKTUT010000020.1, from coordinate 176,685 downwards.
GCTCGTCCTACAGAATGATTTGGAACTCTCTTTTCCTATATGGGAGGCATGTCATGGAGGTATGCTGGGTCTCCGCTACCTTGTGTCAGTGCGCACTGATCTTCTTGCTGATGATACAAAGTACTTTGATGGAGTAGTCGAGTGTGTTCTCCACGGCCTGGAGGAGTCTGATGATGACGTCCAAGCAGTAAGTGCTGCAACCCTTCTACCAATCACCAAAGAGTTCATTGCACAGCGACCAGGCTCTATTAACGGCCTACTAGAAGTGATTTGGAATTGCCTTGGTGACCGGAAGGACGATCTAAGCGCAAGTATTGGTAACGTCATGGATCTTTTGGCTAAGCTATGTTCATTTCCCGAGGTTCTCGATATTATTCGCGAGTCGTGTATTAACAACGAGGAGAACTCGTTTGATATGCTTGTTCCACGCTTATACCCATTTCTTCGTCATTCTATCACCAACGTTCGCCGTTCTGTACTCGACGCTCTTCAAACATTCTTGTCTATTGAAAGCTCATCTGCGAAAGGTTGGATCAATGGAAGAATTCTTCGTCTAGTCTTCCAGAATCTACTTGTTGAACAGAACGAATCGATACTGAAGTTGTCGCTTAAATTGTGGAACCAGCTGCTGGATGAGATTGCATCTTCAGACACCCTATCATTTACCGAGCTGTTTGATGAACACTTCCCGCCTTTGCTGACATTGCTACTGACACCCATTGGAACTGCTCGACAATTCTACAAGATGAACACGTCTCTATTTATTAAACCCTCTGGTGGTACTTACAACATTGTGGGCAATGGGGGCCAGGAGGAGGATATCAAGGCCAAGAGAGGACGAAAGAGAAAAGACTCTGCTCCACCAGAACCTAAAGTTTCCGGTATTCCTCTCTCGTTCCAGGTGAACATTGACAGCCCAATGTTTTTGGGAGACGTCACACTAGTTGACTTCAGTGTGTTTTTACGCACGAAGATTGCTGCGAGTCGAGCGTTTGGTCGTGCCCTCAGCATGTGGGAGCCTAGTCGCTTCTCTGAGCTTCATGAACAGCTCAGCTCTTTTATGACCTCGCCCTTCTCGACTCAGCGTCTTGTTGTTTCCCTTGTACTGGAAGAATATGCCAAGTCGTCTTCACCAGTTCCATCCGAAGTCGGTGATTTCTTCTGTGAGAAACTGATGGCTACCCTGAACTCGCCAAACGACGTTATGTATCGCGACTTGACACCATTTTTGAAGGCTGTACGTGCCCAATGCCAGGCTCTATTCAACGTGTTTACAGATTCTGCCAAGCTGTCACGGTCTAAGCTTCCTCAGATTGCAATTGTTGTGCAGGGTGAAGACTCAGCTGGACCTGATGCGTTCTCTGTTGCAACAGCGGAGAAGATTGCTAACGAGACCTATGATAAGTTGAAGCGTAGTATTTCAACCACATACCGGATCACGGCGTCCCAAGGTCTTGCTGACGCTCACCGTAACCTCTTGAGTGCCATTGAAGAGGCAAAGTCTATTAAGCAGACCAGAGATATTAGCATCAACGCAGCCAGTGCCGCCGCTTACATTGCTCTTTCTGTCACGTTACCCAAGAAGCTTAACTCCATCATTCAGAGCATGATGGGTAGCATCAAGGGAGAAGAGGAGGAACAGCTGCAATCAAGAACTGCTGCTTCTATCGCAGAGCTGGTGGCTCTGTTTCTCAGAGTCGGCAAGGGAGGTGCGGCAGACAAGATCGTTAAAAATCTGTGTACATATCTGTGCGTGGACACGTCAGAAGTTCCAGAGTTTCATTCAAACTCGAAATTCCATGACAACATTCTGTCGCTTAGAAAGGAAGAAGCTAAGCCTGATTCCGCCGAATTGCTGGCCCACCAAATGGAGGTGAAGGCGGCCAGGATCAAGAGACTTGGAGCTAAAACTGCGCTTGAGAGAATCTCAGACCATTTCGGTGCCGATCTCTTCGAGTCTGTCGGAAAGCTCAAGGAGTGTATGTTCTCTGCATTGTCTCACCTTGAAAGTCCTGGCGATCTTCCCGAGTCGATTGAGCAACCTGACAGCACCGTTGGTCAGGATATTATTGATAGTCTCTCGGTTATTCGAGCACTGCTGCCTCACATTGACGCTAGTCTGCATGCACAAATCTTGCCAGTGCTGCCCTTGATTGTCAACACCCTGGCGTCGAAGTATGCTGTCCTTCGATACACGGCAGCAAAGTGCTTTGCTACGATTTGTAAAGTTATGACTGTGGACGGTATCACTGCACTTGTTGAGCGCATTATCCCAATGGTGTCTAATGGTTTAGCCCTTCACTCCCGTCAAGGAGCTGTTGAGTGTATTTATCACCTGTCTGCAACTATGGGGGTCGATATTCTCCCATATGTTGTATTCCTAATTGTGCCCGTTCTTGGACGCATGAGTGACGCGGATAAAGATATTCGTCTTTTGGCCACTACTACCTTTGCATCTATCATCAAACTGGTTCCCCTTGAAGAAGGTATCCCAGACCCTCCTGGAATGCCAGCTAAGCTACTTGAAGGCAGAGATCGTGAACGTGAGTTCATCTCGCAGATGATGGACGTTAGCAAGGTGAAGTCCTTTGCTCTACCGGTTGCTATTAGAGCAGATCTGCGTAAGTACCAACAGGAGGGTGTCAATTGGCTTGCGTTCCTCAACAAGTACCATCTGCATGGCATTTTATGCGATGACATGGGATTAGGAAAGACTCTACAGACGATTTGTATTGTGGCTAGCGACCATCATCTGCGTGCTGAAGAGCATGCCAAGACGCAAAGTCCTGAGACGCGCCGCTTACCATCACTTATTATATGCCCTCCTTCTCTGACGGGTCACTGGAAGCTTGAGCTTGGAACGTATGCGCCATTCCTCAAAGTTCTCGTATATGTGGGATCCCCGAGCGTGCGTAGCTCGCTGGCCGGTACTTTCGAAGAGTATGACATTGTAGTGACGTCGTATGACATTGCTCGCAACGATGTCAATGCCGTTGCAGCATCAAGCTGGAACTACTGTGTGTTGGATGAGGGACATATCATAAAGAATGCTGCCTCCAAGCTGACAAAGGCTGTGAAGACGATAAACGCGGATCACCGTCTGATACTATCGGGTACGCCCATTCAGAACAATGTGCTGGAGCTTTGGTCGTTGTTTGACTTTCTGATGCCAGGATTCTTGGGTACTGAGAAGGTCTTCAATGACCGGTTTGCAAAGCCGATTGCTGCGAGCCGGAACAGCAAGAGCTCTTCTAAAGAGCAAGAGGCTGGCGCGTTGGCTCTTGAGGCCCTGCATAAACAGGTGTTGCCGTTTTTGCTACGACGGCTCAAGGAAGATGTCTTATCTGATTTACCACCCAAGATCATACAGGATTACTATTGTGATCTTAGCGATCTACAGAAGAAGCTATACGACGGATTTGTGAAGACGCAGAAGCAGTCTGTTGTTGCTGAATCTTCCAATATCAAAGATAAAGGAAACAAACAACACATCTTCCAGGCACTGCAGTACATGCGGAAGCTTTGTAACCATCCGGCTCTTGTCGTTAATGAGAAGCATCCTAAGTACGCCGAGGTCATGGCAGATATTCGATCGAAGAACCAAACGATTCGTGATATCGTACACGCTCCCAAATTGCTGGCTCTTAAAGAGCTTCTTAACGACTGCGGTATTGGTGTCACGGGATCTGCTACTTCATCTCAGCAATCGCAACAGAACACTTTGTCTGCTGGGGTGACAAGCCAACACCGAGCTCTTATTTTCTGTCAACTGAAAGATATGCTGAGCATGGTCGAGAATGATCTCCTCAAGAAGCGCATGCCATCCGTATCATATATGCGACTGGACGGTACCACGGATGCACACCGTCGTCAGGATATTGTTCAGAAGTTCAACAACGACCCATCCATTGATGTCCTCCTTCTCACTACCCATGTGGGTGGTCTCGGTCTTAATCTGACAGGTGCAGATACGGTTATCTTTGTCGAGCATGACTGGAATCCGATGAATGATCTTCAGGCCATGGACCGTGCTCATCGTATTGGTCAGAAGAAGGTTGTAAATGTCTATCGACTAATTACACGGAACACTCTCGAAGAGAAGATTATGGGATTGCAGAAATTCAAGCTCAACATTGCATCTACTATCATCAACCAGCAGAACTCTGGACTCAGTTCCATGGGAACGGACCAAATCCTCGATCTGTTCAGCATTGCAGAGGAGGAGGCCCAAACAGAACAGAACCAGACAAATGCTGAGGATGCTCTTGATGAGACTGGTCAACTCAAAGGGAAGGGTGCACCGAATGCCGTTGGCGAGCTGGGCGAACTATGGGATGAGAAGGAATACGAGGAGGAGTACAATCTCGACTCTTTTATCCAGAACTTGCGGTCATGACCGCAATCACCAAATTCCGAAAAAGCCTATGTATATATAATTCTATATATTGTTGGTGTTGTACAATACAATTAACGAATACTCATGGTACTTTATAAACATTCCTTCTACTTTGGTCGGACTACTCATGGTAGCGATAGTCTCCAATGACAAACGGTCTATTGGGAAGACGACCAGGAACAGGCATAAGGATTTTCAACTTATGCTTTGTATCGTCAGATTCGACACTTCAGTTAGTAGGAGTTGAGAGACAATTTCAGTTTTCACATACACATGGACAAAACCAAGAACTTCGGATTGACTCAAGGTAGACACCGAGTCGTCGCGATTGGCATTGAGAACAGCCATGACGCAGTTCTGGAGAATAGTCGAGGGTTCAAGTTTGATGAGAAAGTCAGACGTTGACCTCACGGCATCGCCTTCTTCGTCTCCGATAGGAAGAACCGATTTATTACTGACGGAGTTATCCTCAGCAATTCGATAGACGGTAACGTTAGAAAAGTCCACTGTGACAGTGTGTGGAGACAGCACCTGCTTCGTAGTACCGTAGAAGTAATCGCGGATCGTAGCTCGTTGAATGGCTCGTACATATGACGGGTCTCGCTCTACACAACCTCCCGATTTAGGGACCTTTAAGACAGTGATCTGAGGCTTATCTTTGAATCTCTTGGTCATGTCTGCATATAGGCGCTCGTGGCCGACGACGACAATGACAGAAACTGAAAAGTCAGCAACGATATTTGATATGATACTGTGACCCGGTTCACGCTCAATGATACTGCTGTGAGTGTCTATAATCGTTCCTGAAGCACGCACAGTGCTATCGTTGGCTAGGCGAGCCGCAACACCAACTGATAGTCGTGAGATTACATGTTTGTAGTATCGAACGTTTGTGAGGGGTGACTCGAGGCCATAAAAGTGAACGAGAGGTTGCTTGGGATGAAGAGGAGCAGGTCCATTGACAGGCGACGCACCCCAGCCTTCCTCAATGTCGAGAATATCAGATACAGGCGCTGCAGAAAGGCCTCCTGGAGGTGCAAATACGCCCTCACTAGGATTGAGATTCACCAGCATGGGGAATCGCTGATTCTTGTTTGCGTAGCTGGCAAGAATCTTACAGAGCGACGATTTTCCAGAGCTGTTAGGACCCAGAACAAGAACACTGGGACCAGCAGGACTATCCTTGTTGACAGTACGAGCTTCTGGCCGTAGAGTCTCGAGGGCAAAATGCAGATTGGCGTAGATGTTCATTGGCGTCTCATCAGAGGAGTATTCACTGACATCTTTACCGACATACTCCAGTGTGCACCCGTGCCATGAGTATATGGCAGTCTTTTGACCCTGGAAAAAAACATCCGTACCGATTGCAAGTTCTGTGCCAAAGATCTCGGCTGTTCCCTTTATCAGCTTCACCTTGAGAGTGGAGCCAACGGGTACTTCAACCCGCCATTCGCCGCCGGCAGCGAGCTCCACTTTGTTAACTTCTTCATTGGTCTATGTTAGGATTTTTTGACACATTACTCTGCGAGTCATTGACACCTGTTTTCTGTACTTACCTCGAAATTCAGGTTCAGACCTGGTAACGAGGCCATTGCGTAGTGCGAAGGTTGGTCTGAAGGGTGGAATATAATATAAATATTCACTTAGGTTTTTCACAACCGCCATCACTTCAACACTCGAACATTAAGAACCACAACAACAACGGATCTAAATGGCGTCACTTGAAGAGCAGGCGGCCAGTAGGAAGGAGAGACTGGCACAGTTGAGGAGTCTCAAACGTAAGAGCGAGAATTCGGGGCTGTCAACTGAAGATGAGGCAGCAGAATCTGGAAATGTGGTGACGGTTTCGGGTCGTAACTTTGACCCAGAGACGAAGGGACCTCGAATGGGTTACGAAGAACGACCACACGAATCACTTGAAGACACAGTAGAAATAGTAGCCGAGAAGGCCAAACGTGAGACCATTGAGCAGTTAAATAACAAGACTACTGGAGGTCTTGATCTCACGAGTTTACAGCCCAAGAGCGTCAGTTGGGATTTGAAGCGTGATCTTGATCCCCAGTTCAAAATCCTCGATGCCCGTACCGACAATGCCATTTTGAAACTTGTTCATGAAAGAATCAAAGGCCAAATGGATAAAACCGATGAGTGAATCCGTTACTGTGGAGTAAAGTATTCGCTTGTTCTGTGACCTGTGAACGGTCAGCTCATGCCTGGCTTACAGAGAATCTCACTCTTGCACACAAGCCAGTACCCACGATTTATTTATCAGTAGAAGCCAATCATATAGATTAGCTGTGTAATAAACTCTCCGTTATGAGAGTGCCATTAGATATGTCAAGGTATGTTGTATGAATCCTCAGATTGGGCCTTCACATAGTTGCACTTCCATCTCTCACGGTTCTGTTTGACCTAAGCCAAATCGGCATTACCATTGGGGATTCCCTGAAATATAGATGTCGCACGGCGTGTCAACGGTTATCAAAGCAATACTTGACAGTTTATCCTTGCATTTATCAAGAGTTTGATATTAACTGACCAGTTTCATTGTAACCGACCTCTCCTTTAGTAGCTGTTGCATAAATATGACCCCGAAAAATCCCAAAAAAGGTAGCGGACTTAGCTCAGTTGGGAGAGCGTCAGACTGAAGTCCACTGTCAGTCTTGTTATCTGAAGGTCCTGCGTTCGATCCGCAGAGTTCGCATTTTTTTTTGGCAATACCAACAATGGCCTCTCTTATTTGTTCTTTGGTATCTTCTTTCTACTACTAAACATTATAAACATTCAAGATCAATACTAGAATTTTTAAACATTACGCGCCAACAGTGGGGTTCAATGTTTGATATATATGATGCGATTTTTGAATTGGGCCTACAATGTCTGGCTATAAGAGTCAAGTAAGCACACGAGTTCCAGTCTGAACGAAAGGTCTATCAATCTCACCATGGAAGTGAGATGCCCTCAAGAAGATACACAATGGCAAACACAAGAAATGACACGGCTCCAGCCAAAGTGACTTGACGCATTGATATCTTTGAGGCCAACAGCTTTCCTCCCACAACAGCAGCCATTGTACACACGGCATGGCCAGCAATAGCACCAAGAATGACAAACCAGTAGTCTGAACCAGCAGCCATGGCAATGGTGGCGACCTGCGATCGGTCTCCCCATTCACCAAGGAAAGTCATGACGAATACCTGTACCCAGACGGGGGAGAGCACCAGACTGGCAAGGTTGCCGACACCTTCAGAAACTTGTTTCCAAGCGTGACGAAGAGACGTTGCTGTTGACTCAGACTGGCCACGACGGTTGCGCATCTTGTATAGAGGAATCTCAGAAGCACCATTCTCAAGACCATCATCAGATACCTTGGGAGTACTGGTGGACCGTCGCAGCTCGGCACCGGCGAGTGAGCCCTTTTCATGGAAACGGCCAGACTCGAGATCGTCGTTACGCAATGACATTTCCTTAGCCTCAATCTCAGATTCGACCTCTTCTAGTTCTTCTTCAACGCCCATTGATGGGTCCATGGCAAGACCCTCGCGTAGCAGCTTAACACCAAACACAACAAATAGCACAGCAGCCATAAAGCTAGTCAGCTTTGCTGGCAGTAGTGATGGTAGTGCATGGCCCAGGAGAGCCGACAACACGGTCATGATGATAAGCGAGGCAAATGCAGAGCTGAAAACGGTGATGCGCGGGTGCTTCATGGCCATGAGAGCGGCAACAAGGAAGGTCTTATCACCGACCTCGGAAAACAGAATCATCGACACAGCCATGGTGAACGAGTGAAAGGGATTCGTGATGGATAAGTCGGTTGACGGGCTAGCCGGTGAGCCGACAGCAGGGACAACTTGGGGCTTGACGATTGTTTCAGGAGCAGAATTCGTGGCAACAGTCGGAGTTACCGCGTCTGCTGCTGGCAAAGCAGCGCCAGCTGCCCCCACAGCACCAGTTACATCGTCTGTAGCGTCGACCTTGGTTTTTGACTCGTCGTTCACGCCGGGAAGAGTCTTGTCTTTATCTTTTTCAACCGACGCCTTGTCAGCAGCTTTATCTGCCGGAACACCGAGATTGTTGGGGTCATAGTCATAGAGAACAACGGGTTTGTCGTCATGAGCAGCCACAGTCTCGACGTTGTTAAGGTGGGTAGTTTCCTCGACCTCTGTCGAGTCGAGTTTCTGCGCAGCAACTGGCGGAGGCTTGAAAGCCGGATCCGCTGCCGCGTCGCTTCCCGTGTACGACTTGTCCTTGGGTGAAGTTTTGACGGCTTTGTCCGAGTGTGACAGCTTCACAGCCTCCTCCGAGTCGGGTGGGATGATATCAGTACCCTTGGAGACGTCTAGCGAGGCGGCGAGGACCGACGAAGCGGCCAGACAAGCCAGAGCAACGCGTTTGATATACATGGCGGGGAGTCAAATGTCCAATCTAGTCAACTGAGGGCGAAGAAATAGGAAGCTATAAAGCACAAACGAGGAAGCAGAGGCAAGAGAGCAATATTCAGTGTCTGTTTATAAAGAGTCTCTTTGAAGAATCGAGGGGGGAAAAACACAGTCCGCACAACTGACAAATAGTCACCAGTCACCTGTACGAAGAGTGAAGGAGAATACCAGTACAAGAGCAACAAGTCAAGCACGGCGCGAGGTATACGCAGGCAAAGTGGGGCAGATTGCGAGTCCAAATGGTAAATTGCACTGTGCAAATAGAGAGTCCAGGGGACGGCGGGGTGTAGAATGTCCAAGGCGTTTAACAATCACACGCCACGAAAAGTACAAGTGAAACTTCGCGTTGGGGTCTGATACTATCTGGAAGTACCGCGTGAAATAGGGTATTGGGAGTTTCCTGGTACGGCACTGTAACCGTATGAAGGGAAGGGGTGAGCGGGGTGGTGGGTAGAGCAATGAGGAGTAGATAACAGATGATAGATAGGAAGCAGAATAATAAGGACAAGACAAAAGAGATGAGGATTCCAAAGTGATTGTAATTTTGTAATTTTGTAGGTTGGAAAGTATCTTTTTTTGGCTTTTTCAATGGTAAAGTGGAAGAGCCTTGTGGGGGACAAACTCGCATATAAATACGTTGTGGACGGCCCCCCCCTCAGACCACATAACTATTTAAATGGTCCCGAAACAGCGAAAACTCGGCTAACCACCATTTCGCCTTCTCGTACAACTGCAACTTGCAAGTTTCCAAGACAGTCCAGTACACACAAATTTGCGCAAGTGCCGCCAAGGTTACTGAAGACCTGCACTCGGCAGCAGCACATGCACATGGCACCTGTCGTTTTGGGACGGCAAACTGCACGGATAATTTGGAGCATCGCCCTACAGTGAAAATCAAAAACTACTAATGACCGCCGTTGAGTTAACGGTAACCATGGGGGGAACACCAGGAGGGGAGACATTGGAGCAATCGAGCAAATTGCACAGCTCGGAAAGTTTAGTGGCTATGTCTCAGGGATCGATCGAGGACAAGAGTATCACCGAAAACGCGCGGATAAAAGAGATTGGACCAGATCAAGCGGATTCTCCACCGTCTAAACTTAGTATCCGCACTACGGCATATGGAGGACGCGGATACTTTGCGACAACCGACATTCCCGCAGGTACACGTGTTTTGACATGTTCGAGCCCATTTATGAGTGTTGTGTTCAAACCGTTCAAGAAAGAGGTTTGCGCTTACTGCTATTCGTATGAAAATGGCAAGTCTCGCAAGGTTAAGCTCGAACCGAACACTAGGGCCGATGCTAGAGCATACGCTGGATTGTACTTTTGCTCAACTGATTGTCGGGATGTTTGGGTGGCTGAAGAGGATGTCAACGGTTCACTGAGTTTGGCTCTCGAAGCAGTCGAAACTGGCTATGTTCGCGTTTCCAAAAATGTTCCGCACGAAGAGCCCGAATCAGAGTCTCTGACACCTCAACTCATTGAGTCATTATGGGAACAAGCAGAGAAAAGTCCTGTTGACAAGGAGAAAAGCCTCTGGCTCGATGAGGTTGATTATGACACAGCACGTATGCTGACTGTGCTACTGGTACGATGTGCTCAAAACACCGATTCGCCCGATTGGTTGGCTTTCAATAACCTACAGTCGAACGAATCGCAGCACATTGCTCAATATCCCGAAGTGCTTTACTCATTGATCCGAGTTTATCGGTTTCTACGGGCTGTACTACCTAAGCATCTGAGGAAGTTTTGCACTTCGTCACTGATTCGAAACGCCAGCGGTCGTGAAGCTGGAAACGCATTCGGCATCTGGGAACAGCCAACAATGATGGAAAGTGAATGCTTTGGTACAGCAGTATATCCACTTGCCTCATTCTTCAACCACAACTGCCGACCCACTGTATCCAAAAGACGCATCGGTCGTGCCATGGTGTTTACTACTGCTACCGACATTTGTGCTGGCGACGAACTATTTATTAGCTACGGAATGATGGAGAACCTCGAGTACGCCGAGCGATCCAACATTTTGCAGCTCCAATGGCATTTCACCTGTCAATGCCCACGTTGCATTGACGAACGACCAACTTGAGCTCTAAACTTATATAATGCTCATTTGCATCATAGAGTTCAGTTCATAATTTATTTATTATCTGATGTTGAATCGTTCACTACCGGCTAGAGATATTGAGCTTTCTAACTCGGCAACTCGTTCCATACTGCTCACTCCTTGTCGCCAAGCATGCGCTCCGACAGAGGCATATCATCCCTGATAGTACCGCGGTTGTGAAGTTCAACCATGAAACCCGCAACAGAGTAGATGATGGTGACAACAATCTCAGGGACAAGCTGCATTCCAATCTTGATACGCCAGTCACCGTTAAACGAGCTGAACTTGTGATAACTCTCCAAGTTATCACCGAGACTGAATGAAGAAGCAATGCTAAAGGCAATGCGCGTCAACATAAAAGGAGAAGCACCAAGAACCGCATAGATGTAATTGGAATAGTAAGGGCTGTACCAATTGCCAATGGCAGCATAGCACGCTACCGCCGCAGCCCCAATCATAGCAAACGCCAACAGATAAACAATGCTACCTACCTTGACGAGAGTCTTTGCAGTGTCGCCATTGTTCGAGTTATTGGCCAACTCGACGTTTCCAACAATAAACAAAACTGTAGCAATGATGATAACCACTCGATTAATCCTCTTTAAATGAGGGAACGGGATGGTTCCATACATATCGCTTGAAACGTTGGTTCCACGATACAGAAACCCAAGAGATGCCAACTCCAATGGGGCAACGGCAATATTAGACATAATAATACCAGTAGTAATAAGGCCAGAAGAAGGGACCTTTTGGTGGTGTTCTTGGTCGGCAGAGGCAAGAAGAATAGATGAGCCAATGACTTTCACTTCCAGTTAGTTGACAATGTCGCACAAAACCCACAAGACAACATACTCAAACCAAATAAAATCATGTTGGACCAACCATCAGCGTTCTTTCTTCCCTGAATACAGAGAATCAGCAATGCATAGGACAACGACAAGCTAAAGAATATAACCTGTACCAAGTAGATAGCATTGTCAGGGTTCTCGAAGAACGGCTCGTCAGGTGGAGAGTAGAACGGGTTATCGCTGGACATTTGAGAGGCGGTACCAAATTTTCAGCAGATTACCGGCCCCTTTTAATACGTCTCCAGTTGGACAACACCACAAATATTGGGCTGTGTAAGTGAAGGACCCAAAGGACCATGCATTTTCCCTGCGGTCAACCGTGACATTTTAACTCAGCATGCACATCGCCCTGTCTCCGCTTAGTAATCGCAGCTGGAGAAGTACGGCTACTGCAAGCCGTAGAAAGGATCATCCCAGTGGCAGCTAGCCAAAAGAGGATACAATTATTCCGGCGCTACTAGAGCACAGCCCGGCCGGTCACAGCAGTATCCGATTATGCAAGCACGCCATGTGTTTTGACTGGTATCCACTGGCGGTTCGCACTACTTGATCGGAGCTCCGACTCTGCATCGGTGGGGACACCGCTCAGCCTTCGCCGAACAAGTCAAAGCATCAGCGACATTTTGCCAATGTAACCAAGCAAGCAAAGATGTGCAGCCTTCCGTAAGGGGCTCAGCTCATGAAATTGGTAAGAACTGCAAGTTGTTAAAATGTGGACGACGAACGATAAACAGGACATCTTCCCAGATCCACCAGTAGCATGTAGAGCAATTGTCGGAGCTCCAGCCATCGCTAACTGCTATGACAGCACAATATCAACATACTCCGTAGATCCTTGCCATTTCTTTAGCACTGTATCGAGTCCATTATCCCTTGATAAATTGCGATGGGCCCATGACTCATGGCTCCTCGGCAAACTCGTTGAGGGCCTCTTCAAGAGCTGATTTAGTGACACTAGCCTCGGAAAGATCTGTGACACTGGAAAGACTGTTACTTGTCCATTTGGAGTTGGTGGTATCCTGCGGTTTTACATCGACAGGTAAGAACCCCTCTTCGTCAATCTCAGCCTCCTCGCTACTAGCACGTCGAGGCGTGAAAGTCTGATCCGGGCGTCTTGACAGCGTCCTTGACATAGACAACAACTTGCGTGATCTCGAGACGTTCCCAAATGACCCAGAGCCATTCGAATCTTCTCCCGAGCTGAGGTTCGTAGGTCCCGAAGTCCAATCGCGAGATGGCGACCCACCTGTCGACTCTGCAACTGATCCACTACCTTGTCTAAAAGACGACTGTGGAGGCACTGGAGATCCAATACTAGGTCTTATTGTGAAAGTTGACGCATTGGTAGTTGTGTGGACTGAACGTGATTGCGCAGTTCGAGTTCCAGGCGCAGTGACGATTCCTGGAGGCTTCAACCGAGTGACCTTGTGCATCTGTGCACGAACCTGGCGCAGTTCCCGCTCATATAGCCATGCTGCCTGTTGTAGAATAAACGGAACTGACACATTGAACTGCTGAGCCAATGTGCTCCATGCTATCTCAGCTCTATTAGCTGTATGAGATAGCTTATCCCATAGTAACTGCTGCTTCGTCTCGTTCCAGTCTACCGGTACCGGGTCGCGGAACTGGTCCCGTGGGAACGGAAACCGTAGGTACGCAATGACGCGACGGCCTTCATCAGATGCCTGCTGACTGGTTTGCATGCCAATTCTTGGATACTGGCAAGTAAACGGTGAAAGTAAAGCGGGGACCACTAGTGAACTTCCATAAATCATCCCAAACCCCGATATCGAGATCTCGCCCCCATCTACGACCAGCACATTAACTTAGCATCTTACCTCCCCACGAGCCATTGCAATGAAGCAAGAACGCATCTTGTAGAATGACTAGCTATGAGTCTTTGACACTCGGTACTCCCGATGCTCTGACTGTCCAAGTAAACAATGTCGACAGTTACCAGCAGTCGCCATCATGGCTAGATCGTGGCGTGTATCGCGACGCGAAGCGCGAAATTGCACTTCCACAGGTCCCAATTGTTCGCGTGTTTGGAACGACAAAAACCGGTCATAATGTCTTAGTACACGTCCATGGGGTGTTTCCATATTGTTATGTCGAATACAAGGGGAGCTTGAATCAAGACGATGGTGAGTAGATCTGTCTTTGAGTGTTCACAGGCTAACCTTAGTTGATGACTACATTGTAACGCTATTTGACGGCATAAACAAGGCCATGAACTTGGCATACAGAAGGGATGGTACAAATCCACGAAACATCTACGTTGCCAATATTGTTCTCTGTAAAGGAGTTCCATTCTACGGGTTCCATGTTGGTTGGTACCCGTTTTTGAAGATCTATCTTGTCAATCCATCGTATATGGCAAAATGTGCGGATCTACTACGCACTGGAGCAGTATTAAGTACTACTATGCAGCCATTTGAGTCACATATTCCCCATCATCTTCAGTTCTTTGCTGACTTCAATTTGGCAGGATGTGGTTGGATGCGTTTGTCGGATGCATACTACAGAGGGCCCTCTTCCGATTTCGAACTGCCTAAGGATCGTATCTTGGACCAGTCAACTTTCCAGCGTATGTCTTATTGTGAGCTCGAAGTCGATATCTCTGCTGCGTTTATCAAAAACCGCCTTGACATTATCCAGCACACTGCACACCACAACTTTGAGTCCGAAAAGTCGCTCAATTTGGGTAAAGACTTTAAGCATCTGTTAAGCATGCGAGAACTATGGACTGAAGATTCCGTTCGCAGGCATTCTCATGGAATGCCATCATATACTGCTCCAAAACCGGCTGAAAGAAGCTCTTTGAATCCTCATGTTTGGAGGCAATTTGAGCAGCTGCAACAACATCTGGATGTACGTATGGACAAAGCTACGGGTGGTAAAGTACCTCCCCTCGACCACTTTGTAAACGTGCTGACTGATGCAAGCATTCCTACGGCATTCGACACTGTCGATAGTATGTTCGCTAAGGTTAAGCCCCCTCCTAAGGTGACTCCGCGGCGCCTTAGATCAAATGGCTTAAAAGCAGATCCTACCGATGCTGACATTGCAGAGTCTGGTGATGAAATAGATGAAGACAAAGATATAAGCACACCACTGAACTCTCCAGTCAAACGGCAATTGTCGTTAAAGCAGCCCGCAGGCACGCCCAGCCCAATTCGAGCAAAGAAGTTCAGTTCCGATGGCTTCAGCCAATTGTCCTACTTTTCCCCTGGGTTCGACCTCGCTGCAAAGACGCTATCATTTCAGTTGATGTCTGCGTCACAGGAGGGAACGACTATTAGTTCGCATGGTATGACAGTGTTAGACAGAGTAATCGGTGTTTTCGGTGCATCAAACACGGTGTTAGGTCTCCGTTTACGGCCTCCGAGGTGGTCAGAGATTCTGGCACACCCTTCGAGTGCTGATATATTGCCTGTTATACACGAGGAGCCATACTACGGTGTCAACTCGGATGTGCCCACTGTCCCTTTCAGTCATGCTGGGGTCGAATTTCGATTGAAATCGCACGACCCTTCCTATCTCCGAGACTTCGAGTTATTAAATCCTGTGTGCTCTGCTAATGTGCGCTCGTCGCCTGTTAGTAGCATGCAATATAGCTTGAAGCCTCCATCTCTGACAGAAGTTTCAGAGTGGTTGTGTCAGAATTATGCCGACTCTCATGCTAGAACCACGGCCACACAATGGAAGCCAGACCAGTTTAAGTATGCATCTCAGGGGTCTTCAGGGAGAAAACTTCATGTTACAATGGATCGGGAGATGTCTATCCTGGCAGTTGAAGTCCACGTCAACTCTCGGCAGGATAAGCTCCCTAATCCCGATCAAGATGCCATAACGTCCATTTTTTGGAGATTTGTGGATAGTTCAAACGATTTGGAAGAGCATTTTTCCTACGGTATTATTGCTGTTGGTGATGACTCTTTGCGTTTAGCCCTAGAGTCCACTATTAAGGGCGTTGTTGAAGTCGTCGAGACAGAAGATCAAGCAGTTCTCAGTCTTATTCGCATGGTTCGGTATCATGATCCCGATATCTTGGCGGGCTACGAGATACATTCGAGCTCTTGGGGCTACCTCGTGGAAAGGAGTCGTATAAGCTTAGATCTTGATCTCTGCCAAGAGCTGTCTCGAGTTCGATCTAGTAGCAACGGGAAGACGGGCGACAAGTGGGGCTACTCTCATGCTTCAGCGATAAGAATTACGGGCAGACATATGCTTAACATTTGGCGCAGCATTAGAGGTAGCTTGGATCTTCTTCAGTACACCCTCGAGAATGTTGTGTTTCAAGTTCTTCATGTACGGATTCCTCATTATTCACACGAAGATCTGACCAGTTGGTTTTTGTCACGGGGGCCTGCGGAACTGGCACTCGTTGTTAAATATTACATGGATCGGGTTAATTATGACCTTCAACTCACTGACAGCCAGGAGCTAGTTACGCGTAACAGCGAGCAAGCCCGCCTACTGGGAATTGATTTCTACTCCGTTATATCTCGTGGCTCTCAATATAAGGTGGAGTCCTTGCTTGTACGCTTGGCAAAGAAGGAGAACTATTTATTAATATCGCCAAGCAAGAAGCAGGTTGGCCAGCAAAACGCGCTTGAACATATACCTCTGGTCATGGAGCCATTGTCTGGCTTTTACACTCATCCTGTCGTTGTCCTCGATTTTCAGTCCCTGTATCCATCTATCATGATTGCATACAACTATTGTTACTCCACTTGCTTGGGACGTGTAATGTCGTGGCGTGGCCGTAACAAGCTCGGAGTTATTGACCTTGACATTGATCCTGCGATGCTGGCAGCTCTTAAGGATTACATAACCATAGCTCCAAATGGGTTGGTCTTCGTGAAGGAAAGCCTCCGAAAATCCTTACTTGCGAAGATGCTGGCAGAAATTCTCGACACAAGAGTTATGATCAAGGACGGGATGAAGTCCGACAAGGATAATGTAGGCTTTCAACGCACGATGAACAATCGACAGCTGGCGTTAAAGCTGATTGCGAATGTCACCTATGGATATACTTCGGCTACGTACTCTGGTCGAATGCCATGTGCCGAGATTGCAGATAGCATTGTTTCAACAGGAAGAGAGATACTTGAAACAACTATTGAAACTATTGGCAACACAAAAGAGTGGGGAGCCAAGGTTGTTTACGGTGATACGGACAGCATTTTTGTTCTTCTGGAGGGCCGAACCAAAGAAGAAGCTCGTCGCATGGGGAAAATGATTGCTGAGAGTATCACGAATAGGTACCCGGACCCCATCAAGCTCAAGTTTGAAAAGGTGTACCTTCCCTCTATAATGCTGACCAAAAAGCGGTATGTGGGGTACATGTATGAAGATGCGGATCAGGATATCCCCGTTTTTGATGCAAAGGGCATCGAGACTGTTCGGCGAGACGGCACACCCATTGAACAGAAGATTGAAGAAAAATCCCTCCGCATCTTGTACGAAACGCGCGATCTGTCAAAGGTGAAACAGTACTTGTGGAAGGAGTGGAGAAATATAATGGTTGGGGATATCTCGATCCATGACTTTTGCTTTGCCAAAGAAGTCAGAATGGGCGAGTATAAGAGCACTGGAGCTCTACCTCCTGGTGCGGCCATCAGTGCTAAGAAGATGGATCAGGATGAGCGCGCCGAGCCCCAATACCGAGAACGCGTCCCTTATGTTGTGATATCAGGACGACCCAATTCGAGACTCGTTGACCGGTGCGTGCCTCCTGAGGATGCGCTTCGTAACATGGATACAACTCTTGACGTTGAATACTACATCAGGAAGAACATTATTCCGCCGCTAGAACGGTTGTTCAACATTCTTGGTGCAAACATCCGCAAGTGGTACGATGAAATGCCTAAAGTTATCAGGCATCAACCGATATCGACAGGAACGAGGGGTGATACGCTGCGTTACTATATGCGGTCAGCGCTGTGTGTCGTGTGTCAAAAGCAGCAGACTAGTGACGAAGTTTGTGACTCTTGTAGAAACGACTCGGTGAAATCGGTTGGAACACTTTCTGCTGTACTTCGGCGATATGAAAGAAGGGTCACTGAGCTGGAAGCCATTTGTCGCAATTGCAGCGGCCTCAGTCCGATATCAGAGATCAAATGCGTTTCTAGAGACTGTCCTATTTTCTATTCTCGTGTACGGTCGACGGCCGAGCTTGAAGCCATTGAAAACAGAAACACACGTATACTTGAAGTATTTAACTTTTAATGTAAAGAAAGTCTGTGAAAAAATGCAGTTACTCAACTGTGTCGTCGAAATAACTAACTCATGGGCGACAGGCAGAGGTGCGAACAAGTTCTTCGTCTGAAATGTCTGGGTACCGAATCGCCGGAATGACACTTGGCCGGCCATGGGCACAAGTGAAGGGGTTATGACATTGGGCCAGTCTGTCAATGAGGTTGCGCGACTCAATGATGGACATTGGGGTTCCACCGCGGATGGCTGTGTGACAAGCAATAGAGGCAAACTTATCCATGATGGATTTAGGACACTCTGCAATGTATTGTTGCCAGTGAGCGGTGGTGTCAACGATATTTTTGGGTTTGAATCCAGTAACCAAGTGTTGGCAGTGGACTAGGACCATGTTGATGAAGAACTCCTGGTCATGGGAGCGGTCCGCAGCAAATTTGGGGATATGAGTAATGACCATTGAGTTAGCAGATATCCGGTAGCGAGGCCCCCACTGCTCAATATACACGCGGTGCTCGTTGAGAGCCTTGCTGTCATCGTCATTAATGGGCACAATTAACCTGTAATTAAGAGGCAGAGGCTCGAATTGAGATTTACCCGCGAACTTCTTGTCCAGAATCTCCTCCAACTTGATACGTTCATCTGCAGCATGTTGGTCAATCAATAAAACAACGTTCATGCCCGCTGACTGCATCATACCCATGATGAAAATGTCATCGACTTGTCCCGCAATACAACATTGGTTGAGGCCCACCTTGCGGAACTGCTGAACCTCTGACATGTTGAAGTGCGGTTTCATATCATGGAACTCATGGCCGTATCCATCACAACCGATTCGAGTTCGAAGAGGAATAGGGGCTGCGCGCGGTCTAGGGAGGACTCGGGGGTTCAAGGAGATACCTGGCGTCAAGACTTGCGGGAATGCTGCGGCGAGTTCATTACTTGCCTCAACCGAGTCCAGTACATTTTTGTCTCCTAGAGGGACAGGCACCGAAGTAGGGGGAGCAGGAGGGGAGGGGTCAACAGTGATCCGAGCAGCAACGCCTGGAGCAGCAACGACTGGAGCAGTAGCGGTTGGAGCAGTAGCGATTGGAGCAGTAGAGATTGGAGCAGTAGCGATAGGTGCAGAAACCGCTGAAGCAGTAACAGCTGGAGTACCAACAGCTGGTTCACTTGAGGCAGTCGGGGCAGCACCCATGGTGGAATTACCATGCTCATTCTCGTTAGTTGCAAAGATTTCAGCATCACGCACGGTGGGGTATACGGATCCATCCTGTAGAGTTTCAAATGACACCTCTTGATCGTCGTAGGACGTGGGTAAGCCCGTGACTTGACGATACTTGTTGATCTCCAGGCGCATCATTTCGCGAGTCTGCTGTGACACGGGAAATGCCGCTGTTCCATTACCAGTGGAAACAGTGACTATACCCAGAGGTTCACACAATCCTTCGATAACTGCCCTGAACATTGTTTTGATCTCTCTTCGGTACCGAGCATGGCGGACTCTTTTTGTGGGCTCCTGGACCATCTCGTCAGCGTATCGCGGGTACTTAATATTCATGACGTAGGCGGGTCGAAACCGCTGAGATGCCCTAATGGCGGGAGCCCGGCCATAGGGAGCTCTCTTGATAATCTCGTTGAGGTCAGCGTAAATCTGCGGGTCCTCTACAAGACTGCCATTGGCAACGATAATCTGGCACGGACGCATGTTAGCACCCTGGCGTACTATCACACCACTGAGACGCATGTTACCAAATCTGCAGTTGACAGGCTCCCAAGCAGCTAGGGCCGAGTGTCCAAGAATGGCACGCGCAACCTGGATAGCTCTGGAGACGGGATGGACAATTTTAGAGTCACCAATTGAGAAATAAGCCTCTCTCAAGCTATTCATCACCGTTACCTCTGTACCGGGAGACGTGAGACTCACTGCACCCAATAGCGTACGAAGACGGGCAATGATAATGGGTTGGTTGGACTCCGATACCAGAGCACGACGGCGTACTGGTAAGGAAGCAAATAGGTCTTTGACTTCAACTACAGTTCCATGAGGGCGGAGCATGCGCAAGATCTCATGGGTGACTTCTGAGCGTGAGTCAGGTCCGAATCCCAAAACATGCCTTCCACTTTTTGTGTCAATACAGGTAGTAATGCGAATCCATGCCACTTGACTTAAAGCATAGAGCGATTCACCACGGAATCCAAATGTCTTTACTCTCTCAAGAGCTTGGAGACCACCGACTCCAGTAAATTTAGTGGTGTCTGTTTTGTTAGGATATACATAAACAAAAAATATAGTAGTTAGATAGTGACTTACAGTTCCTTAGGCCCACTTTGGACAGTGTGATGCCCGTCATGCCTCTGCCATCATCAGCAACTCTCAATGAGTAATCAGAGAAGTCGATAGTGACATTGACAGTTGTAGCATTAGCATCGATACCTTTGAGTTAGTGAAACAGGCTGGGGGAACAAAGCATTTGTGCACTCACTGTTCTGGACAAGCTCGGAGATAATCTCGGGCAGAGAGTCCATCCTACCATGGGTCTGTAGACGCATAGTCAGATGGTCTTCCAATTTGGATATCTTAGGCATTATTGAGTCAAGCGATGATAGTGAAGAAGATAGAGAGAGGGAGGGGGGAGTAAACTCATTTAATACTTGACAGACGAGCAGTCAACAGGTGGGGGGTTGCCTTAAGTCCCTCTTCGGGACTGGTGTGTTTGGAGATTTGAGGTCAAACTCGCATATGCGGACGCAAGTGGTATCTTGCATCCAAGGGGCGGTGCCGTGAGGTACATGGACTAATCGAGACGATTTGAGGCCGTTAGAACTGCATATTCTTTGTCAAGACATGCATGCAACCTTTAAATATGCGGGGCTACTGTAAGGCTTGAGGCTGGCCCTTGCCCTCATTATTACAGCAGGGTAAGTATATGCAGGCTATGGGCACACAACCCTTCAAAACAAATTCAAAGTACAAACGGCTCAAATAGGAAATTTGCAGTCACACACTGACAATATCATTTGGGCAGTCCACCATATACGCTGTGTAGTATACAGCATGATTCAACCCAAGCATCCCACAGTCCCACTAAATGACTAGGAAATTTCACCGCTTCTTTGAACCACTAACTTTGAAAACAGGTCCAACATGGTTTGTATGTAGAAGATTTATGTTTGCAATCAGGGATTCAGAGCAGAACGGGGGGAGGTGAAGGATCCGCTGTTTGACTTAGACAAGACAAGACGAGCTCCGTGATCCTTTATGACTCTCCCGGTTGAATGCCACTGTTAAACTGAGAAAAGTGAATCCAGTCTAACACGCAGCTGCCCCTCGCCGATACTCAAAGACTTACTCGGTCCCCAAGCGGGCCTACGACTCTGCCCGTCTCGACTACGAGCTCAAGCTTGCTGGAGAGTACGGTCTCAAGAACAAGCGTGAGATTTACCGCATTGCTTTCCAGCTGTCGAAGATCCGTCGTAACGCCCGTGATCTGCTGACCCGTGATGAGAAGGACCCCCGTCGTCTTTTCGAGGGTAACGCCCTTATCCGCCGTCTGGTTCGTGCTGGTGTCCTGTCTGAGGACAAGATGAAGCTCGATTACGTTTTGGCTCTGCGCATTGAGGATTTCCTTGAGCGTCGTCTGCAGACCCAGGTGTTCAAGCTTGGACTGGCCAAGTCGGTCCACCACGCCCGTGTTCTCATCACCCAGCGTCACATTCGCGTTGGTAAGCAGATTGTCAATGTTCCCTCGTTCCTTGTCCGTCTGGACTCGCAGAAGCACATTGACTTTGCCCTGACCTCGCCTTACGGTGGTGGACGCTCTGGCCGTGTCAAGCGTCGCAACCAGGCCAAGGCCACCTCTGGTGATGCTGAGGAGGCTGAGGAGGAGGAGTAAATTTGCACCGCCTCTAGCGTCCTAAAAAGAAGGCATGTTTAGTTATTATGACCTTGAAATGTATAAAATGGTAATTTACCTTTTTGGAGATGATTTGTAGGTGAATAAGTGAAGTTGGTGGCCTGTTGTATGTGACAAGTGAGTCTATGACCTTAATGAACTCGTTACTATTGCAAGTTGATGCTACTATGTGTTCATTACTGAGACTATTCATTACTTCTGGAGCAAATGGCTGCTGTTAGTGTGACATTGGTTTTACAGCACCCTACAGGACTGTGACTCTGTTAGCCTAGATGTCATATGGTAATGCCTATAAACCAATTAAGAGTATAATGACAAAACTCGACAACAAGACCCGAAATGTAGGGAATAATGCCGAATAATGCCGCTCCTTAACAGAGCACGAGCCACTGCTCCGCCGATACATGTCTCGACTGTCAGTACGGCTTAAAACGCGGGGTAAAGTCGCCAATGGATACCCTTTGGTCAAGTAGCGTTGTGAAGAGGCCATCCAGAGTGGAGATTCAATTAACACGTAGATATGATCACTCGCAAGTCAAGTACGACGTTAGAAGATTAGTTTAATCTCGTGAGCTCACAGTCACCACCTAGCTCAGCCCATTACCTGATAGCACTACATCATGGACCGGATGCACCGCAGATAGTGCACCCGAAGCAACTTGCTAAGTGAGTATATTCAATAAATTATTGTAAATCACCGAAACAGTTTGCTGTTGGGCGTCGTCCAATTCGTTTGGGTGTCCCATTTGCTTACGAGGTCCGTTATAGTGCTGAGGTGAAGTGAGAGTATATGGTTCGATCTCTGATACAACCCAATTCAATACCCCAACCTATAAACAACATCCACGTTCTCTACTGTTTGTTAACCATATAATTATAAGTGGATTTATTATCAGCTGTTTAGTATTTTCAGATCTTCAAGCAATGGCTACTGTGACCATCCAGACACTAGGTACAATGCGCACGGCTGTATGTCCCAAAAGGGAAACTTCCTTTTCAACAGTCACATCGGACTCAAAACTACGCCGGGTATCTGTCCCAACTCACAGAGCAGTCAATAGGTTCCCCGAAATTTCATACAACCTACATCATTGAACGACATCAACAATGGGTAAAAGGTGCGTACAAACAAGTGAAAACAAGACGACGAGTGGAGCCTAGTACCGGTATCTTATGGGACGCGACACATTTATGTATGACGAGCCAGAGTTCCGACAGTTCCACGAGTCTTTATATGTCTATGTCCCTCTTTCAGCCAACAATTGCTAACGCAGTCGCGGATACAGATCAGGCACTCGTTACGCCTTCTCGCGAGGCTTCAAGAACCATGGTGTCATCCCCATGTCGGTCTACCTGAAGACCTACAAGGTTGGTGACATTGTTGACATCAAGGCCAACGGTGCTGTCCAGAAGGGTATGCCCCACAAGTACTACCACGGAAAGACTGGTATTGTCTACAACGTCACCAAGTCGTCTGTTGGTGTTATTGTTCACAAGATGGTTGGTAACCGCTACATTGAGAAGCGTGTCAACCTGCGTGTTGAGCACGTCAAGCACTCCAAGTGCCGTCAGGAGTTCCTGAACCGCGTCAAGGAGAATGCTGCCAAGAAGCTCGAGGCTCGTGAGAAGGGTGAGCGTGTTGAGCTCAAGAGACAGCCAGTCAAGCCACGAGACTCGGTTGTGGTTTCTCTGTCTGCTACTCCTGAGACCATCACCCCTGTTCCTTACGAGACTTTCATTTAAACCAAAAGTAGCTGGCTTTGGCCTCTTGTATCATGAATGTTCGCAGGTGGAAATTAATTCGTTACTGCACAAAGGTGAAGTTTGCCTAAATCTTAGACGAGTAGAAGAGCAAACGTTGGGAATCGTTGGTTTAAACTGTGAAATTGTGTATCTTTTCTGTATAGAGAGCTGGCCCAGTTTGGGCTCGGGGATCAATGACGCTGATACTGAAAGACTGGAATGACAAAAATCAGATGCTGAAAATGCTATGAAATCACCTCACCAGATCATCCATGTCACTGTTTTCACAAAACGCCAAAATTTATACACCACTTAACAATTCAAGACATCAAGCCTCTATTTGTTAGATTACAGGCAAAAATATTTCTTTAGATTAATATATTATATCTTTAAAACAATTATCTGCTGCCTTCAGTTAAGAGGCATCATCTCTCATGCCTCTGAAACCGGTACGCGGCTCAAAAAAATTCCCCTGATATTTGAGGCCCCATTGAAACTTGACCTTCTTCACCCCCTGAACCAACGACTTGTAAGCTCTACAAAAAGCTGTTCTGGTTTTTGATATCAGCGGCTCCTCTCTTGTGTGTCAAACTATGAGCGAGTCTGCACATCGCACTACTGCGGGTGTGTCTATTCCTGCTACCAACCAGGACCTACCAGTTCTTGTGACTCCAGTGACTTCTCACCTCAAATCTGGCAGAACGCCGATAGACAAGTCGAAAGTCAGTCCATGGGTTCATTTCGTTGCTGGTGGAACTGGTGGAATGGCTGGAGCCCTGTTTACTTCACCTCTGGATGTTGTCAAGACTCGTCTCCAGAGTGATCTGTACGGATCTCTTCAGGGCCCCAATGCCAGTCGCCACAAAAACATTGGCCCCGTTCGTGGAGCATTTCGCCATGTTGGCGAAACATTTAGCATTATCCGTGACGTCTACCGCCTCGAGGGCGCACGGTCTTTATTTAAGGGTCTGGGACCTAACTTGATAGGTGTCATTCCTGCCAGATCCATCAACTTCTTCACCTATGGCCTTGGCAAGGATGTCATCTCCAACAACTTCAACAACGGTAAAGAAGAGACTTGGGTACACCTGGCTGCTGCTGCCAATGCAGGAATTGTCACCTCCACTTGTACAAACCCCATTTGGCTTGTCAAGACCCGTTTGCAGCTTGATAAGTCGAGCAAAGCTTCGGGTCAGCGTCAGTACAAGAACAGCTGGGACTGTGTTGTAAAGGTTGTGAGAGACGAGGGTATTGCTGGTCTGTACCGTGGTCTCACTGCATCATACCTTGGTGTTGTCGAAAGTTCTTTGCAATGGGTGCTGTATGAGCAGATGAAGGGATTCATCCGACAGCGTGAAGTGCTGCGCCAGCAGCGTGGTGTCGCTTCCACCAGCTGGGACAAGGTCCTTGAGTGGAGTGCTACTTCTGGAGCAGCTGGTGCCGCTAAGTTTATGGCTTCACTAATCACATACCCCCATGAAGTTGTGCGAACTCGTCTCCGTCAGGCTCCCATGCAAGATGGAAAGCCCAAGTACCGCGGTCTCATCAACTGCTTTCGCACCATCATCAAGGAAGAAGGTTTCTTGTCCATGTACGGTGGACTGACCCCTCATCTTCTTCGAACTGTCCCCAACAGTATCATCATGTTTGGCACTTGGGAACTCATTGTAAGAGCCCTCTCATAAACTTTCCTGAGCCTATCACAAACCACCCCCTATCTATGTCAAAAGTAAACCATCTCCGAAGAGATATAACACTAATACTGTAATGGTTAAATGCACGTTAATATTATCATACGCCAGCTGTTTGAAGGCTGGGTTCGCTTGTTGGACGGATGGCATTCTCCCTCACTTGCTTGTCAACAGCAGCAATAATTTGGCCGACGTTTCTGCTGCGGTCCATGTCCCCCATCTCAGCAGCCAGAATGCACTGCTTTTCACACACTCGTAACATCTTTTTCAAGTAGCCTGCCTTTTCATAGTCTGGGGTTAGTCTAACTCTGTGTATAACTGGATCCTTAACTCACTCTTTGCCGATGTTACAGTGTACTGAAATGCCCTCTCGGTGAGTGCTGTTCTTTCATCACCCAGATACTGCGAGATCAGGCCAGCAGTGGCATCAGACATGGCATCATAAGCTTCGGCTATCAAACGAGCGTTTCTCGTCTCACAAATCTGTGTTAGCTATTGGCAGAACGAGGCACATTCCTGATAAAACCTACCTTTGGCATGCACCGATCGAGAATACCGAGCGCATCTTGGTACTCTTCACGACTCGTGAGAGCCACGGCCAACAGAACAAGTGCCTCGAGAGCCAGAGGCACTATTGACAGCCGCGAAGCCAGTTGAAAACTATTGACGGCAGCAACTAGTCCACGCGAAGGATGGGGAGAATCACAGTGCACGCGAACAATGAGAATCATCAGCCTTAATCGATACACCACATCAATATCCGATTCATTGCATTTGGCCAGTTGCTCGTGGATCTTGGCAAGTGCAGTGGTCGAGTCACCAGTCGAGATGTCCAGTTCAATCTCGAGGCAACGCGCTTGCATTGATACATCGGCTTCAACAACAAATAAAGCGTTGAGCCTGTCCAGCAGGCTCCTTGCACGCCATATCTTGTTTTTATACATTGCTGCTTGGGCCTGAACGAGAAGAGTTGTCGGTAGCCATATCTGTTGATAGGCCACAGACAGGCGTTCCTCTGGTTGAAGACGCTCGAGAAGACTGGCAGCCCGCTCCACCTGGCCACGGGCCATCATTTGCTGACAGGCCATAAGAGCAGTCTGATGCCTTCTAGGACTGTTGTCCATAGCCATGTCTTGGTAGGTGGCTGCCAATGTGTCAACGCCTCCGCGTGTCCATAGGACGGAGCGAATCACATTAATATCTGCGCCTAGTTCGGGCGAGTTGTTGACCATCGACAAGTACGATCCTTTAAGGATGGCTTCAAGAGGTACACTTAGCTCGACGCCTTGTGAAAGAGCAGTAGCCGCCTCAGCTTGAAGTGCATGTGCGCCTAGCGTAGGAGATGTCTCGGCAGCACGAGTGCGGAGGTATAATGCCATTTGATCCCTCGATACGAGGGAGTCAGGAATATCAAGGCCAGGATTGTTCTGAAAGTATGCGTAGAGCCAAGATAGGATTTCAGTGAGACACGAGTAATCCATATTTTCACGGGCCACTGAGATGGCTTCCTGAGCAGCACGAAGGGCCTCCTCAACGGCATTAAACTCGGCATGTAGTACAGCAAGAGTGAAAAGAGCATAGTGGTAGGACGATCGGCCATCAGAGCGTGTTGAATAATCATAAAAGCGATGAAGGTATTCAAAGGCACGCTCGTGGTCTCGATCCTGGCATGCTTCCAGATATTGGACAAAGTACGCCGAGGGAGGAATAGACATGTTGGATGCCATGAGTGTTTTTAATGACTCGTTGACAGGCTGTGGTAGAAGAACTGAACCGTCCTCATGCAGCTTCTTGATAGATTGTTGTAGCTGAGCTTCCAGTGTATCATCAGCTAGAGGCACCGGCTCAGGTGGAGGACCGACATTGACATGTTCACGCAAGATGGTTTCAAAGACGCCATCATCAGCTTTAAACTGGTCCAATTCGAGAGCATAACCAACGTGCATTTGCCTGACGTGCAATAATGTAGGATCTCGAAACGCTCGGTATGAGTCCCATAGAGTGGTAAGATCCGAGAATTCGAGCTTCTCGAAAGCCATGTAGCATTTTCCGACAAATTCGCCGAGAATTGAGCCCGATGTCAGTTGTTTGACTATGAGCTGTTCAGGAGAGCTCAATTGGGCATCTTCAGTCAGCGGTTCGGCCAGCATGCGATTGAGATTGACGAACCAACCGTAGAAACGGTCAAAGGTACGTAGAGTCCACATGTCAGCAACAAGCATGTCCCACAGATCCCAATCCTTAGTGGCCTTGATACCGACAATCATTGTTTTCAGAGTGTCCAGGTTCATTAATGGCTGTGAAGTAGGATTCTCGGCTCCCTCTATCAGGTCAACGACCGAGTTCATGACGGGGATTGTATGGGTCTGTGGTATCATATTACAACAGTAAGCCAAGATGATATCAAGAAGAGCGACTTTGAAGGGAGTTAGGAACTTTGATGGAGCACCCTGCCATGATTGCAGTACAACAGGCTGAGGACTCGACATGACAAGAGATAATTAAGCAGACAAAGTGGCAGCAGACAAAAAGCAGTTGCCCAAACAGCCAGAATAAGGCTGCCTTTATTATGACGAAACGGGCGGGGGAGGAGAGGGGGAGAAGGGGGGAGGGGTGGAGTCAAGTGGTAGGGGGGGAGGAGGGGGGGAGGGAGGGACAGATAGGGGCACACACTAGGACAGTAACAGCTGCATTTGACCATGCAACATGCAATTGGTCAGTCTGAGATAGTAGACAAAGGATTAGCTCGAAATAATACCCGATTGTCCAGTATATTATACACGGGTACGGAAGAACGGGGGCTGCCTCAAAAATAAAGACTACAGCGGCTATCGTCAGATAACCTTTGTCACGTGACCCGGGACAGGCAGCTATTCTAGGACCAACTTAAAGCTGCCCCTCTCCACTTTCTATCAGCCAGCCATTCATCCATCTCCCCCGCACCATGCAGTCCCCACCGCCTGCGCGCAAGTTCACGGCCATGCCGCCAAGCAACCGGGTGTCAGGCGATCCCAAGCGTTTTGAAGTGCGTCCACAAATGAAACAGCAGACATTTGATGAGATTTACGGTGTTCCTGAGAACTTTTTGGAAATCGAGGTGAGTTTGGGTCATGTTTCTCATGTTGTTCTTTTGCCTTCATCATTGACTAACTCAAGGTTCGTAACCCACAAACTCATGGTGTGTAGAGACTATTCTGTGTATTATTGACACAATCCCCCGTCTAACTATAAGGACTTGCTAGTAAGATGTACACAGATTATGAGATTATCTGTCGGGTATGTTTGCGCAGGAAAACAAGACAATTCGCCGACTCATTGGACCTAACATAGACCAATATCCCTGCGTTCAAGCTCAAACAATCGAGTGTACGTAGGAGATACAGTGATTTTGAGTGTTTCCGTGAGATCCTAGAACGCGAATCGACACGTGTGACCATCCCTCCACTACCTGGTAAAGTGTTCCGCAACCGATTTGCCGACGATGTCATAGAGCAGCGTCGTTTGGGTCTTGAACGCTTTCTTCAGATGTGAGTATTTTCCCCTTGAAAGTTTTGATCATTTTGGGATCTGGTAGCTCTAACGCAGTGTGGCCGGTCATCCGCTACTTCAAACGGGATCCAAGGTCTTGTGTGCCTTTATTCAGGATCCTCAGTGGGATAAGGTAGGTGCAACTACTGGACACAACAACAATGTGAATCATTTACTAACCAAGAATCAATGGATGTCCATGTAACCTGTCAGATATTAATTGTATTTATTTTAAAAAAACTTGTAGCTGAAAACCGTCGTGGTGATAGAAGGCCCACCCTTTAGGTCTACTTCATGTTGGAAGTACGGCTGCTGTTTTGACTTCCTACCACGAAAGAGCCAGCAGCGCTGAAGACTCGATATGAGGAATCCAACATGGCTGGAGAACGTGTAGATAGTTCTGACGAGGTTTCTGAAGGTACAAATGATGGATTTGAGCGAGAATCGCTTCGAAAAGTGGGGCGTTGTGATGAAGAAGATGGAGGAAACAGCCGCGAACCAATAGAGGTTCCTAGTTCTTCTTCACGGGGGCAACAGAACCAAGAAGATGGTGTGATCACGACAAATGATACCCAAGGAGATGAACAAGGGATTCAAGAAACCAAGATCAATGACAGAGAGGAGTCAATAGCAGATCGAAGCGCGCCCCGAGAACATCAGAAGACATTGCATCAGGAACAACAGGCTTCCAGTGAGGAAGAGGAAGCAATGCCTGCCAATAATGAACAAGAACCAACAATCACCGGGTCTTTACCAAGCAAAGGTTCAGAATCTCCTAAAGAAAAGGCTTCTTCGGTGGAACCAATGGCAGCAACACACGCGCCGGAGAAACCGCCAGGGTCGCTCCGGTTTGTGACATTCAACGTATGCGGGATCAAGAACGTGCTCAACTATCCGCCATGGAACGAGCAAAAGTCATTTGCAGTCATGTTTCGCATGCTTGATGCCGACATTGTGTGTTTCCAGGAAACAAAGATCCAACCGCGTGATGTCACAGCAGACATGGCACTTGTGCCCGGGTTCGATGCGTACTTCAGCTTCCCGACAGTCAAAAAGGGCTACAGTGGAGTCAGCATATATGTGAAGAAGGATATCCGTGTTTTCAAGGCGGAAGATGGTATCACGGGCTGGTTGAGCGACCGTGGTAGTACGACTTGCTACCGTGACCTCGATGACTCAGCAAGTATTGGCGGGTATCCAGCCAACATTGACATTAAACTGGGTCAGCAGCTCGATGCTGAGGGACGGTGCGTTGTGCTGGATCTCGGGTTCTGTGTTGTTGTAGGCCTCTACTGTCCGGCTGATTCGCAAGGTGACCGGCCTGAATTCCGTGAAGCTTTTCTTAGTGCGCTAGACCACCGACTGCGCAGGCTTATTGAAGACGAGCACCGCCAAGTCGTGGTCATGGGAGACCTTAATATTGCACGGGAGATAATTGACTCGGCGCCTGGACGCCAGGAATGGATAAAGCAGGGACTCCTTCAGCCGTCAGCAGCCAGGACTCAGAACTCGTCACAATTCTCACAGGTGGGAATGGCTTTGACCCCCGAAAATTTGGCTTTGACCCCCGAAAATTTGGCCTTGACCCCTCAAGCCTCATTTGAAGCTTCAATCTCCCAAACTGACGGCGCCGAAGCTGCACGTCGTCCGTTCAAGGATAGTCCGTTTAAGGATGCGTCAATATGGGAAGATGCACAACAGTTTCAAATTGCTTATTCGACTACTGCAATGCAATGGCGCCAATCCAGTTTAGCACGCCGGCTGCTGAACGGTTGGCTGACCCCTAATTTTGTGTTTCATGATACCACGAGAGAGAAGCACCCACTACGAATGAATATGTTTACCTGTTGGAACCAGAAAATCAATGCTCGTCCGGGCAACTTTGGTTCCCGCATTGATTACGTGTTGATCAGTAGTGGGCTTGAATGTGTAGGTGCTGATATTCTTGCTCACCTTCTGGGGTCTGATCATTGTCCCGTATTTGCAGATATTCTCTGGCGGCAGGACAAGTCACCGCATATGAAACATAATAACCGACAGGTTAAGCAACAAAAGTGGCATGAGCAACAGCATGAGGAGCACGAGGAGGACGAGGAGCAGCAAAAGCACCACCACCACCAAAAAGTAGAGACACCAACGCAACGGGATGTTGACGCACCTGCACAAGCAACCACCCACACGGCACCAGGCATGTGCGCTGCGTATCTGCCACAATTCCGTGGCACGCAGAAAAATATCAAGACGCTGTTTCAGTCGTATACGAGCATCCAAGATGCCAAGAGTGGTGAAACCGCCCCGAGCCTCAAAATTGACAAACGTATGCAAGATACAAGCGAGCTGCACCACACTTCTCTGCGCGTCGCCG
Source organism: Sugiyamaella floridensis (assembly GCA_030556845.1). Classification (NCBI taxonomy): domain Eukaryota; kingdom Fungi; phylum Ascomycota; class Dipodascomycetes; order Dipodascales; family Trichomonascaceae; genus Sugiyamaella; species Sugiyamaella floridensis. The sequence goes on along the minus strand of JAKTUT010000020.1, from coordinate 145,429 downwards.
GTTCGGGCATAGCGTCGAAAAAGAAACCACCACAGCGACGTGCTCCTCTGTTGGTCGCTACTGCCAGTCTGAAACGGCCCAAACTCGCTAATGCACCTGCCCCTCAACAGTCGGTGCTCACTTCTTGGACAACTCGTCCAGACTCTTCTGCTACCGCCTCAGAGACGGCGTCAGTGCCGTCAAGGGGGTTGAAGCAAGGGGGCTCTCCTCAGCCTCAAAACCAGCCTAGTCCTGTGCCTGGGCCTCATTTTCAAACGCACCCTGGCCCTGCTGCCGCCGACGCTGCAAGCAGCCGACTCCCTCTATCCCCACCATCCAGCAGTAAACGCAACAGCCCGAAGGCGTCCTGGAACGATATCTTCGCCCCCGTCAAGCCGCCACTATGTTCAGGCCATAATGAGCCATGTGTCATGATGACCTCAAAAAAGAGCGGCCCTAATAAAGGCAGGGCCTTTTGGGTTTGTGCTAGGTATGTTGACACCTGCCGTGTCTCAAATTCTAACACCCAGACCTGTAGGCAGTCAGGTGGATGGCTCACCCGGCAGTGCGTATCGTTGTAACTATTTCCATTGGAAGAACTAGACTAAGTGGACTATTCTTCCTACAGTTCTTTACAAGGATTCGGGAACATGGACACGGCCACCATCCTGGAGGACTTGAACTCTATCCCAGTTCTACTCTTCCACTACCCCGTATCTGATACTCGGAAGGTGACGAAGATATTGAGAAATTCTTACTATGTGAGTATGATGCCATAAACTGTTTCTAACTAACGAAAGATTTACGCTGGCCTTCATTTGTCCAATGAAGAAGACAATGGTACGGATCCTTCCTTCCTAGGAAGTCTACGCGAAGCTATTACGCGTGCTCTCAAGATGGTCAGCACGTTCCAACGCTTGTACAACAAATCAAAAGTGATAAAGCGTTCAATGTTGAAGAGATACGCGCAAGCGCTCAACGGCAAATGTGTTCAGCACTTCAAGTCGGTTGATGGAGGATGTATCAACGAGCGGCAAACTCAGGTACTGGAATTCTGGTAAGTAGACTTTGCTTGAACCTTAAAGCTGCTCTAACACAAAGGTTTAGAAGCTCACGATACATTTCAAGAGAAGCAACATGGTATTTGGCCGCAACAGTTGGAGCTCCTGTTGATAAAATTGAGGACTGGTACGTTCATCGAAGCCTGACCGTTCAAGGTACTAATTATCAGGTACAGACAAAAACGTCGAAATGAAAGGCGCACGGTAAGAGCAGTCCAAGTGGCTTCTATGGAAGTAAGCTGCTTGGCCCCATACTACGGTCACGGTCACCAGCTAAAACAGGCCGGAAACATCGAACTGCATATACCTTATCCTTGATTGGCGTTCTGCAGTAGTACATATGCGGCATATGCAGGAAGTCATGTTAAGCGTTTGAGGCACTCCAAGCCGGCCTACTATAATTGGTGGAGTATATAATGAAGCTGATATCACAAATATCACAGCTATTTAGAATACAATAGTAGAATGCCGAAAGTCAAGTCTACACTCAAGAAACTGGCCTGCAAGACAGTTGCTCACCTATCAAAGCCACCTCTCATTGAGGTCGTCCCTCCGTTACCGAAAATGACGGCTGCGCTCATGAACCTTCGTGAATACGCTGACTTAATGAAGGATACTTCTGGGCGCACTAAGCCTAAGGCAAGAGCCCGGATATTGCATAAAAATGTCAGGATCAATGGCTTTATTGCTTTCCGGACTTTCTACACCCCATTATGTGCTCCCACAATGCCTGTGACGATCTCAAGCGTTCTGCTAAGTCAGATATGGCAAACGTACGAATATCAGGATTTGTGGGAGTTTTATGCTCGACAGTTCTCGCGTTATGAACGCGAAGTATCTTTTCTCGAATGGCTGACTACTGTTGACACTAGAAGTGATGGACAGCCTCTGGCATTTGCTGAACCCAGAGGATTCGAGACTCATAGGTTTACTGTGTTCCGCAACTCTTGGATGCAACCAGACATGAGCACCGTCACTCAGAGAACTCCTTCGAAGTCAGAAACACTCATGAGGCAGGTGAGTGCTGATAAAGTTTGCCCTGAGCCTCCTTTCCAACCTCCTCGCTCACTTCCTAGAATTATGCACCTTCCTAGTGCAGGTGAACTATATGACTCAGAATCGTGTGATTGGCAAATACATAGCTTTGGGGTTGACTTCGAGCCTCTTCGGTCTCCCGACTGGTTGAGCTTCGTCAACTTTCCTGACGGAATAACAGCATCGGTATAGCCATCATTAATAAAAATCATGAAATACATTATCAGTCTTACATGAACCTTCTACCTTACTCCTCTTCCTCGTTAGCGTACTCGATCTTGCGGATCTCAAACAGTCGGTTGCGAGCAGCCGTCAACTGTTGCTCAAGCTTGAGCACTTCAACCTGCTGCTCCATGGACGCAGTACGGAACTCGTGTGGTGTTAGCTTAGAGTAATCAATAGAGTCAGCTGATGCTGTGTTGCGCTCGGCCAGAATGTCCTGGACCTTGTTGACAAGCGATCGACACGCACTGCTGACCGATTTGCTGGCCAGCTCGAGTCGATCTTGTGTCTTAGACATAAACGTCGCGTTAACACGCGAAGCAGCCACCAGCTGTGCTGTAGATGATGCGACCTCGTTGGAGGCCACAATGAGCTGCTCAGGTGTGTTTGCAGCACGCAGTACTCCATCGGCCGTCTCAATAAGGATGTTCGTCGCGCCTGCAACGGCCTTCGCAGCCGAGATGAGTCCCTCTGTCCATCGGTTGTGCTTCTTGTAGTAGGCCGTACGCGACGATGAACCGCGACCACGAGCAACAATCTCCTGTTGGCACTCGGTAGCTGCCTTGATAAGAGCAGCAATGGCTGAAGTAACAGCGATTGCTGCGGCAAGAATGGCCTCGTTGACCTGCACGTCAAACGTAGAGAACTTGGGATCCCGCGGTCTCGCCAACAGCTCTGTCAGGCGCTGGTTAGCAACCTCGATGGCCTTTGCAACCCGTGCCATCTCATTATCAACGATATCACCCAAGTCTCCGTTGGCAGATGTAACAGCACCAACACGAGGAGCCATAGTTTCGGCCAACTTGGACAGCGCCTGGAGATGGCCCTGGACCTCTACATTACAAGAAATAACGACATCGGTGATGTCAAGCTCACTGAGTCCACTCAGCAGATCCGAGTGGAGACTTCCAAAGAAGGCCGTAGCTGAAACGGCCGCCTCTCGAGCAGCTGCCGAGATCTCATCCACTAAGCGGTCATTACGAGCGAGTCGAGTCACTCCCTTTGAATTGTTCAGGACATCTGAGATAGTGTTGGCAAATATGGTCGCAGTCTGGATCACCTCACCTGGGTCTCCGCTCTCGCCTTCAGCAGTGAAGTTGTTAAAGGCCGTCGAGAACTCGGTAGCAGACGACGCTGCCTTCTCTAGCACTGAAAGCAGGTAACTCGGCGTCGAATTCTGGTTGCCAGCTTGCATAGGAGACTCAAACTCAAACAGCGACTCCTGGACACGATCAGATGCGGCAATGAGAATAGCATCGACAGCGGCTTTCAGCTTGCCAGGCGAGCCATTGGCGCTGCCGAGAGACAGGGTTTTCAAGTGCTCCTCAAGCGCTGACACTGTCTCGCGGAGAATGTCAATCTCATCGTCCTTTTCGCGGAGCTCCGAGTCGCTCGCGCCACGGGCTCCAAAGTCATCAATAACACGCTGCTTGGCCTTTAGAGATTCCTCCAGCTCAGAAAGCTCCCGATTGTGACGAGATATGAGCAGTGACAGGTCAGCACCCTTGGCGCGCTCGGCATCGTTCAGCTTATCCTGCATCATGCGCAGTTCACGCTCAAGAGACTCAACCTTCTCCTTAGTTCCCCCGCGAGATTTGTCCAGCTCATAACGAGCGCGATCGCGCTCCTTGATAAGATCAGCCAGCTCTAAGTTCTTAGCCTTGAGATCCCGTTCAATTCTCTCCCGCTTGTCAATAGCCTCCTGGGCCGAAGCAGCCTTCGTTTGAGCCTGCTTGAACTTGGCCAGCAGATCGAGGTGTTCCTGACGTAGCTGAGAATAAAGCTTCGCTAGCGACTCGTACTTCGACTTCCACATGGACACCTGTTCTTGAAGTGACTGGATGAGGTCGTCCTTGGACTGCAGCTGCAGTCTCGAGTTATCCGTGAGCTGGCCCAGCTCCGTCTCAAGTGCCTTGACACGGCGGTCGTACTGATCCAGCATCAACTGGTTTTGCTCGTACTGACCACGGATGTTTAGAATATCGCGCTCGAGCTCAGCAACACGACCTTCCGCCTGGCGCTGTAGCTGGTCACGAATAAGTGCATCTTGTGCGGCACGCTGGGCTTCAGCCTGCATTCTCTGCTGCTCCTCAAACTGTTGCTGCTGTTGAAGTGCCAGTTGCTGCTGACGTTGGATCTCGGCCTGGCGCTGTAACTCAAGTTGGCGCTGCTGTTCCTCGTACTGCATCTGGGCAGCATTGTCTCCACCCCACCAATCACCAACAGATTCGGCAGGCTCACGAACACTTGGCGCAGGCGTCGAGCTAGCAGACGGGCCAGTAGGCGTTACCTCGACAGGGCGTTTGGGCAGCGCAGGAGCATCACCATCAACACCGATAAACAGATCCGGCGGGTCTTGGTTCAATTGGGGGATGGTGATGAGACTCTTGAGATACTTGAGGCTTGAGCAGTCGTAGTAGAACTCGACGAGGCGACGGTGCTGAGAGTAGAATCGGCCGCGCAGGGGCTCGAGTGCATCACTATCACCAGTCGTCGAGTTCATGGCTCGTAGCATCGAGGTTGCAAAGCGGTAGATTCCGTACGATTCAGCCACCATGGGGGTCAGAGACGAGATGCGGCACTCGTTAGATCGGCCACGGTGGATGGAGGCAAAGACGAGGCGCTGATAGTCGTCAATGGCGTCCTGCAGGTTCATCAGGTCAATGATGGCCTCGTAGCCCTCGTTAGGATCGTTGACAGTTCGCAATGAGATATACTCCTCATACTCGAAGGTACCGTTAAAGGCCGGGTGATCCCGGTGGAAGGCGAGCTTCTTGAGCAGCAGACGCACGTACTCGGCAATCAGGCGCTGATAGCCGTGGTCAGCGCCGCCATTGACAGGAATCGAGGCACCATGCTGCAACGACGACAACCACGAGATGTGGGCCTGGGCTTCGCGAAGTACCGACGGGTGGCCCTCCTGCAGGACCTTGTGGAGGGTGATAAGAGCCTTAAACAGTTGAACCTCGTCGTTGTGCAAGGGCTGGATCTTCATGGCGTTCCAAAACGCCTTTCCCGAACGATGGTCCCATGTGTACACGATACAGGCGCGAACATGTTTACGCTTGGGAGCTGCTTCATCGTTGCTGGTGGCCTTTTTGACACTTGTTCCCAGGTCGGCCTCAGCCCGGGACAGTGCACCAGTGTGCGACATGGACATCTTCTTTGTTAGTGATTCCAGTTAATCTATGTGCTGTTTGAGCTCGTAGTACACATATATCAGTCATAATCCAGTCAATTGCAAGCCACTAACGACTCGTAGCGGCACGATAAACAAGTCCACGAAGCAGGTTTGACATAACAGGCGGACACAGCTCCAAGGAGGTACGGGACGAGCTCAGTACACACTCATATTCATCCTGTACTCACCTTTCAGGTCAATGCGCGCACCTTGGCTTAGAATATACAACACCACTGGTATGATGGTAGAACAAAGTGGATAGGATTTGGCGCAGCTGCCGAGTACAGCCGTAGTGGAAGTATGTCTGATCACGTGATTGTGTTTAGCAGACAGAGCCATAACTCTTACTACCCACCGACGTGTACCGTTAACGAATATAACGATAAACGTTAACTGTAGTCTCTGTACGTCATCACTGTACTTGTTTCTTAGATACTCTGCTCATGGCTCTAGTATTATCGCTCGGCTCTTCTTTAGCCGCCGGTGCGTAGAGTCCGTGACTAGGGCTGAGTCAGTGAGAGGTAAGGTCAAAAGCCTGTAACTGTTGGGCTGGATTTACAAGACTGGCGGAGCGCAGGAGAACCCCAACGCCATGGTAATCTCGGTAACCTGTTTATTCTGGTATTCTCCTTATGTTCAAAGTCCACAGGCCGATTTTCAAAGCTTCAACCCTCGCAATCTTACAGCAGCACCTGCTTCGCCAGGACCGTATCTCGTGGGCAAGGGCTCGTCTCATTAGGCTACAGTTGAACCCTTGCCCTGTTAGTATTTGTTGCTTTGTATAAATCCATGATTAGATTTCTTCCTTCCCTCTTACCAGTAACCACTAGTTTCGCCACTTTTGACAGTTGGTTTATTTGTTGCTGAATTTCCTGACACTTTAGTAGCTCCCCGGCTTCTCCGTCTCCCCGCACAGTTTATGTCTACGTCCATCGAGAACCTCAAGTCGTTTGGTAAGTTTGCAGCTGCTGCCGAGAAAGCGCGTGTTGTCTTGAAGTCAACCGGTTATCCCCTCGTTTGACGCACTTGACATGTTGTACTAACTTGAGATCCTTTCGCCGATACTGGTGACGACGATACTCAAGCCACCAACTATATCCATATCCGTTGCCAGCAGCGTAATGGCCGTAAGACTATCACTACGGTCCAAGGTCTTCCTGCTGAGTATGATCTGAAGCGCATTCTCAAGACGCTTAAGAAGGATTTTGGCTGCAACGGTCACATCAACACCGACGAGGAACTTGGTGATATTCTGCAGTTTCAGGGTGACCAGCGTGCTAAGGTCATGGAATTTCTGAACACTGCTCTTCAGATTGATAAGAAGACGATTCAGGTCCACGGATTCTAAGTTGATTTCGCCACACTCTGTACGGTCGACTATTTGCGGTACTGGTAGCTGCACTGCTGCTACTGTTTGCTTCTCGTGATGGCCTCTTGTCGCTTATATAGTGCCTTTAACCCAATACGAAGTTGTTATTTGATAACGTTTTCACCCTCGAGTCTTTATGAACTGAACCATAGGTTAAAGGGGTTGCGCTAGATTAGATAATACTATTTAGTATTGCCTGTGATTTTCACTCTGTCTATTCTTTCTTACTGTGCGAAGTATAAAGAGGGTCTTTGCGACCATCTTCTCACACATTTTGGCTTATGAATTCAGCTCAAGATGACGAAACCTCGGAGTATATGATCCATAATTCCACCCATCACCTGCCAAGCCATGCATACACAGCCTCCGGACTCGAATCTGTAGCGGTTTTTGGCCCTCCCCCCGCCCCCCCCCCCTCCACCCCGCGAATGTCCATGCCACATCACTTTTCTACAATGAGTCCTAATAATTGAACAGGTCCGTACATCCTTGAATCCAGGCTATACTTCAAATTATCGCTCCAACAGTGGCCCTCAGGCACTCGAATAAACCGTTTGCCGCCATCACCAGATGGATTAATGACGATAATGTCACCAGGCATCCCAGTGATGCGCTTGCCAATTTAACTGGTTAGATCAATGGGTTTGATCGCAGAAACAATAACACGCCACGACCGCATTTGTTTACGTATATTGACGTACTATGAGTCGCTGGTCGTCACGGCTGGTAGCATGGACTCGCCAACAGCGGGGGTGGATATGAGCAAACGTCATGTATGAACACATAGTGAACACAGCCTAGGCGCATGCCGATAGATAGCACTTTACCTATTCGTCGTGACAGTGTCCATACTCCTGACATAAGTTAGTGACACAACCTTCGTTGTAGTTCGTTAAATGAAAAATCGGGTTGGAAGTTGAACGTTCCGTTTACCCTCTGATACCCAAATCACAGTGAACTAGCGAGGTTGGAATTTGGAGTCAGAATTGCAGTAAACGAGCACTTAGTCGTAATTCATAACTCAATGGGCCGTCCAAAGTTGCGACCGTAATACAAAGTTGTTAAACGGCAAATTTCTCACCAGAAAACTGAATGCGGTAGGCATGGGCCCACTTCTCCACATCGTTGACGAGCTGACGTGGTCCACAGGCGGCAACCCATACTCTCAAGTCTCCCTTATCGTTGTCTCCTAGGAACTCGCTGACAGCTCGAGAGAACATGGGACGACCATAGATGACGGAGATATGCGACTCTGAGGTAGGAATAGACACTGAAGACGATGACTGGGATGACAGAGGTGTATTTCCCCGTCGCTTGGTGTCGAGGTTATCGCTGCTCTCACCAGGAGATGGCGTAGCCGGTCCCTCTTGCTCAATAGCAATAGCTGTGCCGTCAGCAAGCAACTCGTCAAACTCAACATCTTCTTCATCAAGTAGTTTGCGCTCACTCATGGCAGTCTCATCGTGCACATGGCCCAGAATATCGCTGTACGTGACGTCTGTTTGCGAGCCTGTCACGTATACCACGGCCTCACTGACCCCCAGAATACTGAGCGCCTCGATGTCGGCGCGATCACGAACAATCCAAATGAGCTTGTACGCAGTACCACGCAGTCCCACGTCGCGGGCCAGGGCTGCAGCGTATGATATACCAGATCCCCCTGCAAATATGGCAACCTTCTTGGCCGTTGGAGCAACAACTAATGCTGAAGGGCCTGTAAAAGGTCCACTGAGACTGAAGGTATGACTCTGGTCTATCCTGAACGCCGTTTTTCGGACAACAAGCTTAACCTCGTCATCTGTACATAGAGATGCAACGGTGTAGGGATGTGTAGGTAATAGCCATGTCTTGAAAGACCACAGTGGTTCAGCAATGCGCACATGGTCTCCAGGACCAAAGTAGTCCGGCAATGCAGACCTAGGGAAGCTGACTGTGTACAGAGTCGGCGAAATAGCAGAATATTTGATGGCCTGAACATGCTTTGTGGTGAATATTCGGTAGAATATCTGGGCCACTAGCATGAAGACACACCACAGCGTCAGAAATCCAACACCTGGGCGAGCATGGAAGCATCCAAGAAGAACCATTGTCCATGCTAGTGGATAGTGTGTAATGTAAAACAGCTTGTAGCTGTAGCGCCGTAGAGGACGTAGGGATGTAACCGTCACGATGAGCATCCCCAAAAGAATGACGACACCCAGAAAGTTGTTGAGCTTGAGCATCTTGTACAAAGTATTATTGCGCACAAAGTACGTCAGGTAACACGCACCATGTATGACCCCCAGTAGCACAACAGAGCGAGCCGCCCATTTGTGTAGCGTCAGGAGCTTCATGTAGTAAGTTCCAGGTAGAGGAGACGGTCTTAATCCAAGGAACATGATCAACGGGAACGAGGCGTAGCACAACCTGGAGTTAGCTTGGTGTAACTATACCAAAAAAGACTTGTAAAATAGACATACCGTCCCATCCGTCTCGCAAATCCATTAAGAGTGTGTGTAGATGCTCCAGATAGACTGAGAACAAGCAAGAGACCTATCCATAGCGGGATAATTGTCCATCGTGAGGGTCGAAGGAACCGTGTTGCACGGCCATGGAGCTTCGATCTCAGTATGGAGTCATACACGCTGAACCACACAAGACCTACAACGCAGCCTGTTATCAGCATGTATCCATAGGCGACATTGGCGTAGTGCGCCGACTCGTCGTGTCGGGGCGCTGCTGATGTAGCCATGGAGAGTGAAATGTGGAAGTGGTGAAGTTGGAAGTTGGTCTCAGGTGTACAAATAGCCGTGTGCGGTCTCTAGGAGTAATGGAATTGAAAGGACGATTCGATTCATTCGATCTTGATATTAACGATTATAAAGGCTCTACATTACGAGCTCTGATCTGAAGTGGCTCTAAAATTTCAAGTAGTTGAAGTTTAACCTGAATAATGGTGTCATTATGGAGTATAAGCTGGAACATGGATCTATCTTCATCAACTTCATCCAACATCGGTAAAACCATTTATTGAGCTAAGCTATGTACTACTCGTGTACTTGCTGTAGAGAGTGATATGTATGGCAATAGTTGTTGAAGGAGCGTTACAACAAATCGTCATCAGCGTTCTGGATTTGCTCCTTGATTCGAAGAGTAATGGTCACCTTCCACTTATCAAGGCGCGAGAACTGGTCAAACTCATGCAGCTTATTAACAAACTTGTCCTGATCTCCTTCCTTGACGGCATCCACCGTATCTGCCAAAAGTTGGTATTCGCGTGTCGTGGCAAACGACGGGTCCCACTCGAGGTACTGCTCAATAGCACGGTCGGCAGCCACGAGGTCCTGCTCAGCAACACGACACAGTCCAGCCTTGAGGAAGTACTCCTTGAGACTCCACTTGTTGAGACTGTTATTGAGGCTCTGCTTGGCCACACGCTCAAACTTCTCAATGGCTGTGGCATAGTCCTTGTTGAGAGCAGATAAATCGGCCACCTTGAGAAACGCCTTGTTGGACAGCGCCTCGGCTTGGTCCTGGTAATACCAATCGCCCGAGTTCTCATACGCAGCAATAGCCTCGTTAAGGTCATCTAGCTCCGTCTCATATAGGTTTCCAAGGTCCATGGCATATGACGCGGCTCTTCGGAACGCTCCTCGAACAGTAAACAGTCCAATGGCCTGTTTCAGTACACGAGCAGCATCCAAAGGCTCAACCTGGCGGTATGACTTGTACGCTTCAATCAGAGTGTTGGGTGCATCATCCTTGGATTCGGTTTTCTGCTGCACAGCCGCCGCCTTCTCAAACGTCTTTCCAGCATTGATCTGATCCTTCTGCAGTCGATAGGCATTTGCTGCCTGGATATATAGGTCTGCTGCCTCTTCCAACGCATAGCTGCTTCCTCCCATCATCTTGGAAAGAAATCCTCCAGTAGTGGAGGCCTTCTTGTTGGCCTGAGTTAAAACCGTTCAACTATAGCAGGGAGAGGGAAGCGTGAGTGCTGAAGTCTTAAATCAAGCCACCAAGCCTTTAAGACCGGCTCATGAACTCCTTCTAGTCACTACCCACAACCTCATAAATGATCTCTTCAAATTCCTCGCCTTCTCTCATCCACTTACTCGCTCTACCAAAGAAGCCGGATCCAGCGACATCGTTGCTATTGTGTGTGTAGAGAAACGAAACGCAGGCACTTGGAACCATCCAAACCACCGTTATCGCTTCCCTAACCCTCGACGCGTGTGTCGACTTCCTCCGCTGTCTAAGTCTATTACTCGACTATATTACTGTGTATTGATATTTCGCGGCACAATCCATCCGCCTTACTTGATCCATGGAGTTTATGGACGTGGACTCAGGTGAGGCCAGTTCCGCAAACGCAATCTCGTCCGCACCACGTGACCAGGCATCCGAGATGGATCATGAAGACGTACTCCAGTTACTCGAGGACACTCAACGACGCGAGTCGTTGGACGAAGAACAATTACAATCGCCAGAAATTGCTCAGTTTACCCATCCGCCAACAGAACGGGATCGTATTAGCTCTCCGCTACATCCAGTACAATATACACCACCTCCAGAAACTGAAGCCTTCGAAGACGCGTCCATCTTAAACATTGATCTGGTTGTGTCGCCAATACAACGCGTGGATCCGAATATGACGCTACACTATGCTGTTCACGAGCAGTCTGTGGGTGCTAGACGAGTATCCGGGCATGTTACATCTCAGCAGGACGATTCTCAGCAGGATGATGCTCAGCAGGACGATGCTCAGCAGGCCGGTGTCATGGTGGTTGAGACCGCCGAAGAAATCATACAATCTCGTACTGTGGTGTCTGACTATGGTGCCTCATCAAGATCATCATCAAAATCTCCATATCGTGCCTCCAAGTCTCCTTCACGTGGTCCCGACTTGCTAGGTCAACCTCCGGAGTCTCCCTCACATTCAGATGCTGGAACACGCTCAGTCGTGATGAACGAGTCGCCAGTAAGAGCCGTCCCGGCGCGCATAAGTAGTACTTTTCTAGCTACAACACCGTCCCGAGAACCTCTTCGAGCGTCTCCGTTACGTGTTGCTTCCGGATCACCACCACAGCCTCTCTCTCAGACAGTCACCACTCCATTGAGGCCCTCATCACGAGGAACTCCGCTGTCAAGGGCCGTTCACGGCACTTCGATAGCAGTGGCTGCCAACGTCGAGCCATCTGCTACTCAGCAGCCTAGTGACGCTTATACAAACTCAAGTCAAGCAGTCACTACACAGGCTGAACGGTCACTATCACAGGATCCTCATGAGGCGACGACGGCTCCCTCTGGAGCTTCTGAGACGACTGAACAGACCGCTGTTGCCTTGCAGGCCACTTCGGATAATCCCGGTGCATCAACAGAGCCTTCAGGCAACCTGCGTATGTTGACCCCTCCGTTAGAAACACCGTTGTCCGCACCACGGTCGTTGCGGTTCCAGCGTCTTCAGGAGATGGCGACTAGGTCTCTGGATGACTCAATTCGCCAGCTGACACTTGAGCGTCTCATGGCGTGTTATCCAACAATTTCCGTGCGCACACGAACACATGAAGCGCTGAAACGTGCACTTGATCAGATCACCCGGTTCTGGCGAAAGACTGCTATGCGTGAGTTCGACGCCGTGTACAGTGAGCGTGATGTTGAGGCCAAACTCGCTCAGTTAGAGCTGCTAATCGATCGAGCTCACACTCGCAAGGCCAAGTTGCCAGCTGAGCGTACCCCTGCCGATGAGCCCGTGTTCCTTGATAAGTTGACGCCCGAGCAGATTGTCCAGAGCAATCTCCGCCAAGCGAAGCTGGCGAAGTTGGCCGAAGTTCGTGCCCAGCTCGCTGAGAGCAGACGCTTGAACGCGAAGCTTCAGTCGGATCTAATGACTGAATCTGGTCGTCTCAACTCGAGACTCGCCATTGCGCGCGAAAACCTCGAGCACCTGGATTCTGCGGCCGCTGCTGTTGATGAGCTGCCATCGCGGGCCCAGCTCGCAGAGTTCTTGACGAGTATAGGGACATCTTCATGATGTCTCTCTTCTATTTATCGTAAAGCGTCACGAGTATTTGCCTACTTGTCGCTTTTTAAACTGTATTTATATTGCTGCTATGAAATACACTAGCGGTCCAGAAGGTAGTTGGAGGCTTCAGCCAGGTTGTAGTTCTTCATCTTGAGAGCCTCAATGGCATCACCCTCGCTAAAACCCATGCCTATAAGCTCAGCAATTGCCGACGAGTGAGGAGTCACCACTGGCGTTGGTGCCTTCACCGGTGCCGCTACTGGAGGGGCCGGCTGCGAACTTGTAGCCGTCGCAAAAGCCTGGCTGACGTTAGACGAGCCTCCAACTGCGTTTGAAGCCGACGCAGGCGGAACATTGGTGCTGAATCCTGCAAACAGCTGCTCCCATTCATCGTTGCCGGGAATAGCACTACCCGTAGGAGCGGCATTGAAGTTAGGAGCTGATGATGCAAACGCAGTCTCAAACACCTTGTTGAAGTCGTCAAAGTCCTTGACTGGCTCCGTCGCTGCAACGCCTCTATCAACTGGTGCCTGGCTGAGATCAGCGAAAGCGCTGTCAAAGTCATCTCTAGTGTTTGCAACAGCAACAGGAGCAGTGGAACTCGACTGGGCAGCGTCGTAGGCAGGCGGGGCAGCAGGCTGGGACTGGGACGCAGAATATGACGGGAATCCAGCAGCTGCAAAAGCCGATTCGAAATCATCCGATACGCTAGGAGCTGCCTGACTCACTTGCTGAGGAACAGTTTCAGCAACAGCCTGAGGAACTGACTTCACCTCCCGAGTCTCGGGAACAGTAGTGGGAAGAGGTTCGGGGACTCCAGTTGACTCAGGAGTCAAGAAATCGTCGTGCTCTGAGTTGCTTGCCCGGTGCTGCTTCACGGAGTCAGCAGGCGGTGCAGGCTCTTCATCGGAACTGCTGTCGTCGTCGTCCTGTTCCAGTTCACGAATAGGGGGGAACTCCTCATTGCCGCGAGAAACCTGCTCCGGTTCCGGCTCAACTGTAGAAGCAGACTGAGATGGCTCTTCAGGTTCGGCAACCACTTCCGTTTTCTCGGGTTCAGGGAATCCACCAGGGATTCCGACAGAGAGTGGCTCCGAAGAGTCCTCGACATCAACAAATTCAAACGACTCTGATGACCGCCCATCAGCGGCCAGATCACCGTGAGCTGCATCACCGGTATCTGCAACAGGAGAGATTTCCTCAGGGGCGCTGGACTCAGGGGCGCTGGCCACAGGGATGTTGGTCTCAGAGATGCGCGTCTCAGGGATGCTCGGCTCAGGGATGCTCGGCTCAGAGATGCTCGGCTCAGAGATGCTCGGCTCAGGGATGCTGGTCTCAGGGATGCTGGTCTCGGCGGCTCTCGACAGAGTGGCCGTGCTAGTACCGCCAAAGTCATTGGGGCTGGGCTCATCTGCATAGTCTTCCGCATCCTCGTGGTGCTCAGAGAGCTCTAGGGACTCCGGAGGAACAATTCCAGAAACAGGTTCTGTTGTCGTCTCAGCAGGAGACTCTGGGCGCGAGTTATCAAGATCACCTCGTACTGATAGAGGCGGATTGTTCTGAACAGAGGACGTAGCCGAAGCCGGGCGTGCAAGAGGCAGAGTAAAAGATGGAATGCCAATGTTACCTGTCTCGCCTGACTGATAGACATGATAGTCCGAAGGAGGCGACGAGCCCGGTGTACCTTCGGTGTTGTTCGTCGACGCTGGCTCGGCTGTCGAGGGCGAGGGCAGGTCCAACTGTCGGAATGAGTCTTCAAATGCCTGGTTGTTGGCAGGGCTAAAAACGCTAGTAGCAGCAGGGGGTTGAGAAACCATGGCTGCAAACGGGTTTCCGGGGCTTCGCGTCGGGGTAGGCTGGGAAACACTGTCAGAACCAAAATCGGTCGTGGTGGATCGCGAGAACGAGGCCTCGGATGGAGGTACCGAGTTGTATGCCGAATTAGAAGGCTCGACAATGGTGGAAGACGGTGTTTCCTGGTGAGAACGAAGGTCAGCGAATCCTGCGGCGGCAGCTACACCGGCGCCAGCAGCAGCAGCAATCGGTGCTGAGATGGAGATCGGTGCAAGTGGTGCCGCAGAAACAGGTACAGGTGCTGCAATAGGAGCGGGTGGAGGAGGGGCAGCTTTGGCACGCTCCAAGTCAGCATTGGCGGCTTCAATGTCACCCTTCAGAGTGTCATTGTGCTGGACAGCAACAGCGTACTGCTGTTGGGAAACAGCATTCATACTCTTGACCTGTCGTGACTCTTTCTGAATACGCTCGAGATCACTCTGAAGAGAAGCAGATTGCTCGTTTGCAAGTCGAAGCTTCTCTTTGAGGGAAGCATTCTCCTGTTGGTCACGGGCCAGCTCCTCGGACAGCTGTTGGTGCTGGGCCTGAAGAGCGTGCAGGCTGGCTTCAACGACCGAGTAGTCCTGAGAGGCCTGGGCTGTTTCCTTCTTAGACTTGACAAGAAGGTCGCGAACCTGGTGTACTTTTTGGGCTTCGGCGTCGTAAGTGGTACGTAGGGTAGCAAGGCGAGTCTCGATGTCCTTCTTCGAGCTTAGCAGTCGAGCTAGCTCCGACTCTGCCGCAGCTCGCTTTTCCGATAGCGCTTGGGTTTGTGTTGTCAGCGAGCCAATCTGGTTCGAGAGATTTGCAAACTCAGTTGTAGCAGTTGAGAGCTTGTCGTTGATTTCTGGGTCATTATCTACAAACAAGTCACGGTTGTCAGTAGGCTGTGTTTGAGTTGGGGCTGAGGCTGCAACGGGTGCCGGAGCAGTGACGGGTGCCGAAGTAGCGGCAGGAGCACCGGTAGAGGCACGGAACTGCTCTCTGGGTGATGTAGGTCCAAGTCCTGTGTCAGCTCGAGCAAGGGACTGGCCAAATTGTGACGAAGGTACAAACTGACGACCTGTCAGATCAGTGCCTTGACGAGAAATTGGCGCTTGGGGGTCGATGTCAGTGGCCTGTCTCATCAGGGGGGCAGGGGCAATGTCTGTGCCCTGGCGGGAAATGGGCTGAGGAATACTTGGCGAAGGCGTGGCAAAAACATCGTTAAGGTCCACGAGATCGTTAAGAGCACTTGAAGCAGCGCGCTGGGCCTGAGGCTTCGCCTGAGGGGGCTGTGGGGCAGGGCGGTGGTCCTGGGGTAGAAAGACGGAGTTGGGTTGGGTAGCAGCTGGGGCACCGGTGAACGATGCCTGCCGTTGAGCCGAAGTAGGAGGGTGAGCAGGTGGAGATGCAACACTGGCAATCAACGAGTGAGGAAGCGAGGCGGGCAGCTCACGACCAGCAATCTTCTGCTGTACAAGGTACATGGCAATAGCGAACTCCGTTTTGGTGAAACGGCCCGTGTTCTGGATATCAGCAAGATCCCAGATCTGAGCAAGCGTGTCCTCGGGAAGCTTCGAGGTGGTAAGAAACGGAACGACCTCCTCATCTCCAATGATGCCCGTCTTATTCTTATCCAGAGTGTCAAAAAGCGAGTCAAACCGGGCACGCTCCTGCGGCGCAACGGCCCAGATACTAGGGGAAGCACGGCCTACGCCAGACATCTGCTGCTGTAGGACCTGGGCTGGGACTCGTGGCGAGGCGAGCGATGCCGAGTTAGTGCGGAAGCTGGAGCGAGACGATGGACGGCCAGCAGCGGCTTCGTAGAGGCCTGACGGTAGGGAATTAGGCAGCTGGGGCAGAGATCCATTGAGCGTGCACTGGACGAGGTGCATTGCAATGATAAACTCGGTCTGGTTGAGTTGGCCCCGGCTCTGAGTGTCAGCCAGCGTCCAGATCTGACCAAGCGTCTCGTTGGGCAGGCGTGCCTTGAGCAGGATTCCACGAGCTTGTTCTCCGTCGAGCAAGCCCGACGGGGCCACTTTCTGAAACAGGCCCACGAAGCGTTGCATGTCAGCAGGGGTAAGTGCCGGGACGCGGATACCACCAGTCTGCGAAGGCACGCGTGGTACAGGAGCCACGACGGGACTCACGGTCTTGGATGGGTCGGGTCTAGCGCGACCATCAAAGGCAGG
This sequence comes from Sugiyamaella floridensis, assembly GCA_030556845.1. Lineage (NCBI taxonomy): Eukaryota > Fungi > Ascomycota > Dipodascomycetes > Dipodascales > Trichomonascaceae > Sugiyamaella > Sugiyamaella floridensis. The sequence goes on along the minus strand of JAKTUT010000020.1, from coordinate 128,568 downwards.
AAGAGGTCCGGCGTGGTCAGCGAGATTGGCCGAGGGCTGTTGGCCGTTCTGAGCGTGGCCAATGAGGCGCAGTGCCAGGGAGAACCCGACCTGGTCAAGGAAGCCATTGTTCTCCATATCCGCGAGCTGCCATATCTCACCGAGAACAGATGGAGGTAGGCCCGAGCGCTCAAATAGCGTACGAGCTACGTCGCCCGTCACAACGCCAAGACCTTCAGGGTCGCATTGCTTGAACCACTGTCCAAACTGCTTCTTCTCGTCCGAGTTGAGCGATATTCCGGCGCCTTAAGTTAGAGCTAGTTCATACAGAGCAACATTGTGACGGCATTAGTGGACCAATGGCATGATTTCCGTGGCTCAATGGAGTCAATTAACCCATCTATAGCCCAACACAACATTGGGTACAGTAACCAACTACTCGTTGGAGGCTATACCCGGATAACCGGGAAGCAGCTAAGCGGCCGAGCCGGTGGTGGGAGGCTGCTTGCCAATAGCAATTAATAGTCTACTTACGTTGCGACGGGTACGCAGGGGTGACACTCATAGTGACGAGAGGGATTTCGCTATCGAGAAAGGAGGAGGAGTTTCGTTAATGCGGAGACTTGGTGAAGGAAGAGGCGCCAGGCGCGGCAAGCCCTTGCCCATTTTTTGGCCTTGTGGGCAGGGGTCCCATGGTGACGACGTTATAATGTGGGGTACCAGTATGGAAGGGTATTGGATAGAGCGAGTATGATTTGTATTGGGGTTGTTCGTGGTAGTGTTAAACGATTTTTTGGTGGTTGGTTTGGGCGTACTGTGGGATGTTTAATATATGTTGGATGGGAATTGTTGCAATACTGGGTCTGAGGTTCTAGCATTTCAGTGCTATACATGTCACTTAGCATGTTTACTTGAACCGTAGTTATCACAGAAAAACGAGAAAGCAAGTCAGACAGGCCTATAAGACTTTACAGAATGCTATGACACAGTAGACAGAGGAACAGGACCAAAAGACTTGGAATGGTACAGTAATGAAGGTCAAAGACTGACGAGAGAAACAGCCACAGAAAACCCAGCCCTCAGCCACAGAACGTACTCACTGAGGAGCAAAGTACACAGTCAAATAGGATGGAATGACGAAACAAAAACAGGTTAAACGACTTGCACAAAGAAAAGAGAGGGAAATTTATAGTAAAAAAATAGTAAAATACTGAAGAATGCCGTTTATAGCCATAGAAAATCGGTGCAAATACTTGCTTATATCCTAAGTTCATCAACAAGAGCACCGCCACAAACGCCACATAGCTTAGGCGAGCCTGCACCGCCTCAGCCACATGATTGGGTCTGCCAATCGGATGACGCCATCGGCTGGGTCCTCGGCAGGGACCGGAGCCACTGCGGGCCGTTAAGTCCGGGTAATGGCACAGGCGCAGTGCTGATTGGCCAGCCCCACCCGGCAGGTCGGCAGGTAATTTGACGGTGACCTCACATATAAAACGCACGGGGCGTGCAGTGAAAAAAACCCAGCGGTTACTTGCCCTTCATACAATCACAAAAAATGTCCCTTGCTCGCTCTGTCCTGCGCACCCAGACCCGTGCCTTCTCCTCGTCGTCCTACAACGTGAGTCTTTGAATATCGTCAATTGTGTCAATTGCCTACTTGCTCAATACCTGTTTATGGAACTTTGTTGCAGCTTTCTGGGGTATCAGCAAAGTTGACCGCCACGATCACCGAACAGTTCAACCCGTTTGGTGATCCTGGCGGATTGGTATTTGGCAATTGTAAATGGAACGACGTCTATCGAAGTTCTGTTACTAACATAGGCATCTAAGGTCGCTGTTCTCGGCGCCGCCGGTGGTATCGGCCAGCCTCTGTCTCTGCTGTTGAAGCTCAACAAGAACGTCACTGGCCTGTCGCTGTACGATCTTCGTGGAACCCCTGGTGTCGCTGCCGACCTGTCGCACATCAACACCAACTCTACCGTTGCTGGTTTCACCCCCGACAAGGGTGGAATTGCCGAGGCCCTCAAGGATGCCGAGCTCATTGTCATCCCCGCTGGTGTCCCCCGTAAGCCTGGTATGACCCGTGATGACCTGTTCAACACCAACGCCTCGATTGTGCGTGATCTGGCCAAGGCCATTGCTGAGAACGCCCCCAAGGCCTTTGTTCTCATCATCTCGAACCCCGTCAACTCGACTGTCCCCATTGTCGCTGAGGTGTTCAAGTCCAAGGGAGTCTACGACCCCAAGCGCCTGTTTGGTGTCACCACCCTCGATGTTGTGCGTGCTTCACGTTTCATCTCGGAGATCAAGAAGACTGACCCCAAGGATGAGGCCGTCACTGTTGTTGGAGGCCACTCGGGAGTCACCATTGTTCCTCTGATTTCGCAGTCCAACCACCCCGACATCTCTGGCGAGACTCTTGACAAGCTCATTCACCGTATCCAGTTTGGTGGTGACGAGGTTGTCCAGGCCAAGGACGGTGCTGGTTCTGCTACTCTTTCGATGGCCCAGGCTGGTGCTCGTTTTGCTGACTCTGTTCTGCGTGCCGTCAAGGGTGAGAAGGGCGTCAAGGAGCCCACTTTTGTTGACAGCCCGCTGTACAAGGACGAGGGCATTGACTTCTTCTCGTCGGTTGTGACTCTTGGCCCCGAGGGTGTCCAGGAGATCCACCCTCTTGGAAAGCTGTCTCCAGCTGAGGAGAAGCTTGTCGAGGCTGCTAAGGCTGACCTCATCAAGAACATCAAGAAGGGCAAGGACTTTGTTGCTCAGAACCCCTAAGCAAAACACTATAGTAGTACAATACACTAGGTCTTAGGAGGTTGAGAGTGAATAGGCGGGTGTCCATATCCAACGGAGCAAATGAGCTGGAAATTAGCTATAGAACCTGTCAATTAGAGTTCATATGGAGCGTAGTAAACATGATACATGAAGTTGGGATCAATTGTAAGACTGCAATTGAGTCTACATGTGTGACTACCAGTTCGATGGATGCAGATGGCAGACAGAATAGGTTGTTTGATGACGAGCTGGTACGATGAACTGGTAAAGAAATACCAAATCAAATGACAAGCTGAAAGGGAGATATTAGATGGAGCAACAGCACGATTGGCTACATGGGGGTCTGGAAAGGTCTAGGTGAATTGAAGTCACACAAGAACAGGATACGGTCGACGGATCATATATGCGAACTGCGTTAGAATGGGTATTTTGGGTATTATAACGAAACCATAGTCAAGTAGAAGTCATGTAGAAGTCAAGAGGAACTTAAGAAGTCAAGAACTTAAGAACTTAAGAAGAACTTAAGAAGAACTTAAGAAGAACGTAAGAAGACGCATGAAGAACCGAAGAAGAACTTAAGAAGACGCAAAACGACCTTAAGAAGGACACAGGAAGAACTTAAGAAGAACTTAAGAAGACCGCAAGAAGAACCGAAGAACTCAACAAAAACATAAGAACTTAAGAAGAACTCGAAGAACCCAGAACTCAGACATCAAGAACTCAAGTTGAACTCAAATAGAAAAGAACTTAAGAAGAACCCAAGTAGAACTCAAGTAGACCTGAAGAACTTAAGAACAACTCAAGAGAAGTACTCAAGAACTTTAGTAGAACTCAAGAACAAAACGAAGTACTTAAGTAGAACACAAGAAGAACTCAAGTAGGACTGAAGAACCCAAAGAAATTCAAAAACTCAAGAACTCAAGAAGAACTCGAGTACAAGAAAGTAATAAATCAATCTGGCTCAGTGTCATTGCTAGGAGTGAGTTGATAACATCAACACAGTGCACAGTCTTATCCGTCAATGGGTGAGGTGAACGGGAATTCTACTGTACTCATGATCCCAGCAGGGTGGAACCAAATAATATCAGCACCGATATGACTGGGACCGCTGATAGGCGGGACGGGATGATAGCGGAGATATTGCAAATCGCGCGATCCGAAACAGCAGTGGACCAGATCCAGGAGGATTGACCGATATTAATTAGATCGGACGAAGGGACCAGATCGGCCAGCGGGATGCGGGAAGCAGACGGCGGGCCGGCGACGCGTTTCGTTTGCCAGGGATGGATCAACGTAGAACGAGAGAATAACGACCAGAGGCTCTGGCGTGACATGGGGTAGCGAACCGGTCAAGTGGGGCTGCCGAGGCCCCATTTAAAAAATATCGTTGGAGATCACTTTTGAACATCGGTGGAACAGCGATGGGAGGGGCCACAGCGTACTGATAGATGGAAGGAGCTTAATGAAGCTGCAATAGCACGAGGACCACCATAATAATAGACAAACAGGGAGGTAAAGCAAAAAAAAAAAAGGACAAGGTAAACACAATAGGAGAAAGCAGACAGAAACGTGCTGAGGGGCCGAAACTCAAGAAAAAAGTAGTCGAAACAGATGCAACTGAGACATAAGCAAACATGCGGTCATGTCTAGAAATGGGTAATTGCAAGCCCCAGATCTGGAACTTCGCAGAAGCGGGGTACCTGCTGGTCGCCCAGATCATAGACTAAGCGACCAGATGCATTTGCTGGCCTCTTCGGCACAGGGGCACAAACGCCCTGGTCTAGTGAAGTGCACTGCGACTTCCTAGAATGACCCGGTACGGCAGCTGAAACACGGCCGACCAACGTACCAGTAGGGTTCAGGGGCATAACCCTCCAAAAGGCTGATGTGATGGAGTATAGAGTTCGGTGGGCTTTAGTGGGTACAGGAAGCAGAGGTTGAGAGGTAAGACGAGTGGGTAACAGCCAAGGGGTAAAGAGCGAAAAGGCCAAGTGAATAAGAGCCAAAGTAAGTTAACAGACCCCAACTGCATCTTGTTTTAATGTGTAGCAAGATATAACTGCCATGTACGCGTATGCCAATCAGGCACCACCAAACGGCGATCGCAAGGTACCAGGAGGGGCCAAGAGTCTGGGCAGCAGCATTTGTAGATATGGAAGTGCCGAGGATCGCAGAGCGCCGAGTGTAAAGCGCCGAGTGTAAAGTGCCGAATGTAGAGTACAGGATGCAAAGCACCACAAGATGCAGTTAGGCGGGTATCAGACTAACTAAGAGTCTGGTACGGGATACGGAAAATACGGGGTAATCCGTATAGGTTGTGCAGGCGTGTACGAGTTAAGAAGAAACGAAGGATGAATCCAGTTAAGACGAAAGACATGGTATGAGAAGAAGTTGCGTATGATAGTAAGTGGAAGGTGCGGTGTGTAGTTAGGTGTGAGGAGTGAGCTGCAGTGTAAGGTACAGTGTGAGGTACAGTGTGAGGTGCAGTGTGTAATATGATGCAAGTACTGTGTCCTGTATGTCTCGGTGGATGTCCAAGTGTGCATGTACGAGCGCGTTTCAGTGCGTATATCAAGTTAGAGTTGAGAGTGTAAAGACGAGTCCGCAGCAAGGAGGATGCAGACAATACGCACAAGGCTGTAAGCAGTAAGCAATACTGCACAGCACACACAGCAACTTGAAGGTCGACCAAAGTTAACAACGGTTCCTCGAGGATTAGGAAGACCCATTTGGGTTGTCGGCATCCCGCCTTGACCGAGGCCTCGTGGAGTCAGCATACAGTCACCCAGTCTAGGTAGCACGTTATTCGGCCATTACTCATGTTATCCTGGGCCATTATCCTGGGCAGGTCCCCCGTACACTAACTTACGCACCAGGCTACCATAGGCATAGTACGCGTTACCATAGGCACAGTACGCTAACTTAGGCATAGTAGACTCCACCGTATACCACCGTATGCCACCGTATGTTACCCGTACAAGTACCTTAGGTTACCCATACTAAGCTGAGTAGCGTAGGCAATGTACAATTGTGACTTAGTAGTCTTGTTTAGCAGAGTGATGGTCATGCAATTGCATGTCGTAGCATCACGGATCCAATTGACTTCAAACAACTGATCTTCATCCTGTTACAGTTTGCTCATCAGAGCTTGTTTTTTCGTGCCGTTGTATCATGTTTCTGTTCCCTGATTCTCCTGATACTCACTGATATACCCTGATACTCCTAGAGACTAACTTTGTCAGTCCACATCGGGCTCAACGGTCAGCCTCGATCTGGTAAGGTCGGTGCCGTAGCCGAGGCGGTGGTGATGCAGGTATATTACAGACATGCATCATAATATTGGCAGCAGTCAAGCGTGTGGGTCCATGTGTGGTTAGAAGCTGTCTATGTGTTTGTGTGATGGTCGGAGTCTCTAGATGGTAGTGTCGATGCCGATTACTACTCCGATGAAAAGGCGCCTTGTGTGGTGAGGGGCACATTCGGCATGGCTGAGTGGGGTGATGTGAGGGTTGAGGAAGTGGTTGGGCCGGGACTCGTGCCGATAGGGCGCAATACTAGCTCGAGGGTTGGGATGACAAAGTTGGGAAAAAATAGGCGCGTGCAGTTGCTTAAGGGGGTGGATGACCGCAGCGGTAGTCAGCAGTCAGCAAGGACCTTACATGTGGACAGATGACAGTCAATTTTGAGGCCAACAGATAAAAAGGGGGAAAACGAATATAGATAACAACTAAACAACAATCAGATAACAAACAGCTGCCATGTGCACCTTCTAAACCGGAATCCCGCAGCGGGGTGGGGGGGGGGGGGGACTCGGCAATCAGTAAAGATCTTCATTACCACTTTCTAGATGCATAGAGCCGCGTTTAAAGCGTAATTAGCAGACCGGCTCCATGGGACGCGACGCGCCGGCCGGGTAAGATGCACTGGGTAAGTAGGTAGTAGCAGCAGCATAAGCAGAAAAAGCAGCCACAGATTTAGTCCAAGCCAGCCACGTCAATGTCTTGTTACAATATGCACTAGTAGTAGTAGTAGTAGTAGTAGCAGGATATATCATGACGATTTCATAATTGTTAGTATTCCCAAGAAGTATTCTATGTTCTTCCTTATTTTCTGGTTCGTTGCTTTCTGTTCCTTTCGTTTCCTTTCTGTCCCTCATCTTACCTGGTCCTCTGATTATCGTTTCAACCGTTAGTTTGAGCACGCCTTTTTGGAGCGGGCCAAGATTTTCAGGTACAGCAGGGCAGGGCTTAGGGCAGGGCTCAGGGCAGGGCTCAGGGCAGGCCGCGCGCGCGACCTGTCGGGCGGCACGATTGGCAGCAGTTACAACTGTTTACAGTACAGTGCGGTACGGTGAGGTACGGTGCTGTAAGGTGAGGTGGGACAGATATTATTCAACGAGCTGCGCACTGCGGGGTACTACGTTTTGGGAATTGTGGCCCAAAAATAACTGTCATCATATGCGCGGCCATTTGCGAGATAGCCGAGGGGGTGCGATAACACTATCTAAGATGGATCGATTCAAACCATCAATTGGGTATTTTGATCTATCAATCCAACTTCCAAATTTGACATGTCAACTTACACAACCTAAGTTTCGTCTGACGCAACTGTCGGTGGCATGATTCACCGGTCTTCAACCTTGTCATCCGCCTTCAACCCAACCTTGTGGCGCGGACTGACGCGTGGAGGTCGTGTTAGTGTAGGTTGCTGCGCTAGACAAGTTCGCACCCACGCGTGGCTGCAAAATTTTGCAGTGATCCGCTTCCCCTTCCCCTTCCCCTTCCCTCTACCCCCCCCACTGTGCACCACCACCCCTCCCACCCCCCCAAGGCCGAACCAAGCCCCCTCCGTCCATCTCCGACCGCTTTCTCCCCAACACTTTGATCAGTTGGCAATTGCAAGGGCGTTTATAATTCAATGTATTATTTATTTTACTCATGCCTCTTAAACCACTCCCTCCCCCCCCCTGCTCGATCTCTGCCACATCTTTCTCCCTCTTATCATTAACCAAGGGGTTCCAAAAGAAACCACTAAAAACGGCCTTAAGTCGGGAAAAAGTTATTTTTTAGACCGCGTCTTTTTTGCTTGTTCCGGCCTGTCGCTTGTCGGTCCCCACTATAT
>JAKTUT010000020.1:0-120677 GCA_030556845.1 Sugiyamaella floridensis | reverse complement strand
CCCCCCCCCCCCCCCCCCCCCCTCCGGATACGGAACCATCGTTTGCGGGCAAAAGAAATCCTGTGGGGGGAGGACTCTCAGAGCCGCGACTACTAAAGGCCGGCTCGTCGCATCTTCTGTTCTTGACATCTTTATCTTGACTTTGTGTGTTGACGATTATTTAAAGTCAACTACACTTTTTCGCCGTCAACCTTTCTTCTGTTTGTTGCCTTAGTGTTTCTGGCTGGGCCTCGTTTTTTTTTGGCTCCACCGTCTTCTTTGCCCTGCCTCTCTCCGTTCCTTCCTTCCCCCCCTGGATTCCTAGTAACAAACACCCCCCTGTCTTCATCTTGTCCTCCTTCATCCCTCCCCCCTTCTAATCTGCATTCCTATTGTCGCATCTTTTGGCATTGTGACTTCTTCTTTCCCGCCTCCCATTGTTCTTCTCATCAATCTGTCAAACCGTTGAACGTATCTTGACTCTTGACTTTGGTGGTGTGTGGCATCGTTTGTCTCGTCTCAACTGAAAACTGCTCTCCAAACTTTTGGTGTGCAACTTTGTGACGTCTCATTGACATTTACCTGGACACTTCTCCCCTTGTCGTCTTATCTTCTTCATCATGTCTGGTTACATGCCTTACGGTGTCGCTCATAACATGCTTGCGCCACTACCTGGCGACTCGGTCGACTTCCATCAGCTTGACTCCCTAGAGCCCTCAATGCTGCTGTTGCCCGACGTTAGCCACCCCCAACTGGGCCGCTCAAAATCGTTTGATGACCCGCTGCCTATGCACACGCCGACCCAGCTCGCCCAGTTCGCAGCTTACGGTGCCTCTCAGGCTTTCCACTCGCGTGTAAACAGCATCAACAACTCTGCCTACTCTGCAGACTACCTGCTGTCGTCACCCCAAGCCCCGTCGCCCTCATCGGCGGCGCCAATGCCTTCGTCGCCTTACTCGGGTCTCAAACGTTACCATTCCATGGTGACCGTTCCCACGGCCCTCCACAACCACGACATGTCGACCCACCACTTTCAGACTCCCATGCGAGCTCCTCCTACGCCGCCCTCGTCTGTAGGTCTGCAGACTCCGTACTCCACTGCCTCTACATCGCCTTCGATGCTCATGTGCGGTAACCACGTTGTCTCGACCTCCATGACGACTCCTGGCTCCGTCACTTGCGTGCCCTCGCTCAAGTCTTCGTCCTCGTCGTCTTCCCTGGACAATTCTCACCGCACCCCCATCACTCCCGTCAGCACTCTGCGCTCCAATGGCTCGTCTCAGTTTGGCGCTGGCGTCAAACTCGAGTTCCCGTCTGCCAAGCTTAACCTGTCGCCTGACGACACCTCAGCTGGCATCAACCCTTTCTACAAGCCTCGCCCGGGCCTGACCTTTTCTGTGTCGCCCCCCAAGGCTCGCCGTAACACCGAGCCCCAGCGCCAGTCGACAACCCCCACCCGCTCAGCCTCCTCTTCGGCTGCTGAGCTTCGTGCCGTGTCAATGACACCTGTGTCGCAGCACAAAAACGATTCTGCTTCGGCAGCCGCTGCTGCAGCTGCTGCCGCGGCCCTCGAGGTCCACGAGTACTCACCTCCCCTATCGGCGGCTCCCTCGCTCACCTCGTCGTCTGAGTCGTCGATGCCCACGAGCCCCGACTCACCAATCTACGATAACCATGATTACCACCATGAGGCTAGCCAGTACGCACTAAACATCCAGCCACCTGTTGACAAGATGTCCAACAGCTACGAGTTCATGCAGCCGACTCGCAACTACCAGTATTACGAGTCTTCGGACGCAGCACGCCGGTCGTCTGCTGCGCCTGTCGAGGCCCCTGCCATGCCTTACTCCAAGCCCCACGCCTGCGAGCTGTGCGCAAAGTCGTTTCGTCGCTTGGAGCACCTGCGCCGTCACTCCAAGATCCACACTGAGGAACGCTCTCACGTGTGTGATATTCCTGGCTGCAACCGACGCTTTTCGCGCAATGACAACCTTCGCGCTCACAAGCGAACCCACGCTAGGCGTGGAGGCCGCAACGTTTACGTTGAAGGCCTAGTACCCTGATCTTTCTTCCCGTCGAGTCGCCCTGACGAGTGTCCCCTGTTAGTTTGGACCCCGTCAAGTCAAAAAGAGAGAGCTGGCTCTCTCCCTCGCCTGTCCGCCCTATTTATTCAGTCGCTCATTTTTGCATTAGGACCTTTTTTTTTTTTCAATGAAGTTGATACCTGTATTAGTGTCGTGAAGTTAGTATTTGTAGTGGATTAGTATCGTGAAGTTAGGATAATTGTCGAGTTGAAGGCATGAGTTCTTTAAAAGAACCCACGACTTTGTCAAATTGTGAATCATTGTGCAAATGAGTCCACTTGTCTGAATCATTGAGCAATTTTCGCACTATTTTGAATGCCATGTCTGCCTTGTATGAATCGTCATGTCATGAGGTTTCATGACAATCAATTTTGCTATTGAATCAATTTACAACAGTAATACTTTGTTAGGATGAAGTACAACGGAAATGGCCTCATTTATATGCTACTCTACGCTGCGATAAGCAATATATATCTCCCTATTAATATGTCACCAGGGGAGGGGGTGGTCAATTACATTAAACAGCTTAACTGAAGCTGCGTTTTAAGTTCGTGATAATTATTTTCGAGCAATGGCCCCGTCAAAGAAATCATGACAATAAATAGACACACAACACTGATGTGTTATGCAGACAATAAGTGAATGTAGAAAGCCATTTCCGAGTTGTCCAAGGCCTGACCATCCTGTGGTCCAAACGGTGGAGCGCGTGCCGACTGGATCCGTTGGGCTTGGAAATCAGAGACACGAGGCGGCGCAGGCTCATGCGACATGACGCCTGGTGCACCGCAAAAAGCACGCTGAAACTCATCGACACCGTCGGCTGCGCTGGACGACGTCAGCAGACTGGCCTCGGCCCAAGTCGCCAGCAACATCGTGACTTGGCGCCGGAAGCGCTCAGCAGATAGCCGGCCTTGGGTCTCGAGAAGTTGAACATACTTGGACAAGTCTGAGAAAACTCGCGGAAGCTGCTGCCTGAATATCTCATGATAAGTATCGGACACATCGACATTGGCTAGAATATCGCCCACAACATAAAGACGAGCAATTCGAGCCCGAGAATCTGCCGTTGGGTGAACTATAGAAGCACAAATCATGGCAACGATCTCCGGTGCACACCGCTTGTGATATACGGCGAACGCCATGACTCGAGCAACAGACACCCGGGAGTACGATACAAACTGTAGCAGAACTCGTAGATGCTCGCTGGCCACTGCACCAAGGTACGGCCGCGATGCATCAGCTTCAACCCCATTTTCAAGACGTTCGATCTCCTCACTGTGAGACTCGGCACTGACTGGAGGCTTGAAGATGAAACCTGAACTGTCGTTAATTGTACCAGCAAAGAGCCTCTGGGGCTCTGCATACCGTACACCTTGACGCACGCTGAGGGGCCATGGAGAGTCAACACAGAAGACGCTGTCGTCAACTGCAAGAAGTTTACACATATAATACACATGTAGAGGGTGAGAATGGCAGAAGAGGAACTCAAATCTCGGATCATGGGCCTTTTCTCTCATGACGAGTGCTTCAAAGGCTGGTCCGTACTTGATGATGTTCTCAATAAGGCGATTGACAAGTCGCAACTCTGCAACACTTGGCGGATGGTGTACAACCACCTCATAGTCTCCTGATTGAGGGCTATATGTAGCGCCGAAAGGAGGAGCGACACCAGCTAGATCAGGTTGATGCGATCTCTTATCGGAGAACCGTACAGACAAACGACATCCTGAACCTAGGTATAGGCCATCCAGAAAGTCACAGAGCATATCTCCAGTTCGACGTGTATCAACAGTGACACGTGCGATACCCCTGTGTAGCATTTCAATTGCCGTTATGTGCTGTGTCGCCTCATGGAGTTTGGAGTCGATGAGATCATAGACATCCAAGCGGGTGGTTGAACGAGGTAAGAATCGCACGACCACGAACCACTCATTGAGGGGTGCTGATTCATCGTGGCCAAGTATCACCGGCGTTTGACGCTGTAGGAAGTGCCGTGGCGGCATACCGCGTAGTTGCCGAAGGCACTGAGAGTTACAGTTAAGTTGGTAAAGATGAATAGTCGTTTAACTAGGGAAAAGCCATAAACTGATAGGGACGAGTAGTAGGATGCCTAACGGTCAACTGAAAGATCGATAGAAAAAATCATACGACCTTGATTCACAGATAACCCGGGAAGTTAATGAGTTTGTTCAATGGAAAACTAAGACAGGATTATGATACTATCGGTTCATTGCCCAGGCTAGATGACTTTGGCTGACTAGATAGTGAGTAAATCCCTGGTACTGGACACATTGACAACAGTTGGTTACACAAACAAACCAGTAGAAAGGTGCTAAACCCATTATATTGAACAGGTATTCTTAGATACAGTCGAGGACTACAAGAATCAGTTCTTTGATAGTATCATTAGGCCAACCCTAAATAGGAACCTGCCTACAGGATCTGGCGAGCGATTCCAGCACCACCAAGAGTCGAGCTTGAAGTGAAGGCCTGTCCCTTGATAGCAGCCAGTGCGTAGCAAATCGATGTGATAGTCAGCATGATGGCCACAGCCAGAAGTGACGTGACCATAAGGATGCAAGAGCAGTACTGAATAGCAGCCATTCTTTGGTTAGATGATGCAACAAAAAAACACCAGAGGGACAAAAGGCAATATGGAATACACAAGAGTAGACAAGGGACTTACGCAAGGTAGAAACCAGCACGCGGCCAATTCTGGCTAAAAGTGCGGATGAAGTTGGTGAAGCGCTCAGTGATAGGACAGATGCGCAACAGAAACGGGACCTCGACAAACACAATGATGAGACCCTGGACACTGGATTAGAAGGCTGATTTGTGGAGGAACACAATAATAAGTACACATACATGCAAATGATTGAGAACAGAATCACCAGCGAAGCATGGAAGATGTTGGCGATGCCTAGGGCTATGCACAGAATGATACACAGCACACCAATCCTGGGTTAGAAAGCACTATGGAACAAGAACATGCTGAGAAACCGTACCATTGGCCATATATACTGAAATTGCGAGTACGCAGTTCGTCTTGGAATCCCATTGCGACGTAATATAAATAACAGGTAGCCTTAGTCTAAGATGCGCGAAGTTGACATGACACGAGTGTAGGGCAGGGGCAGGGTCCAGCGAGCAGGCAAGGAGGCAGTGAAGGGAGTAAGAGCAGAGGTTTACAAAGGGTACAAGGTGGAAAAAGCTATGTTATAAGATAGAAGAAGCTACTTTTATAAGGTGATAGAAACTATAAGAAGACTAATAATGTAACATGAAGAGTTACAATTTGGGATGTGATGTATTGGTGTGAAAGATAGATGGAATGTGATGATGTGTGAAGAGTTGGGTCATTGATAAAGCAGCCAAACACAGCTAGCTTTAAATTGAGGCTACAAATCAGTCATTCACTGCAACTATCATAGTTTCCATTTAAGGTTAACAGAAAAAAAACACTTTATAGCAAGATTATAACGATACTACATACAACAAGTCATTAAATGACTCCAATATGCTGTAGGTATTCCAGGTCACTGAATTAGCTGGGAACATTTTAGCTCTTTGCAAGTAGTCAGCTATTAAAAGTCTCCCCAGAGGTGATCGGATAATGTAGATAAAAATAATAAGCCATCATTCTACTTGCTAAACAGTCCAACATACCTTTGAATGAGATGAAGTAGTAAAAGAACGAATAAATAAATTTCTGTTATATATTGAGGAGGCTCCTAGCCCTGGATACAGCCGTGGACGCAACCCTGGACGCAACCCTGGCTGGCGACGATACTGTGACGCCCCTCAGTAGTGGTGGTCATGGTTGGCCTGTGCAACAAGGCCAATTGTCTACTTGGAAAGCTCATCAAGCTTGGCCTTAGCAGCAGCCTCGGCCTTCTCAATACGCTCATTTAGTTCCTTGGCATCGACGCTGCTACGCTCAGAAAACTCCTTGATCTCAGCAGGGTTGTTGGGTAGCTGGATACCAGGAAGACCCTGAGAGTGCTGCTTTGAAGCCTCGTCGTCCTTGGGCATAACAGTGTGAGAAAAGTCAGACATTGTGATGTTGGTTTGTAGTGGTGGTTGTGATGTACGTGAGTTGTGATGTGTACAAAGAGTGCAAAAGTACTAGTTTGAAGGCCAATCCAATGAATTGATGTTACAAACAAGTGAAGCGTCAGTGGCGAAGTGTGGAGCAAGCCATCCCGCCTTTATATACAGGCTAGGGCGTGCGGCTGACGCTCACATATATGCGGGGCGAGGCGACTTGGCAGCAACATCGCCACTATAAACACATTTAGAAGGTTCATAGAAGATATCCAAAGTTGGTTGAAGATTACTGGATAATAAACAATAGCAGAGAAATACTGGAAATGTCCAATTGACCGCCTAAATAAGTCGACAGTGCAGCTGAGACATTTTGCCAAGACCAGCGCCGTCCGCTAACATGCGTCTGCGCATGTGGAGGCTGCAGGCGATAAAGTAAACCTTGAAGCTGGCCTCATTGGAAAAAGGGCTGTTTTTGGACGTAGTATAGGCAATTAGGGACTCTAAAAATACGTCTAATCGCAACTTGACACACAAACGAACAGATTGATACCAATAATCAGTCAAAAACCCTAGGGGTCGCACTATTGATTCCGGCAATTCAATGACCACCGCTCCGAGACATCGTCATGACTAGCGTGTAAGAGAAGTGCAGGTTCTCGCATGTTAGGAGCACACAGCCAATCATACAGCTCAGATTCAAGTGTACGAAGAGACCCCGAATAGGCGACGTGCGTCAGATCTCACCTGGTGTCGTTTCACTATAAATGGGGTAGTTTTATACTGGTCAGTGTCATTATAACCATCAAGTACTGAGTATACGGTACCATACCAAGTATACACTGAGTCCAGTACAATTACAGTACCAGTAACAGTACAATAACAGCACCAATAACAGTTCCTACGTACAGTGCCGTCACAGTACCAATAACGGACTGTCTACTACTTTATATCAGCTACACACCCTACTACTCTACTACTCTACTACTCTTCATTATGAAACTGTCATATGTTACTATGCTGACCTTTACGTGCGTTTGTGCCGCACAATCGACATCATTATCGTCTTATGAAGGCTTCCACTTCCCTGTGCCTACAACAGGCATCTTTGCATCTGATTATCAGATGGTACTATCGAATCTCGCGGCTGAATCTGCTTCTGAAGCTGCTGCTGAAGCTGCTAATGCTACTGACTCTACGGACTCTACTGCCACTGGAGCTGTTTCTAGTGGAGCCACTCAAGTCACTGAAGCAACTGGAGCTACTGGAACTATTTCTACTACTACTACTGGAGCGATTTCTACTGCCACTATTAGCTCTACTACAGCCTCTGCTGCCTCTGCTGCCTCAGCCCCTGCCTCCGCCTCGGCTACAGTCACTGACTCGACCTCGGACACCTCCATCATCAAACCTGTCCTTCCTCTGCTCACTTTTTGCCTCCTTTATGGCTCTTGTTTAAACTTACTGACTCTTGTTTATATCTTCTCATAACCGTCTCAACTTATACTTTTTTCACAGTCTCTTAGCTATAATATGGTAACTGGTTCAGCAGTTCTCATTAAAGATGCACAGTCCCTGCATCTGCCAAGAGGCTGAGAGCCTAAGCCCCAATCCTAGCAACTTCCCCCTTCTCCACTCCGCCTCAGCTGACGTTGACTTCTTTTCACGTCTGGTGTTGTATCTGGCCAAGTTTCTGTCTTTTGTTAAGCTTGTAAAGCTCCTTTGTGTTGCATCACGACTGGTTAATGGATCTAGCCCACCATTGACCCCACTCTTGACTCTCTACTGACTGCTCTTGACGCATTGCACGTTATCGTCACTTAAATGTCTCTTCACAACCTGCTAGGAAAGGTGACGGGCCAACCGGCCTCGTACTCGAAGAAACACCAATATCTATTTGGTGATGTTCTAGGTGCTGGAACATTTGGTGTTGTGCGACGTGCTCGGATCACTGCAACTGGCCAAGAGGTCGCTGTCAAGATCATCCTCAAGAAGACACTCAAAGGCAATGAACAAGTGGTGCTCGAGGAAATCAAGATGCTACAGCAGCTTAACCATCCGCACATTGTAGCTTTCCATGACTGGTTCGAAAGCAAAGAGAAGTTCTACATTGTCACACAGCTAGCCACAGGTGGTGAGCTCTTTGACCGAATCGTCAATAAGGGCCGCTTCACCGAACACGACGCTTCTAAGTGTATCATGGACATTGTCGACGCCGTCGCATACCTTCATAAGCGAGACATTGTTCACCGTGACCTCAAGCCCGAAAACCTGCTGTACGTTAATAAGGACGTCAATTCGGATCTCGTGCTCGCCGATTTTGGCATTGCAAAGACTCTCACCTCTCCCTCTGAGAAACTCACAACTATGGCAGGCTCATTTGGCTATGCCGCACCAGAAATCCTCCGTGGACTCGGCCATGGAAAACCTTGTGATATCTGGAGCTTGGGTGTCGTTTCATATACTGTTTTGTCGGGGTATTCACCATTCCGCTCAGAAACGGTCGATGAATTTCTCGATGAAGTGTCGGATGGCTATCAAGTTGTGTTTCATCACAAGTACTGGAGAGACGTGAGTGAAGACGCCAAGCGTTTTATCTCGTCTATGCTACAAGTAGACCCCGACAAGCGTCCTACAGCAGCCGAGCTTCTCAACAACTCATGGCTCACCAAAGATGCAGCCCAACACACCACCGATCTTCTGCCATCTATCCGTACAGGATTCAATGCACGCCACAAGTTCCGTTTTGCCATCGAGGCCGTACGACTTGCCAATCGTATCAAAGCTCTAGGTATGGCTGACGAAGACAGCGACGAAGACAGCGAGGGTGTCAGTCTACAGGGTCCGCGCCAACATCTTCGAAAGAAGTCAGAAAACGCAGGCGCCCGATTCCAAGAAGTTGTCCTAGCGGCTGCTCGAACGAAGGAACTCAACGATGCTGCAAATCAGACGTCAAATCCGAAGTGAAAACTGCGTACAACACACACCGCCGACCTAACACCCTTACCAAGCAATGTCACCCTCGTACAGGTTGCTTTAGTTTCCACATTACGTATGTATTCCTCGACAAAGACAGGACCCTTGAGTTTTGTAAACTATGAACTATCCAATGACCGATTCTGTTTCACCTCAAGGTACACTCTTTACTCTGTGAAGCTATCACTCCATAATAACAGATTGTCTACTTTACAAAGGCGACCTAGAGACCCAACCATCACCCAGGTACCCCGAACTCCCCCTATAATCTCCGTTAATACACACATAGTATGAAAACTGGGAAACTCAGCATAGTCTGCTTAAACTGGCCTGTATATGTACATAAAAACCGTAATTTAGACCATTGGACGGTGAGCCACAAACTTGTCGAGATCTTCCTTCGTAGCAACTCCTAAAACGAATTTTCGTGTGTCATCAGTAATGACAGCAAACTCTTGACCACCGGCGAAGAACTCCTCGAGCTTTTCAAGCGGAGTATCGGGTGTTATCTTCTCAAAAGGACGCGAAGATTGACGAGCAAACCGCACATAATGATCAGCCACCTTGTCCTCCGAGTGTGACAATGCCTGCTTCTCAAGAAGTTCTGCCGTTAGGTATCCCAGGAGTCGCTTAGTTTTTTGTGAAACAACTGGAAGGTATGAGTATGAACGTTCATACGACAAGTCTAGGGCTTCAGTGAGCAACGTCGAAGGGTATATAGTCAGCGCCGGTGGGCGGTCGAGATCTTCCACAGTAGCCTGAATGTTAGAACAATCACACTAGTTAAAGCACTACTAGTTAACATACTCCGCGGTAGTCACGAGTCATTGGCAGGAAATGGTTAATGATGGTGAAGTGTAGAGGATCATGAAGAGATTCACTGACAGCATATATTATAAAATGCGGGTCACGTGACACTCGATATATATCATATACATTCATATGGAAATTGACCGATTCACACCCTTTTATTTTCCACATTGGGCACTCAGTATGTCCGCCTATGGACAGAAAAATTTGCCACAAGGGAAATGGGATCGTGAGGAGTATGAAAAAAAGGGCCGTGAGCGTCAACAGGCCGAGTATGAACGGAGAACGGCGGGAGGTCGTGTGGAGCGACCTGTGGATGGCGTTGAAGCCACAGCTCGAGCCTCGCGTATTGATATCTATGAAGGACTTAATCAGGTGACACTTGTTCCTGCTGGAGCGTCTGTTGGACGCCGTGGTAAAGGAGCAGGATTCTACTGTGAAGTGTGCAACTTGACCTTTAAGGACAGTTTACAGTATCTCGACCATATCAATTCAAAACAACATTTGTATGCATCTGGACAGACGGAGAACACTCGGCGAGCTACACTGAAAGATGTTCAAGAGCGTCTTGAGATGTTGAGACAAAAGGCGCTTGGTGAGCGTGGCCAGGCTCAGTACGAAATCAAGAAGCGCATAGAACTGAGAAGACAGCTTGAGGAGGAGGAGCGCGAGCAGCGGCGGAAGAAGAGATCAGAGAGAAAAAAGTCCAAGAAAAGCAAGAGTGGTCCCAGTGGCCCTGTAGACATGGATATGGACATGGCTGCTGTGATGGGGTTCGGTGGATTTGGATCCTCCAAGAGGTGACCAAGTGTTGCTACTCAAACAGTTGATCTGTGGGGGGGGGGGGTGTTACATTACTCTACATGGATTAAACATGCATATATATATATATCTACATCTGGGTTCTCGTCGACTAGATGGTTTTCCCAGGATCACGGGTTAATGCCTTTGCTGGCGAGAGTTGCCTTGACATGGTTGTACACGTCTTCAGGAGCCTCATTGCAGTTGAGCTTAACAACCTTTCCGACCTTGTCAAAATAGTCAACAACAGGCATGCTTGTCTCGATAAACGTACGGAATCGTTTCTTGATGGATTCAATGTTGTCATCAGTGCGTCCCGAGCTCTCACCGCGCTTGAGTAGACGCTGGAGCATGACATCTTCAGGGCATTCAAAGAACAGCACAAACTGCGAAATAGCCACATCCTCCTCGAACTTGATGGCCTGGTCCATTTGCCGAGGGAATCCATCAATGAGGAATCGCTTTGCACCTGTCGACGCAATGGATTCCTTCATGGCTTGTTGAAGCAGAGCAATCGTCACTTCCATAGGCACAATCTTTCCTTCACGAATATAAGTAGCAATGAGCTCGCCAAATTTGGATCCCTCACGTTTCTGCTCGGCACGCAGCAAGTCTCCAGCCGACAAGTGCACGAATCCGTAGTCACGGACAATATTGGCGCATTGAGTGCCCTTTCCAGCACCAGGGCCACCAAGAACAAACACAACCGAGACTTCGTCGGCTGTGAAGGCTGTTTTCTTATACTTGAGACGGTTACGTTCCATTTCTGCCTCGAACTCGCTCTCTGTGAGCTCTCTAGGCAGTTTCTTGTCGAGTCTACGCACCGAGTAGAGAAAAGCTCCGGTTCCAATTGCGGCAATTGCCGCGAACTTCCACAGTTGTGGGCTCTTCTGGCGAGCACTGGAGTATCCACGCACATTGCGTGCCCAGAGAGCCGGTCGCGAGGCAAAGCGCGCGTTGAAGGCGAAGCGGGCGAACATGACGGAGTGTAGTGAATGTAGCGAAGTTCAAGGATCAGGCAGTTCCACCACACCTATAGACGGGTGACACGCGGCTGGTCCCTGGTACTAGAGCAACGGGACACTATGACTTGAACTCACAAATAAATTAAGACAATGTCATGATCCAAAGGTCAGTACGAATAAAAAGGGGGTACTCATAGCTTTATATATACGATTTAGAGTCTTGAATCACTTTCTGTCGTCTCAATTACACGTCAAATGACTGTTTTTTGAAGGTGCTATCCACGGTTCTATTACGTATGCCCTAACCACGTCCGACAAATGAAATTAATTTATCTACCGCCAAAACACACTTTCAACTTTCACCCACTCGTTCACCTGTTGATTCACACCGCCATGTCTCTGGTAAACCTAGCACACTTTTGCTCGCATCTTCAGAATGTCAGTCGTGCAAGCCGGGCTGTGACGTCGGTGCCTATGACAAAGTTGCACCTTCAGGTCGCTCTTGGTCTTTATAAAGAGGGGTTTCTATCAGGTATACAGCGTGGAGACCTCCAGGGGCCCGACAAGGAGTTCACACCTACTACGTTCGACAATATCTCGACTCGTCGCCTATGGATAAATCTCAAGTACAACCAAATTAAGCCGGTTCTAAGCTCGATCCACCTCGTGAGCCACCCCAACCGACGCATCTATGCTCAACCCGAAGACGTTCAAAACATTGTGTCTGGACGCCGATTCAAGGTCGTACAGCCTCTTAAGCTCGGAGAAGTTATGTTTGTACGAACCAAGGATGGTGAAATAATGGAGATCCAAGAAGCTGCTCGCAAGCGAGTCGGTGGAGAGCTTCTGTGCCGAGCCAGTTGAGTGGGCAGTAATGAGCACAGCTGTAATGAGCTGAAACAGTAACGAGCTGAAACAGGAACAAATCCAACAGAAAAGTCCTGAGACAGCAACGAACTACGATATGAAGAAAATAGCAGTCACTTGCTAACAGGCAGGTTTAACTGTCTACCGCATTGTACATAGTCATCTAGTCAAAAATGGTACCATAATAAATGGTTGAAAACAAACATTGACCTGTTGAATATCATGACGGTATGCTATCATATTGACATGCTATTGAGTATAAATTAAAGAAGATATGGCCACTACCTACAGCTCAAACTGTGGACCAATTCCAAGACTGCGCCATCCACGCATATCCACCTGATACCCACGCCATTGTTCCATTTGCTGGCGAATGTCCGAGATGCGCGACGATGCTCCAAACAAATCGAGTTCGACAAACGACGTTGCGCGAGGCTTTGCCTGTGATGACAGTGATGGTGACAGAAGGACGTCCTGCTCGCGCTCGTCAAGTTGTTGTAGCAGAGCGCGATTGGATCGCTGGAGCTTGGTGATCTGTTCACGAAGGTGTGCATTGTCCAACTTCAGAGCCGCATTTTCAGCTAACAGGCTCTCGAATGTCGGTTTAGCTGATGAATCGCCGGCATCAATGGCTGCAATCGCCTCGAGAGCAGATGCAGGAAGTGATGACGTTGACGTAACAGGCGCTGATTTGGGTGGTGGTGCTGGGGGCTGCTCTTCAATTTCACGTTCCGGGTGAGAACTAGTAGTAGCTACTTCAATGGTTTCTTTAGGTTGTTCGCCCTCTTTGAGTTCAGTAATCTCAGGTTCCTTGTCGTCTTGTTCCGATTCACCTAGTATTTCCTTGGATTCTTCCGCAATCTCTTGTTCAATTGAATCCTCCTTCGAATCATCTTTCACCACCTCGTTGAATTCTTCTTTCGATTCTTCTTTCAAATCCTCATTCGAATCCTCGTTTGATTCCTTCGATTCCTCCTTTGACTCTTCTCCCTTCACCTCTTCCTTCACCTCCTCCTTCGGCTTGGTAGGCACATCTTTGTTTGCAGAAGTAGCATCGGCACTGTCATTGCCTGAATCAACAGCATCTTTCTCCTCGGACTCGACCTTATCGGCACCATCATCTGTTACAGCCTTCTTCTTCTTTCCCTTCTTCTTTTGCTGCTTCTTGAGCTCCTCAAACTGCATTAGACGCGTTGCATTGTGGACCGTAAACAACTCACCCTCTTCTTGGCTGCAGCCAGCTTCTCGGCGCGCTCCGCATCTGTGTCAGCCATTGTATGCCGTTGACTTTCCTAATTTGCAATAATTGACAGATTCAGAGACTTGTACTGATGAGATAAAGGAAGTCGAGAAATGCCAACCAGGTCACAGCTCCGACATACCCCATGTGTCGGTTAACAGCATTAGGGCTGGGCCGTGGGTGCATATATAAACCTGAGTGGTTTCGCTCATGTTCTACAACTTGGAAATACTGATCATCCCACCATGACCCGAGGAAACCAGCGAGAGAAGGCGCGTGAGAAGAACATGAAGAAGAAGGAGCAGGAGAAGAAGAAGCAGGAAGGTGATCCTCGCAAGCGCATGGAGGAGCAGGCCAGCATTATGCGTGCTAAACAGGCGGCTGGTAAGTAACAGCAGGAGAAGATGGAGCGTTCCGAGGACGTGAAAGAACAGTAGAACTAACAGAAGCTCTTGCCAAGAAAGCCGAAATCAAATGATCAATAGACTGACTCATTGCTGTTTGAGCACGAGTTAAGACGTTGGAAGTTGTGGACATTTGGTGGATCAGGACATACATATTGCCAGCGAAGATTAGCCTCGACCAACTATAATAGATAATGAATGAATGCGAGGAAATCAAACGTGACTGGACCCATGATAACATGCACTTCTAATCGTATAAAATGACTTTGGTCGTATAGTTTGGACTTTTGCATAGTTTCTAATGAGGATTAACTTTCATGATCTGAGTCTTCTTTAGGCGATCTTTGAAACCGAATAAGTCAAATTTAACATGGATTACCCCAGTAATTGCAAAAACCGGATTACCATTAAAACCAGTTATTCCATCATCACTTTATGTCCCATACTGACTATTTCCATTAAAATTTGTGTGCCATAGTCGCCTCGTTTAAAACCATCCCTTGGGCTCGTGCTTTCTGTTCCCGCTCCTATAGCTTCCACGCACCCTAATCCACCTGGCCAAACCAGCAAATTTCACTTCTACACGCTGCGACATCGACTTTTGATCTGGCACAACCTCCACAATGCAAGCTCCTGTGGTTGTTATGAGTAAGTAGAATGCCGTGATAATGTCCAGTTACTAACAAGACGCCGGTGCCGAGCGCGAGATTGGTCGTAAGGCCCAGAAGTCCAACATCCAGGCCGCAAAAGCGTAAGTAATTTCTAGGTCGAACTTCACAACCGACGCGTATTCCTAAATGCTAACACAGTGTTGCCGATATTGTACGAACATGTTTGGGTCCTAAGGCCATGCTCAAGATGCTGCTTGACCCTATGGGCGGTATTGTGCTGACCAACGACGGACATGCTATTCTTCGAGAGATTGACGTCAACCACCCCGCAGCCAAGTCGATGATTGAGTTGTCGCGTGCGCAGGATGAGGAGGTCGGTGACGGAACAACCACAGTTATCATTCTCGCTGGAGAGATTCTCGCTCACGCATACCCGCATCTTGAGCGCAATATCCACCCCGTTGTCATTATCTCGGCTCTCAAAGAGGCCCTCAAGGACGCTCTCGACATCATCCACGAGATCTCGCGCCCCATTGACACCGAGAACGACGAAGCCATGGTCAAGCTGGTGGCCGCATCCATCGGCACCAAGTTTGTTGCTCGCTGGTCTAACCTCATGTGCGAGCTGGCCCTCAAGGCCGTCAAGACGGTGATGCGCACTGATGCCAATGGCCGCAAGGAAATCGATATCAAGCGCTATGCGCGTATAGAAAAGATTCCTGGTGGAGAAATCGAGGACTCGCGCGTTCTCGACGGTGTCATGCTCAATAAAGATATCACTCACCCCAAGATGCGCCGAAGAATAGAGAACCCGCGCGTACTGCTGCTCGACTGCCCCCTCGAGTACAAGAAGGGAGAGTCGCAGACGAACATTGAAATCACCAAGGAGGAGGAGTGGAACCGTATTCTGCAGATTGAAGAGGAGCAGATCAAAGCACTGTGCGAGACTATTGCCTCGTTCAAGCCCGACCTTGTCATCACTGAGAAGGGAGTGTCTGACCTCGCCCAGCACTATTTGCTCAAGGCCAACATCTCAGCTCTTCGTCGTGTTCGCAAGGGTGACAACAACCGAATTGCCCGAGCTACTGGCGCTACTATTGTCAACCGCGTCGAGGATATTCGTGAGTCGGACATTGGTACCAACTGCGGTCTGTTCAACATTGAGCTCATTGGTGATGAGTACTTCACCTTTCTGACCGAATGCAAACAACCTCAAGCGTGCACTATTCTGCTTCGTGGCCCTTCAAAGGACATTCTCCAGGAGATTGATCGTAACCTACAGGATGCCATGTCGGTTGCTCGCAACGTGTGCTTCGAGCCCCGTCTGTCGCCTGGTGGAGGAGCTACAGAAATGGCTCTTTCAGTTCGTCTTGCCGAGAAGGCCAAGGCGATTGAGGGTGTTTCGCAGTGGCCCTACCGCGCTGTTGCCGATGCCATGGAGGTCATTCCCCGAACTCTTATCCAGAACTGTGGAGCCAACCCCATCCGCGTGCTGACGCAGCTGAGAGCCAAGCATGCCGAGGGCCTGCACACTTATGGTGTCGATGGTGAGACTGGAAAGGTCGTTGACATGAACGAATACGGTATTTGGGAGCCTGAGGCTATCAAGCTGCAATCTGTCAAGACTGCTATTGAGAGTGCATGTCTGTTGCTGCGTGTTGACGACATTGTTAGTGGAGTTCGCAAGCAGGGAGAGAAGGGAGAGTCCCTCCAGGGTCCTTCTGATGCTGCTCCTCAGGAGTAAGGCAACGTCTCACAATGAAAATTCTCCCCAGAGTTAATCTGCAGTTCTACGGAGCTATTCTCAAGCAAAGGCATCCATTCTCACTAGTATTGAGTATTATATAGTGAGGAGTTAAAGAAAAAAAAATCGTGTCAAATAAGCTTAAGTAGGTGAGTGTGAATTAATTGTATATATCTTTGTATGGAATCATAGAATATAGAGAATAGGATGATGAACCATTCGTGACATAACTAGGGAGACAGCTTAAAGAGAAGGGATAGTTTACAGAAAGCCGATTGCCTAGTTTAATAAAGCACAAATGCCCCATTACACAATGTAGTACTTCTTCTAGGAACACATTCAAGCGGTGATGCCATGCAATTACAATAAATAAATGTTTACTCCTGTTCTTGGGCCGCAGGCTGTGGCTCAGATCCCAAATATTGTCTGCTGAGCTCCAGTACTGAGTTCATTTGGTCCTCGGTCATCCGATCTTCACATTCTTCAACAAGTGTAAATAAGACAGGAAGCGAACCAGGCGCTGAATTGATAAGTTGCAGCTTCTCGGCCTTTTCAAGTTGAAGACCCTGATTGTGAATTTGTTTCATAAACTCAGTAATGCCGTCAACAGTCTGAGGAGCCTCGGTGTTTCCAGCAGGACGATCTCGTAAGTATGCCTGTAGCTCTACGAGGATAGTCTCAAGATTCTCAGAATCACCACTTCGTTTCGACGATGACACCTGCTGTAGATGAGTCAATACTTCAAAATTGGTAAGAAGTTTATCGCGCTCCTTTTCAACCTTTTGTTAGAGCGCTGGCGTTTGCATTGTTAAAGGACTACTCTTACCTTCATATTTTTTTTTGATTACAGTGAAAGGTAAAGGGTTGTCGGTGTAGAAGAGCTCCAGGGTAGGGAAGAACTCAATGAACAAGGGTAAGGACACAATAGGGCACGGCGGAGATTTACAGGGTAAGGGCACACATTACAGTTACCAAGCGGCTGACACACACCGCCCCAATTAGGCAACTGTGACTGCTCCCAAATGATTACCGCTTTAGGACGACTCTGAAAACTCCTATCGTCAAATGGTGAATTACCTCCTCGTTTCGCTTCTGTATCGTCACTAATCACAAAATGTCGCTCGTCGTCACTGAGAAGGGAAACTTTCAGCACATTCTGCGTCTGCTGTCGACTAACGTCGACGGTAAGATCAAGATCATGTACGCCCTGAACACCATCCGTGGTGTTGGTCGTCGTTACTCGAACCTGGTCTGCAAGAAGGCCGATGTCGACCTCAGCAAGCGTGCTGGAGAGCTGACCGTTGAGGAGCTGGAGCGCATTGTTAACATCATCCAGAACCCCACCCAGTACAAGATCCCCACCTGGTTCCTTAACCGACAGAAGGACGTTGTTGACGGTAAGGACTCGCACCTGCTCGTCAACCAGCTCGACAACAAGCTCCGTGAGGACCTGGAGCGTCTCAAGAGAATGCGTGCCCACCGTGGTCTGCGA
Organism: Sugiyamaella floridensis; assembly: GCA_030556845.1. Taxonomy (NCBI): domain Eukaryota; kingdom Fungi; phylum Ascomycota; class Dipodascomycetes; order Dipodascales; family Trichomonascaceae; genus Sugiyamaella; species Sugiyamaella floridensis. Next base: position 102,660 of record JAKTUT010000020.1, on the reverse strand, counting down.
CACTACTGGGGCCTGCGTGTCCGTGGTCAGCACACCAAGACCACTGGTCGTCGTGGTAAGGTTGTTGGTGCCGTCAAGAAGAAGTAAGCGTTGACTACCAGCGCATAAAAAGACTGCCCAGCAGGGTCATGTATGAATGTATCATTCTGTTGTATGAGGGAGGGCGTTTACCCAGGTAGTGCCCAGAATACTAGATTTAGACTGTTGTAAACTGTAGAGAGCAGTGTTGTGAAGGCTGTTTGGATACTCAGAAAAGCTCTTGAGTATATTACCACTTTTTACTATGGATATGTAATGAGAGATCCAAGGAACGTTCAGTAATGGGAATAACCTCCAACAGCGAATTGAACTGATGTAACTGTACGTTGAACGTTGAATAAACAAAGTGTTTAAATGGCCCGGAGAGCACTCTTGAGTTTCTTTAGATCTGTCACGTTTCTGTCCTCTACTTGGCTTATGGTCTACCAGTAGTGTCATCAGATCAAACAACTATGACTATAGATATGTCTAAGAGACAAAAATATTTATCGGCAGAATCTGGGAATTTCGTAATAAATACACCATCTTTTTGAGGATAACTAATACCAAGATTTCATTTAGGATTAGTTATAGGAAGCATCGTAGCACGATGGTGTCGTTCACACTCGTTGAAAGTCTGCACACATTTTAACTTCACTAGTTCTAGGCTACTTAATGAATGGAAATATGTATCAGCAAGTAATGTAGAGACATATCCAGAACTATCGTGTGGGTTGTCGGCCAACAGCATCCTAGTCAAGACGTACAACTACCTTGAACCCGGAGTTTTTGCCCGCCTCAACCATACGCAGGGCTTCATCGATAGACTCAATGCCACGGCCAACAACCTTAATGGGCATGTGGAACAGAGACTGGGGATTGTTAGCAAAAATCTCGTTAGCAGCAGCAATAAGCTTGGGAGCCTGCTCCAGTAAACCGGGGGGAGAAGGAACAATAGGTCCAGTAGCGCCAAACTTCTTGATGGGCACGAGCGCCAAGTATGCAAGCGGGAAGTGCACAGTAACCTTGGGGTTGGCAATCTTGGCTGTTGACGGGTCCCAGAGAAGCGAGGTCAGTAGAATAGAATCCTGAGTCTTAGACATGAGGTTGTAGCAAGTCTCAGAGGTAGGAGACACGGTGATTGTGTCGTAAGCAAGAGTTATGTTGTCACCACCAAAGGCCTTGATCTGCTCGACAACATCGGCGTCATGGTAATCGACAACGACATCAGCACCAAAGGCCTTTAGCTGATCAAAGTTGTGCTTCGAGGCAGTAGCAATGACCTTAAATCCAATTAGATGGCCAAGCTGGATAGCAAATTGGCCTAGAGACGAAGCTCCACCCCATACGAGCAGAACCTTGTCCGCATAGCTGGAATCATGTTTGATAGGGATCTGGGAGTAGTAGCCAAAGCCAATAAGCGTCGTGGTGAGACCAACACCAATGGAAGCAGCCGTCTCATATGTATCGAGGATACCCGATTCAATGTCGTTTGACCTGGCGTGAGTCAGCTTGGCAGAAGTCTTGTAGGCGAGTTTGGCAGGGAGCACCGTGTACTCGGCAAAGGCACCATTGCCAGGTTCAAGGGCCGAAGAACCGCCAACAATTCCAGCAACGTCATCACCGACCTTGAGAGAGGTCACATCCTCAGCAATGGCAATGACCTTACCAGCGTAGTCGCATCCAACAACGGCACCATCAACAGCATACTCATACTTGATGTGCTTCCAGTCGGTAGGATTCACTGCTACGGCCTCGTTCTTGACGAGAACCTCACCAACTTTCAGCTTAGGCACTGGGATGGTAGTCAGGACGGCCTTCTTTCCCTCAATGACATAAGCCTTTTGGCTCTCAGGATACGATGTGTTAGCAATTGACTCGGACATTCGGTTTTCAATTGAATGGGACTTATGAGCACCATTGGTCTTTCCTTTGCTCTTTTATAATATCACTACGCATCGGTGCACCGTGATGACAAATATAGTCTGACACATCTCCGCGCGGATTTATAAACATTTGCCCAGACATCCGTCCTGGAGACATGGAGTTGAACACGGGAATCAAACGGTGATTACAGTTTGTCCGGCCATTTATGTCCGGCAACGGGCCGGGACGGCAAGGGTAGTATGCGACTATCCGCCGACATTTATCTCTTTAGACAAACGTTTGCGACTGGCCGCGCCCGTACCCTGACATCTGGTATCTGGGGGAATCACTGCCTTGGTAACTTATCGTTGCAATTTACCAACAACCAGTGGTTTATGTTTCAAGGCCTTAAATAAGTGTGATTAATTAGGAGTCCTTATATTAATCATGAAAAGACTGGGTCTCTCGGCGTTTGACGACCGGCGCGCCGCCTTTGATGACCTCAGCGCCACGATCCTCACCCAGCAGGCCAATGAGCTCAATACTCAGCTCGAGGTGTTCCAAGGTGCGCTGTCATACTTTGCTGCTGAACATGCTGCTGATATCCGCACGAATCCCGAATTCCGCAGCGAGTTTGCCAAAATGTGCACTGCTATAGGTGTCGACCCATTGGCGGGCTCATCGGGCCAAGGATCTCTATGGGCATCTGCTCTTGGCAAGGACGTCAACGACTTTTACTTTGAGCTGGCTGTTCGTGTCATTGAAGTGTGTAAACTGGCTCACAATGATAATGGAGGTCTTATATCAGTTGCTGAAGTGAAAGCGCGGTTAGCAGACAAGTCGCAGCTGCGACCAATTGAGGTGAGTGAGGACGACATTGAGCAGAGCGTGCGGTCGTTAAAGCATCTTGGAGGTGGATTTGAGCTGATGAAGGTGGGATCAGGCCGCACGATGATCCGCAGTGTACCATCTGAGCTGAGTGGAGACCAGAGTAGCGTTCTTTCAGCTTGTCAGGTACTTGGATATGTTTCTGTTACAATGCTTCATGACAACCTGGGCTGGTCGCGGACTCGATCCAAAGCAGTTTTGGATGATATGGTAGGCGAGGGTCTTGTATGGGTGGACAGTCAGGGTTCCGAGACGACGTACTGGGTTCCATCTTGGATTGGTTGAACACACAACTTTAGCATTACGAAGCATTCTTACGAACATCTATGAACAGGGACCATTGAGCATTGATCATCATCGACTCCTGCGAACACAGCATTCCACTACAAGTGCTAGAGCAGTTTGAAGAACATCAAAAATAGCATTATCTATATGCAAGAGTTGAATCTTTGGTCGTTAGGTTGAGCGTCAGTCGTACCGGCCGAGACGGTCGAAGGAGTTTTGAGGAACCACACTTATTTTTGTGGAACCACATGAAGCATTGTTCATAACTTAGTTGGGGTAAGCCTGCTTAGGAGACAGGGGGTAGGACGGGCCAATCTCCTGCAGAGAAAGAGCAGCCAGCCACTGACCAACGTCAATAGCCTTGGCCAGGGGCTTGCCCTCGACAATGGCGGCCAGGAAACCACCAGCAAAGGCGTCACCAGCACCGTTGGAGTCGACAATCTTGGACGACTCAATGGGGTGAACTGGGAAGGTGTTCTTCTCAATAGCACCAGTGTTGGGGTCGGCAGTCACGACAATGGTGTCGTCAAGACCCTGGGTGATGACAACAGTACGAGAGCGCTTCTTGTTGGCCTTGGGCAGCTTAGCAATGTGAGTAGCAATCTCAGTGATGTCCTTGGTATCGAGACCATGCGACTCGGCGTAAGCAAGAGCCTCGCTCTCGTTACCAATGAGGTAGTCCCAGTAGGGCGACGAGGCATCAAGGGGCTCCTTGAAGAACTGGGGCAAAAAGGGTGCCGAAAGGTTGATGGAGAAGATCTTGTTGGTCTCGGCAGCGTGCTCACCAAGAGCGTTGATGGCCGGGGGGCACACGGTCAGGTGGAAACCTCCAACGTAGTACACCTTGGCGTCCTCAACGTACTTCCAGTTCTCGGGAGCCTTGAGGTGCTCGAGCTTGTAGTGGTTGGCAGCAGCCAGATCAGTGACAAGCGAGCGGTTGTGGTCGGTGATGAGAGCAGCGCACTTACCCGTGGCAATGTCATCTTGAACCATATAGTTGGAGAACACACCAGCCTCGGTGTTGGCCTTGCGCAGTAGCTCGGCATACTTGTCGTTTCCAACCGAGCCAAAGTACACAACCGACTTGGCAGGAAGCAGGTACTGAGCACCACGAGCGGCGTTTTGAGCAGCACCTCCAGCTAGAATGTGCACCTTGTCACCCATGTCCATGACCTCGTCAAACACGGGCTTGTGCTTATCTTCAATGAGAATGGCATCGTTAGCCTTGAGGTCATATTTAGCGAGAAATTCGGGGGTCACGTCGACCTGGAGGTCGAGTAGAGGGTTTCCAAGACAAACAAGGGGATACGACATGATTTTGGTAGGATGAAGAGAATGAAAGAGTGCACGTGAAGATTTTGGGCTACGACTGACTATTAGCCGTGCACCTACCAGCCGTATTGGAACGTGAGTGAGTAGCATCGAATCGAACAGTTCATCAAATATACAATTAAGAGGGAGGTGTTGAGTGAGGAAGTCAGAGAAATGACATGTAGAAAGGGCAAAAGTAGTTGTATTGTACATTTGTATATATATAAAAAAAGTTGTGGTCACGCGATTTGTGGGGAGTTTTGGGAGGGTTTTAAGGGTATTAGCCTGTTACTACGATGATAATTGATCCGGCTTAGAACTAGGAGAAATTTAAACTAATTTATACAGATTTAGATGCCGTTTAACAACAGTGTATCATTAACAAAAAATGATACTTTCTAAACAATCTATATACATTCTATACTTGTTACTATCCAAAAAGGATTACCCCAATATTACCCCCCCCCCCCCCCCCCCCCATCACTGGCTGGCCCTCTGTTGAACAGGGTCAGTCCTCCCCCACAACACGGCTGATAACCTCGGCATAGCCGCGTCAGATACACCCCACCACCCAACAGATTGACGGCACGTTTAAACGGTCAACCGTGCAGCGCTTGCCTCTTCTCCGCCCCATTCACCTCTCGAAGTGCTAGAAGTCATGCCCTACGACGACCCGTTCGCCAACTTCTCGCTCATTAAGAACTGGCCCATTACGCGGCAGTTTGCCCAGGCCACGGGCTTCAAGTCCTTTGAACAACACATTGATGAGGTCATAGGTGCAGTGGTGTTCTATGAATCCATCAACCAGTTGTCAGGACTCATCAGTCCTCGCCTTGTACCGGCCTACAAGACATTGTCACCACGGACTCAGATCAACTTTGATATTCACGTTGTGTCAATGGTTCAGAGTATCCTTATCTGCTCTCTATCATTCCCTCTGTTTGGCGACAAGACTCTGGCTAACGATACCTTGAATGGATACACACCCTATGCAGGCTTCGTGGCTGCCATGGCTCTTGGATATTTCATATGGGATACCTATGTATCGGCTCGCTATGTGAAGTTTTTTGGCATGGGGTTTTTATTGCATGGAATATCGGCCACTGTCGTGTTCATCCAGTCTCTACGGCCTTATACTCTACACTACTCACCATATTTTCTGTTCTTTGAGCTATCGACTCCGTTGCTCAATGTACACTGGTTTGCAACTCACCTGCCTGCTGGATACATTCCTGAAACAGTCCAACTTATCAATGGATTGTTCCTTATCGTCACCTTCTTCTTGGCCCGAATCGTGTTTGGTCTCTACAACTCGTTTTACTTTAGCATCGATGTCTTTACGAACCGCCATACAACGCCTGTACCCGACTGGGTTCCAGCAATGATGATGACTTCCAACGTCCTCCTCAACTCACTCAACATTTATTGGTTCTCCAAGATGATCTCGCTCGTGACCAAACGTCTATCGGGTCCTGCCAAGACTACCAAGGCCAAAAAGGCCCAGTAACCAGCATTGCATGGACCAAAGCGCCTTTTATGCTTAGGGAGAAATATATATTGTACAATTAGTTATGAACAGAGCAAAGGTATAGGTATATTGAGACCTAGTGCTGGCTCAAACCTGTATCTTTTTGTGATTAAACTTCTAACAGTACGCTTCAACACCCTACCTAAAAAAATCATCTAATAATGCATTCTAGTCATCTACTGTACACTTGGATCATTCTGCGCCTTAAAGAAGGAATCGTCCTTCAAAGCTTTGTACGCCGGACGCTCCAGAGACCTCAGGGCAACGGCAATATCCGTATGAATATCAGCAATGAGAGCTTCCTTGGACACATAGTTGAGCTCGGGTCGAATATATCCCACAATCATAAAGTCAATAACAGCACCATAGAATGAGTGCTCAAAACTGTGGATGATATGGATCTCAGCGCTGCGGATCTTGTTGCCGTAGAACGGATTCCATCCTACACTCATCACCATTGGGAACACCGTGTTGGCGTCTGCTCCTAGATCACTGCCATACGTAAAGTCCACTGTACGCAGAGGAGACTCGGTACCACGCGACTTGTACGATTCATGATCCGGGTTGGCGCTGACGCTCGCCCATCCATAATAGATCCCGGTATCACCGATATTCAGAGCATCAAACGCATCCTGGGGGATATTGGCCGTAGGAATGCCCAGATCCGATGAACCACGACCAAAACCTGGGATAACTGTTGTATGGACCCTCAATGGATACGGCGGGTCCACCGTTTCGGATCCCACAATCTCCGGTCGATTGTCTCTGCTCATGGGGCCAATTGGATAAGATAAGAGATACGGGGGACCAGATGGATATGGAAGTCCTGGGCTCCTCGGCAGATATGCTTATATGAGGTAACTTAATAAGGTCCTGTGGTAGGTGTACGTTTCTCTTGTCGAGTCGATGCTGCCAAGAACATAGACGTCGTAGCACTATTTTCAGGAACCACGTATCACCAAACAAGTTTATCTTTGTTTTCTCTTAAGTCTATTTGCAGCTCTCTCCACTTCCTCAACACAACCATTTTACTGCACAACCAACTCTACCACTTATAAGCATATTACACCACACCTAAATATGGGGAAATCACCTCCAACCTCTTGCCTACTTCTACAATGTCCCTCGTCGAGAATCTCGTCCGAGGCCTGTGGAACATCCATGAGTTCCCCGAGATATACTTACCATGTGAACCTGTTAACCGTCGAAGCTCGATTGCCATAGTTATCAGGTTCGCCAATTGGTTCCCTCCGTCAAAAGATCTCGCTGAACTCCTCAACGCAGTGCCTGCAACTGCTGTTCCTGAGATTCTGTTTATTAAGCGCGCCGCTAACGAGCGTGACAGATGGTCCTCACACATTGCACTCCCTGGGGGACGCAATGACAATGATGAACTCGACGTGGATACTGCTATTCGTGAGACGAGCGAGGAGGTTGGCATAGATCTCATTTCTGATGGAGTCTATGTTGGACCTCTTGATCAACGACCGCTCAAGGTTTCTTGGGGGTCACGAACAGTCATGACTCTGTGCCCTTATGTGTTTATTCTCACGAATCCAGATGCTCCAGTTGTCCTTCAGGAGAAGGAGGTCGCCACTGCCTTTTGGTATCCTATGTCTGACCTCATAGACCCAGCTTACCGGTCCCATGAACTCGTAGATATAACTACGAGATTGAAGCTCGAGTCGTACCCTTTAATTCCCAAGTTTGCGTACCCCTGGATTAGAGCTAATGTTGGTAATATGACGTTTGACGCTATTGATTTGCATCCGTCCCCCTCGGCTCTTTTACACTTGGATAATGGAGTACCAGTGGACGCACCTCCCTACAAGCTATGGGGGGTGACGCATTCTGTCATGATTGATTTCTTTGCAACGACAACAAAATCGGTATCTTCCTCATCTATATCACCACCGGGTCTTCAGCATTGGGATATGCGGTTCATCCTCTACATCTTGAGCTATCGGCACATGAAGACCAAGAGAGAGCAAATAGCCACGATTCTTGAGGGACCGGGCTGCATCACTGGAAGTATGCGTCTTCTTGATACAATTCTTGATGGCTATTTTGCCTATCCTCCAAGGGCCATCTTCACGGCAATTGCCCTTCGCACTATTGCTGCTATTGCTGTAGTCACTGGTACTATCTACCATGTTTCACGATAACTAAACGATGTTATAGAGGCTACTGCATCTTTTCTTTATCATCTTTGTACATTGTTTTCTTGCAATGCTTAGTAAAATTAATATGTGTATATGCAATATCATGATCTAGACCTTTTTAGTTAGGCCAATGGTTTTACAACCGAGGTGAGTTTCCCTGACTTGAGCCAGTCTTCTCCAAGAAGCGCCAACCGTTGAGCAGCAGGATACTTCTTCTCCTTGACTACAGCAGTCCAATCCTGACAAGCTGCAAGCAAGAGCTTCTGGCCTTGGCGACCGTAAACTCGAAGGAACACGACTGCTGCAATATCCCACCAGGCTGCAACGGCACTGAAGTCGGCATTCTCGAGAAGCTCCACTTTTTTGTTTAGTTGACGGGCCACAAACTTCCAACTGTTCTCAATAGTATACTCGCTAGGTTGATTGTGTTTCTGGTTGATGCGAGTAATGTTGATTACTGTCCACACAGAGCACATACCAGCAATACGCTCAGAGTAGACGACAAAATCTTCCCACTTGTCACTGCGTCGCTTGTATCCCATACGGAGACGGCCCTCCTCGGTATCAATAGCACAAGAGTACCCAATGATCTGAGGACATTTCTTGACAAATCGTGCCAATAGAAGCTCCTTCAGAGGCTTATGATGGGGCATAAGAAGTGAGGCAAGACTGCCGAGGGCAACAGCAGACTGAACTGCTACAATTGTTTCGGTTTCGGCCTGGGCAACAATGCCCTTGGACAGGAAGTTAAGCAGCCATAAATACACTAGCTCATTAAACTCCTTGGCATCATTCAAAGTCTGATTCATCTCAGAAACGATTTCCATGAGCTGGCTCGTGCTGTTGGTGAGCTGACCCAGACGAACCTTGATTTTTCGTTTAGCATTGAAGCACATTTTGCGCAGATCGGGATTGGCACTGACAGGCGCCAATATGTCCGTCTTTATATCGGCAATCTTCTTCTTATACTTGGCAAACTCCTTCTCGACAGCCACAAAATCAGTAAACAGAGATACCTGTCGTTCTTGAGCTTGACGGACCTGCTCTGCCTTTGCTTCCTCCTCCTTCGCCTTTGCATCAGCTGCAGCTTTGGCCTTTGCATCAGCTTCAGCCTTGGCCCGTCGTTCGGCCTCTTGCTTAGCTTTTGCTGCTGCCGCTTCCTTAGCTCGCTGTTCCTCCTCCAAACGCCTCTGTTCCTCTTGCTGTCTCTTGCGCTCTTGCTCCTCACGCATCTCACGTTCCTCTTCCAACCGCCTCAAGCGTTCTTCCTCTTTTTTCTTGCGTTCCTCTTCTCGCAGGCGCACCTGCTCTTGTTCCAATTCCACGACGCGTGAGCGCCAGCGCCCGGTCGTGGTATCTATCTTCTCATCGACGTGTTTCACCATCGACTCTTTGATCGCAGAATCAAGCATTAATCGACTCTCAACATACTCGTTGTTCTCACTGAGGATACCACTATTTTCATGCTGTGAGCATACGGATAGTTCCTGGATGAGATTGTCGAGATTGGAGATATCGGCAGCGAGGACCGTTTTACGCCGCCGTAACCTCTGAGGAGAAGAAGCAGATATAACGGTCAGATCAGGCTCTTCGTCTATAAGCGAGTGAATGACTTGAGAGTACTCGCGGATGCTCTCGTCTGCTGCTTCTCCATCTGAGCTGTCTGGGGAGTCTTCAGGATGAATGGGGAATTCTTCTTCCTCCGAGTCGGACCACCACAGCGAATCGTCCGATTCGCCATCTGACTGTTCCCAGGGCGCTCTCTCGCGCGAGCGATGAACTGAGAACTTCATTCAGACGTCGTTTTGATGCAATTGGTGGATGTATCTTATTTATATAACTGAACGTTATATTCCACCACCCCGATTGGACCTAACCCTGGCATAAATTTCAGCATTTTGATCTATAGAAATGTCAACTTCTACGAACTGACGAAGACTTTTGCAAACGACAAATAGACCGGAAGATAGTTCTGCTGACTGGTGGTGCAAAACTAACAGTCATGTTGCATAAACGAGCATTTCACTCGGCGGTTGTAGCGTCGGGTAAGGCCGGTGTGTCGATTGTGCACCCCGTGCACCACACTGTCAAGTTCCGTAAAGCTCAGCTGTCACAACGGTACCGGGAACTTTTGGTGCCCAAGTCATCAATCCAGTCGTCAGGATTCCGCCCGATGATAGTGGCTCCCGACAGAGTGCGAGACCACCATTACAACACGATTCAGTCCGACCTTCTTCTCATCAACTACATGCATGGAGCCGAGAACAAGACGGGTATCAAGCCTCGTGAATGGGACGGAAGCTCCCCGCACCATCTGGGCTGGACAGCGAAGGCTCCTCGAGGACGGTCAAGAGCTACAAAGGATATCAAGGTGCGTGATTGGTCCAATGTGCCTGAGATCATGGGAATCTCCCTCAACTGCTTTGTCCCCGAGGCCAAGGAGGTGTCGGATATCGCCATTGCTGCCAAGTTGCAGCTTCAGCAGATTACAGGCATGAAACCACGTACTGTTTTTGCTCGCACAAACGTCCCCATGTGGCGACTGCGACCAGGTATGCCCATGGGTGCTAAGATCCATCTCACGGGTCGTGCCATGAACCAATTCCTTTACACTCTTGTTGAGATTGTTCTGCCTCGCTCCAAGACTTTCCAGGGTATTTCAAACCGGTCGGGAGATGGCACTGGTAATATCTCTTTTGGTCTCACTGCTGATGATGTACGTTTCTTCCCTGAAATCGAGGGAAACCTCGAACAGTGGCCATCGACATTTGGTTTCGATGTGACCTTCCACACTTCGGCTCAGGTTGATCCCGATGCTCGAACGCTGCTGTCAGCATACGGCCTGCTGTTCAAGGGAGAAGAAAACTTCCCTTCGCGTATGTGAGGGTCTGTATATAGGATTTTTATCCAATGTAAATAGTAGCAGCATCGTTTTGGAAACTAGTTAAATGGGAAAACAGTGCGTTTATATAGCTACTAAGTATGTACGAACTTGATCGACGATGATATTTTTTGTCTAATAGTAGAAACAAACTACTGACCAGTGGGGTCACGTCTACCAAGAGCAGAGACGTGATCTCCAAGAGATAAAGCCAATCCCTGACTCTTGGATCGGATCCGGAAGTGTCCCGAAATCTTGCCGTCGGAATCCTTCTCCACCGACATGTTAGCTAATACATCTTCACCAAACGACGAACGAGCGTGCAGATTGGCGCTGAGGAATTGACAATCATCTTCGTAGATGGGAAGACCGTTGTCTCCCTCACCAATTGGCTCCTTGATAACACCAGCTGTAAGACATGTCATGTTGGTATTCTTGAGAACAAATGCTAATAGGCCTTGCAGCGAGTCAAACTTCTTGCTGGAAATGAGAACCTTGTTCTCCCACTCAAACTCGCTCCACATGGTTCGGAACTCAGTTTCAGTGCTGTGACCAGGCTTGATGTAATCCATAATGTCAACATGTACATCGTTCAAGATAACAACATTGTTAACACTTGCAGTGTGGCCCTCGTACACAATGTTACCAAAAATGACACCAGCATCGGCGCTTGACACCTTAATCGTTGTCTGAATACTGTGGAAGCTCTGGGGTGCAATGTTCTGCGTGCTGGGGCGCTCGACAACCTTGAGATCTCCAAGAGTGGCAAACTCAACAGAAAGATTCTGCAAAGTCTCGTTTGTCTGGTTGAACAAAAGCACGTCCAGAACAATGTCAAACTGGTGCACCATAACGTAGGCTTCAGCATACACAGGGTCCGAGAAACCGGTCAGCTGAACAATACGCTTCAGACGGGAGGTGATCTTGTCGGCATTGTCAGAAGCACCAGAGCTGGCCGCATTTTTGAGGTCCTCGTCAACCTCATCGACGGCATTACTAGTCTCAAGCTTGGAAAACTGGCGGAACTTAACAGGACTGTCAACCTGAGTGGCAGTCTTGGCGCGCTCCGATGCAGCGAGATCATCCTGCTTCTTCTTTCGCTTCTGGATCAGAGAACGGAAGGCCTCCCGCGAGTCTTGCAGGAATGCAAGATCAACCTCAGGACTCTCCTCAGCGATAGACTGGATACAGACATAAATACGGTCGGCAGAGTCCTCGTCGATACGCTCCGAGACAAGCTCCGACTCGCCTACTCGCAGAATGGACGTGAGGATGAGAAGGGCTTCGGCACGGAGTGCATTCTTGTGTGCCTCACTCTTGGACAGCGTGTTAAAGCGCAGTATGAGCTTCGTCAGCGTAGTAGCCAGCACAGCAGCAACAAAGTAGTTTCCATCCAAGATGAGCGCACGAAGCGGCGGCCGTGATGACTTGACCTTCTCAAGACTCTTAGGATCAACATTGAAGGAGCTCTCAGTAGCGTAGGTTCCGTCGGCGAGAATCTTCGGGGCCGTTGATTTGTGAGGAGTGGTCTCGTCCGATGTGGTCTCAGCATCACCACTGCTAAGCTTAGCTCGTTCCGAAGACAGGATGGGAATCTCACCCAGGCTCTGGCGGATGTGAACCCATGCGTCATGAATGTCCTTCTCGTCGAGGCAGTACTCACCAAGAATCCACAGAGCACCGCGGTAAACGGTACCACTGCGTACATCTCTGAGAGTTTCGATAAGGCGCTTGATGATGGTAGGACGGAGATCAGGGAAGAGCTCGACAACTTCCTTGACAAACGCAATGACATCGACGGCTGAGTTCGAGTTGAAGTCGCCAATGAAGTCAAGAAGCAGGTCAACAACCGAAGCGGCAACTTCGCTGAACTTGATGGCACACGTGTGAATGGCCTGAATAAGGAGCTGGCGGTACTCGGCATTAGCATCAAAGTCATGGTTCACAGTGTGACTCAGCTCTTTCTTGAAGAGGCGCACAACACTGTCAACATTCTTGGAAGTAACCATGCTGAGAGTAACAGACAGAGCCTTCTTGCGGACATCAAGATCAGGGCTCGATAGAATGAGCAATACGTCCATGGTCAGGTCGTTGAGGACGCCAGGGTTCTTCAGACGTAGGTCATCAACAAGCTCAAGGACAATGAGCTTAATGTTATTATCGCTCTCCTTGACAGCAATGTCGATGAACTTGGAAGCTGCAGCTTGGATGGCCTGGCTGTTGGAAGTCAAGCTGGTGAGAGCGCTGGCAGCGTCGAAAAGCACAGTGTTTGAGGGTGACGACTCCAGAATGTCAAACATGATCTTGAGGTAGCTCGGCTTGAGGTCTGGATGCTGAATCGCATCGCGTCGGATGAACTCAATAAATGCTAGCTGCAGCAGTTCGTCGAGGTTGACCAGCTGCTGGTAGTTGCGTTGCAAGTACTCAAACGCGTCATCGCGGCTCAGGTTGCTCAGGGAAACAAACGCATTGCGCTTGCAAGTGGCGTCCGTCTCGTTCTCGAGGAAAATCTTGATGAGGTCGACGGCATCAGGCACAAGGTGCGGGCCGCAATGGGCAGCAACCGAATAAATGGTGAAGACGGCGTTCTTTCGCACATAGGCGTGACGGTGCTCGAGGCAAGCACGAACCGAGGGCATCAGTGGCTCCAGCAACTCCGTCTCCCGCAACTTGCAAAGGAATCGTAGCGTTGCTCCACGGATGTACTCGTTGGGATGCTTAAGGTCGTTGAGAATGGCGTTACAGGCCAGGGTCATCTCGGGCTTGAGAGCGCCATTAGCCTGGAGCTTGGGACAGACCTCCCAGTAAAAGTACACCAGCTTCTTGAGCTCCTTGTTACGCGAAGGCATCACAAATCGAATGATGTGCATGAGCAATTGCGGCATCGTATCGCCATTGAGCATGGCAATGAGGATCCGGCGCATCGTCTCGATTTTGACATCATCGCGGCTCTTTTCGAGCAGGTTCATGTACTCCTGTGGGGACGGCTTGTCCGCCGAGTTGCTCTGAAGTTAGCACGCGTCAATTTCACCATGACATATGGCTTACCTCGTACACGAGCGTGTACGATGTCGCGTCCGACATGATGACTGCGGTTTTGTATAGTTGGGATTGTTTGACACGGTGCAAACCGAGTTGACTTGTTCACAAGTCACGTGAGTGTGTATATTGGGATATCCCTGTATGCGCCTTATTTCGCGTCAGTCAAACAACCGAAGTCCATCTGCCCGCAACTCTCTCCTTCTTGACCATCATCAATACAATGACAAAGAGAAAGTCTGAGGGCGGTGAGGGTGAACCGGACTCTAAGAAGCATGCTGGTGAGGCTGTTGATGAGCGGCCCGATTGCGTGCTCCGATTCCTCGTTTCCAACTCCACGGCTGCTCACCTCGAGGAGAAGCTCGAGGAGATCCGTACCGAATCGGGCGCAATCGTATCTGTAGATGTGTCTGCTGCTGGTGCAGTCGAACGAATGGTATCTTTCAGTGGACCTGCTTCATCTGTCAAACGGGTGTGTCTTGAGATCATTACAAGCTCGGGCTTCACTACAGCCGAACCCAAAGCAGAGCCTGAGGAACAAAAGCCGGCTTCGAAAAAGCGTGGTGGTCGTAAGAAGAAAGAGGAAGTAAAAGAGGAGTCTAAAGATGATGCAGCAGTTTTTGAGAGCAGCGCCCACAGCATCACAGTTGTGCTTTCCGTGGCAGCAGTCGTTGCAAAAGCGCCGAATCCTGTTTCCAACGATTCAAGTGATTCATGGCTTCAAAACATCAAATCTCAGGCTGAAGACTCCACAAGTACGTTAACGCTTGAGCTGTCACGGTCTTCGTTGCCAATGTCATCAGATCGCTCGATATTGATCTCTTGCACGTCCACCGATCCGATTGTTAAGTCGATTGAACTCCTGGCTGAGCAGTTCACTGACGTCGCTGGTGCTACAGTCTCTACAGTACCATATGCACCATTGTCTGTTGTTGGTGTATATGGCCATCCAGACACGTTCCGGCGCCAGGCTCTTAATGAGGCTATTGCATCTCAAAATCCATATATCGATCCATCGGCAGCAGTGCCCTCAGGACCCGCATCAATGCGTACCGAACCGGCAGAATCACAAAACATGAATAGCTCAGGGCATGTAAATGGTTACGGAGATCCTATGCGTGTTGACCAACCGCAGCCAGGTCCAAACGGTAACATCACACAGCAGATCTTTGTGCCAAATGATCAGGTTGGTTTGATTATTGGCAAGGGAGGAGCCACTATTGTTGAGATTCGCCAAGTATCGGGTGCACAGATCAAGATTGATGAGAATCCATCTGACCCTTCAAACCCCGAACGGTCTGTTATGATCACTGGAACTCCTGAAGCCAACAAAATCGCCCTGTCTATGCTCTATCAGCGCCTTGAGAACGAGCGTCGCTATAAAAAATGACGTTACGTTTTTATGATTGTCCTTGCGATGTTAAAACTTAGAACGCTTGACATTTGAGTGTACGTTATATATTATTTTTCACTTGAGCCCATAGGAGCTGAAGCTGACGGTGAGTCTGTTCAGCCTACCCGACGACTTTCTATCCTTTAAAGCGCCATATAAATGACGTGACAAGCTCCATTCTTCATCGACTGTTTCATTAATTTAGTGCCCTTACCAGGTGTTGGATCTCAATATCGAAAAGCATCTCTTTGTGATTTTGCAGCATTTCCTATCTTACAAAAGGCTTGTTACCAATTGCTCGAATGATACGCCGGGTGGCATCGACCTTCTCACTAGGTCTTCGAATGGCCTGTGCTATCCACGTATTTCACACCTACTTATATGAGCTCACAGAGACCTTTGGTGAGTCGATGCTACCGGTTCTCTACTACACAGGTGCTTTTGCACATGTTAACAAGCTATACAAAGGAGGACGTGGGTGTCAAGTCGGGGATATCGTGGTGGCTGTTAAGCCCACTGATCCCTCGACACGAGTGTGTAAGCGAATCACAGGCATGCCGGGCGATATAATAGCCATTGATCCGTCTTCAGGAGATAATGATGAGTTTATGCCTGTACCGGCGGGCCATTGTTGGCTAACGGGCGAGAATTTGAACCAAAGCCTCGATTCACGGTCCTATGGGCCTGTTCCTCTAGCGCTCATCCAAGGCAAAGTGATGGCTGTCCACAATAGGTCATGGGATTATCAGTGGGTTTCAAACACTCTAGAAAACATTGATGACTGATAGACGAGTTGTGGATTCGGCAAAGAACAACTGGTCTAACTGGCGTCCACCTACGCATAGCGCTAGGTTTATGCATTTTACCTCTATGGCTGCCCAGCGTCGCACCACGGAGTCACGAATTATGATTTAGCCTTTTGTATTATTTCAATTGAGCACTAATGAAAAGCATTTCTGACAAGAATCGATATAGAAACATGGACTGATCTGTCTCCCTCGTTACCTTCTGCTTCATCATCAGTAGAATGAACTAGCATTCCCAGAGGATATAGTTCAGATGATCCATACCAGAGCTTTTTAACAACACATTTTCAATATACAGATTCCCACCGTCATATCTTCACAGTCACATCTCTACGGCCACATTTCCATTTGCATTCCTCTGTCGTCACATAGCCTTTTAACGACTCACATGTTCATTATGACCTATAACCCGTGTTACCCATAGCCGTGGGTACCTGCATTTCACCAATCCTAGAATTGTTCAGAACACAGCGCAGTTACTTAACACATCTAAACCACAGTGTTAATGTCAATTCGTCATTTGATACTCTTTAATACTTGTCAAATTTATATTTACACCCAAAAAGTCGAGTGTATAGGCAAGAAAGAAGGCCCAGTATTTAGATACGGCGCGGGCATATGCCCTGCAGGCCCTAGCCCACTGTCTAGAAGCCCAGCGATGTCCGCTTAATACTTACAGTAACCATTAACAGGGTAGTCAGCGGGGCCCTGGAACACACTATCACGACACACGTTGGGTTCCCTCTTTTGTTGTTTATCTACCTCTTGTTTGCTGAAGCTTGCTAGTTCTGTACCATTACTGGGAGTGTGTATGTACTAATCCTTGACAGCTTTGTGCTCGTACCGCTTGAGTCCATATTTCGGTCATTGTTCTTTGAATTGAGCCCTTTTTCCAATGGAAGGATACGCCAACGGTAAGCCTGTGGCAAACTTGCCTTCTTCAATCCCACATGTCGGTGCTTTCCATCGGAAACCTGTGCACCGAGTGCCATTGTCGACGCCAGGCCTGCCAACTCCTCAGCACGGTATCTCCCCTGTTTCATCCATGGACTCGCGTAGGTCGGTGCCGTCATCTCACGACAGCCCAGAGCCTGAGTTCTACAACGCAGGGGATTCATTTGATGAGCCTGTAAGTGCTGCGACGGCAACGTCAAGTTCCTCGAGTCAATTGCCCGACTTCAAACAACAGACTCCGCAACAGGCCGTTGCTCTCGATATGCCTCCACCGCAGCCGGTTGCTCCATTGTCACTACCTTATTCTGCTCCACTCAAACGGCCCACAGAGGTGAATTCAACAACAAACTTCTCTGTTCCTCATAGTCAACCTCAGTACTATGCGGGCAGTGGACCACCCGCACAACCGATTCCTTCAGGTGCACAACCCCCTCTGTTCCTTCCTCCTCATCTCCAGCGTCAGACAGGTGCTCCTATTCCTCCTCCCCATAACCAGCCATATGCACAAAAGCTGGCTCCGTTGATACCTCCAGGAGCAGCTGTCGTTGATGCAGATAACGTGAGCCCTATATCTAGACAACAACAACAGCAGCAGCAGCAGCAGCAGGCGGCCTGTGGCCACCAGCGCACAGGCAGCACTCAGAGTGTCAACAGCACGTCTTCCGGTTATTATGGCCAACAGACTTATTATCAACCAGGGCTTGCCAGTGCAGCTGCTGTGCCACAAAATATGGGCATCACACCTCGTCATATGGGCCATGCGAGCCAACACTCTCTACACGCCGGCCATTCGCGCGTCAACAGTGTTTCATCGCGTACAAGTGGTCATTCAGGTGTTGCATCTGCTACTGGAAATGGCCAATATAGCACCTCGTCACTGTCTGCTCCTGGTGGACCCCAGTCGACGGGCTTGTCCCCTTCAGTATCGGTACAATCTGCTTCGTCGGCGAGTCCAGCTATTGCAGCACCCGGTAAGCCTTCAACGCCAGATAATCCAGGATTTGGTGTGCCATCAAGCTACGTTCAGCAGCTTCGCAAGTCTGCTGCATCTGCGTACTCGGAAGTGTCTTCCAAGCAATGGGGCCTCCCTATTGGCATTCTGCCTACGGATCCATCCAGCAAAACTGCCATCCCCACTACGTCGTACTCTTCGTACGCTATGAAGCAGACGTATCAGCGTCGCGCTATGGATATGCGGCATTCACATCTTACGCCGCGGCTACTGGCGTCGGAGGTTGATGATGGAGATGATGACGATAATGACGCTATGAAGTACTATAATGCAAGCAACGCCAGCAGTACATTTGACACACGAAACAACTCGGCTATTGACGTATTGGGACCGTCGAACCGGGCATCGACGACTTCTGATTCGCTTGCAAAGGTCGCCGACTCTGGGTCTGTCATTGACATGGATCCACAATCACGGCCTCTGTCACGAGCTCCAAGTCAGTCAAGTACAAAGAGTGTCGAAGAAGATGTTGGCCGCATTCGCCTGTTTGTTGCCAATCCCGACGATGATTAATTAGTTGGCGATTGTGTGTTCAAACCAAAAAAAAAAGGGAGGTGAAATGATGTTTGTGTGAACCTGACATTGGTCCCAGGCAATTGAGCTCCACGGGTCTGACCGTACGATTAAGCAATTGAGAATCCAGAAAGGAAGAACACCTAGCAATGCCATATGGCATTAGGACAGCTACGAAAATGATACAACGCCTAATACTATATGAAGTAATAATGAATGTTGGATTTCTCTTCCGGCTCATAATTCTCAGACCTTTTTTAACGATGATGACAGACGACTCTATAGACTGTACATCTGTAACGCGACGCATTAGTCAAATACATATCTGCTGTTGGAGAACGAGATCGTTGCAATGATAGCATTAGAACTCGCCCTTGACACGACGCGAACGAACTTCACGAAGCGCGCGAGAGCCAGCAAAGATAGCAACGGGGGTGATGACACCGACGGCAATGAGAGCATCAAAGATGGATGATCCAAGGAAATACTTGACAAAGGTGATTTCGTAGGCGACAAGTGACACCAGCAAACCTGCATGGCCGAGTGGTGAAGCAGACAGAGCGGAGGCCAGCGAGTCCAAGTTGCCAATTGAAACAAAGTAACCGACGATTCCCAGCAAAAGCGCAGCAACAGCGGCCTGGAAAATAACGGCCACAAACGCAGGAACAGTGCGAGGAGGTGCGCGAAAGATGTGGTTGATTTCAGCCTTGAGCTCGAGGCGCTTGGGCTGTTTGTAGCCGCTGGGGTGCTCTTCAACAGCCAAAACAGCAGCAGCTGTCTTTTCCAGAGGCTCATCGGCACCAAACGAGCCTACCAGTAGAGCCAACTCGAGGTGGCGGTTTGTGAGTGCACGAGGAATCGAATTGTATGCAATTGACACTTCGGCGTGGCCGTTGGTGCGCACCGTGGCCGGGAACGCAAACTCGAGGCCTGGTGTACTGGGGTCGCGTAGCTTGGCAATTGTCTGGTGAGAACGCGCACCTTTTCCGTTGACCTGAGCCTCGAAGTTGACACGCACAATGGAATTGGGTCTAACGGTAATATCGCGGGTCTCATCGAATCTGAGTTAGACAACTGGACTATTTACCAATACCGCATCAAACTTACGACACAGATTCCACCTTTGCGCCCGTCTGGACAGACAGTGTCGCATCTACAACATCCCATGCTGCCAGAGTAGGAACAGCAGCCATCGCCGCCAGGGCAATCAGAGCTGACAGTTTCATTGAAAGGATGGGGTATTAGAGTAGTCAAAGGTCGTGGACATGAAGTGCAAGTGTCCAAATGGGTAAGGGGCGCGCCATGTGCAGCCCAAGGGGATAGTAACCAGCAGCCAATAGACGACATCATCAACTGGTCGGTATTTAATCATTTACAATTATATTAATTGTCAATTCACAATTTATTAGCTAGTTAAGAGCTGAAATGTCTTGTATGGTTGACATTCTGTCCTTTTCCGACGAGATCATGTACTAAGCTGAATGCTAATAAAGACGAGAAGGACAAGACTAGAGGCACAGGATCATGGAACGGTCAAGAGTTAACTGTTCTAACTGGTTAACTGTTCTAACTGGTCAACCGTTCATTTTCGTACAAGGGATCAACTGCTATAACCTTTGTCTCCCAGTAATGAACAACCCATTGCGGTAGTTATACATGCCTCTTCTCCTGGCTAAACAAATACACAGTATATTGATATCCCTATACCGTTTGGATTCAAACCATCTAAAGAATCCTCTCAGTTACATCCCCCCTAATTGTGCTTACTCGCGCGACACATCACGACCAAACACCTTGACCTTGAGCCAATCCATGGCAACTAGAACCTTGTTGCGCATTGAGAAGCACATGCTAAGGTACGCTGAACGCCAGAACAGATAAGTCAGGCGTCCACCAGACGCAAAGTTACCCTCGTCCCACAAGTTGAGGTCAGCAACAGCCTTGTCGGAACCAACGTAGGCAAGAGATCCCTGGTGCGAGTACTCAAATGGCAAAAGTGACTTGGTTCGGCGCAAACGACGCGACTTGGTCTCAATCTCAGACAGAATAGAAGATCGCTCAGCACCATCAGCCCTGGAAGCCTTAGCCTCAAGCTCACGCACCTGCAGCTCGAGCTCCTCGGAGCGAGCCAGCTGGTTGAAGAGGCCTCCAAGGTACGAACCCTGTTGGGCAGCGACCTGGGCAGTAGGAGCATATTTGGTGGCAGTACAGTCTCCGAGACCCCAAATACCCTCTGTACCTTCGACAACAAGATACTCGTTGACAAGAAGACCACGTCGCGAGTTCTTCTGAGCAGCAATGTGCGACATCATGTCGCGGATAACGGGGCGGATAGTGTTACCAGTAGCCCAAACGAGCAGACCGTAGGGCATCTCAATGGTCTCCTTGGATCCGTCGGGACGAGTGGCCTCAGCAATAATAGTGTCTTCAGTGACCTTCTTTACCATAGTCTTGGTAAGAACCGAGATCTTCTCGGCCTTGAACTGACGCTCGGTGTAGTCAATGAGCTGCTTCGAGAACGAGGGTAACACGTTAGGCAGAGCCTCAACAAGAGTCACCTGGAAGTCCTTGGCAATTCCAGGAATCCACTTCTTCAGGTCCTCCTCAAAGAAGTCGTGCAACTCGGCAGCAAACTCAACACCAGTTGGGCCACCTCCTACAACGACAGTGTGCAACAGACGCTTGCGGTCTGCGTCGTCGAGGTTCTTGAAAGAAGCACTCTCAATACAATCCATGATCTTCTTGCGGATCTTCTGGGCATCAGGGATCTCCTTTAGGAAACATGCGTTCTCCTGGACACCGGGGATACCAAACGTCGAGTTCTGGGCACCAACACCCAGCACAAGGTAGTCGAAGTGGATGTCACGCTCAGCAGCCTCATCGTCGGCATCTTCATTGACGTCGCGGATTCGCACAACACGGTTCTCGTGGTCAATTGACGTGGCACTGGCCTCATAATAGGTGACATCAGATTCCTTGTTGCGGATAATGCCTCGAATGGGCTCCATGATGGACCGGTGCTCAACGGTTCCAGTGGTGCACGAGGGAAGCAAAGGCGTAAACAGGAAGAAGTTACGGGGCGACACAACAATGACGTTGTAGTACGAGGAGTTGATGGTCTTGAGCAATGACACGGAGCCCCATCCCGAGCCTAGAATGACGAGGGTCTTCTTTGAAGGGTCCGGAGGCAGTTGGTTCTCGGGAGGGTGACGAGTCTCGTAGATGGACCAGCCAGCGTAGGCCACAATTGCCAACGTCGAGATGTAGGTAGCACGCCACGTGAACTTGAGGACACGCCAGGTTCGTGACGGCTTCTTGTCAGAAGCAGCAGCAGTAGTACCGGGAACCGGCGGTTTGATGTTAAGTCGCAGAGGAGACGTGCTGAGAAAGCGCGAATTGTGCAAGACAGGGGCCCGCACAACCGGAGCCCTCAGGCCTGGCGCCATTCGCGGGAGTCTCACCAGCATGGCTCAAGGCAATTGGACTTTAAAGACACAAGGGAAAAAGTACAAAAGGGGAGAGATGATGCAGGTCCTCACAATGGAAAAAAAACTTGGCTTGTCCTTTTGTGGGTAGGGCAGATGCAGATGAAATAGCCGCGACGTCCAAAAATTTATCCGGCGTAAAAGTGTAGAGTCAAAGGTCAAAAATCTTCGTTATAACAATTGTCAGACACGAAATCAAATGATAGAAAAAGATGCCGTATCAATTGACTCTATTATTTTATCCTATTATCTGGTTTGTGATTTGCTCCTGGGGTTGCTTGTAAGGCTGAAGCTTATCAAAGTTCCGGATTTAGCAGATACCGCCGCTTTTAAGTAGTCGGATAAAAGCAATCAACTGTAATGAGTGAAGACAGCGTGAGAAAAGGTGACGGGCTGTGAGGTACTGGTTATCAAACTGGGGATTTTGGCGTCTAATTATCTACAACCGGAATGACGGGACAACATATACCCGATAGTCCGGAACTAATTGGATCCGACAGATCATGCCGTCTGCGGCTTTGAACCAGCAGCCAGGAACTACAAACCGATGCGGACCGACGGAACTCAGTATATTTGCTATTGGGTCGAGGCAAGGAGGGGGTCAGGGGTGAGATGAGGGGTCAAGGAAAGAGGTTCAGTAGAAGACTTAAAACGAGGGCACCGAGTCAGTGACGTCGTGCTTAGCCTCAGTCTCGGCAGAGTCGGCACCCTCCTTGATGTCCTTCAGTGACACGTTACCAATAAGAGTGGGTACCTGGTCATATTGCTGGACATCAGGGTGGGTCTTGAGAATCTCGGCAGCCTCAGCAGATACCTTGGGTGTCTTAACAACGGGCTCGGGAGCCTTGGCAGCAGGTCCAGGAACCTCAGTAACGGGAGAAGGCGTGGTGGTGGTGTTCGACTCAGACGGGAAACCACCACGGTTAAGTCCAACAGCAGAAGCCACCGAACCAAAGTGCTTCTTGGCAACATCAATGTGAGGACCAGCAACCTTGTTAACCTGAGAGTGGACATTGGCGTAATGTTCACCAGCCTGCTTGTGTAGCTTGTTCAATACCTCATCAATCTCCTTCTGGAATACAAGGTAGATCTTGGGCACAGTAAAGGCACCAACAGTCAAGACAATGAGCAACGTGGTGAATGACAGCAGACCAGTCAACACATACAGAGTGAAAACACCAACAAAGGCAGTTGCAGAAAGACACAGGTCCTCAGCATCCAACAGCTTCTGCACATCAGGAAGAGTGGCAACGGCAGTGCCAGCAGCAGCCGCAGCGTACTTCTCAATAGACTGCTGGTGGATGTTGATGTAGCGCGAGGGGCGGTATGAAGCCACGAGACCTGTCTTGGAGCCATGGATACGACGAGTGACAAACTCGACAATACCCGTGACAGCAATGAACCAGTACACGAGCTTAAGGCCGAATCGCAGCAGAACTCCGCTGCGCACAACCACAATGGCACCGAGAACCTCGGCAAACACAATGCCCGTCTTAGCAGGTTCCTTCCAGGTCAGGATACTGGGGATACGCAGAGCATGGGACCTGGTGGTAATAGGAGTAGTAGCAGTAGTAGCAGTAGACATGATTGGCTTTTTTTTCAGTTGAAAGAACTTCCGACTCGTTAAAAAGACAAGCTTTTTTCCTTCTTCTCAAGGTGTAAAACAACCGGTGGCGTGACCAATAAGGACTAACTGGCAATAAATCTCACTGGATCAAGTACAATACAAGAATATCAAAAGGCTATCGCCACAATTCTTGTTCGCTTGTAACAATAAATACAAATATTGTAATGCTAAGATGGTTTAAACGGCGCCTCTCCCAATTTTTTAACCTGCCGATTGCAGCAACATACAGCAACAAGGACGAAACAACCGCCTTGCCGCCTTAACGCCCTGATACTGACCCTGAGGCGCGAAAACGCTGCAGGAGGTGCCGATGGAAGGGCACATCATCAATTTCTGGCTGCTAATTTGATGAATTGCCAGCTCGTCACAACTGTGCCATTGTCGTGACATCACGGCATCCCTACCGCCTGCCGATAAGCTCGAACGACCCATTGCTGGATCCGGAAAGGGTAGGGCTCGGCGTCACCAGGGTTGTCAGCTTGTTTCTGCGTCTATAGGGGCCAAAAGGGGGGAAGGGGGGGCAAACCGCACAACGAGTAGCTGTAATGGTTGGGAATTCACTTACAAAAGCGACTAGTTGGTAGTTGTAGCTGATGGTAGTCGTTTCTACCGAGTTTACTATTCTTCTCCACTCATTACCAGCTGCGTTGGCGTCATCAACCTTATTAGGATATCAATCAGCTTCTCATGCATACAGTATATTTCGAGTGTAGTTATCTCGTCTTCTTCTTCTTGAACCACTTTGATTCCTCGAGTGAACGTCCTTTGATCAGTTATTGAAGGATTTGGTCATACCTTTCTAATTCCTGCTACTTTGTCATGAAATTCTCAAAGTTTCTTTAATCTTATTTTTAGGTTGGTTGGTACTTCTTGTCAAGCTACTCATCTATATACCTTTGATGACTACTTGTAATCTCTTACTCCATAACTCGTAACATCATAAATATCACTGTATATACATTACCCCTCTTCCTTTCTCCCTTCTCCCCTCTTCCCTCTCCCTTCCACCATCCCCTCCTACTTCAACTCATCTAACACTTCTGTAGTACCCAGAGGCCTCGAGCCATGACTTCTCAACACTGTTGACCCCAGACATATACACTGTTCCATCAGAACCCTGTACAAGACTGTCATACACAACCCATGGAGTTCCGTTGGCCTTGATGTTGCTGTCGGCATATACACTGTTCATATCTACCTTCACCATGAGCCCACTGTTATAGCCAACGACTAGCTCAAACATTGTTGGATCACTGACACTTCTCTTAGCTGCTTGAAGGAAAAAGCTCTTGGCAATAGTCTCAAGAATCCGTCCAGTAATGGTGCCTGACCCTCCTGATAGTCCAGGTTTCAGTCCATGTCTGCTGAGGTATGAAACAAGCTGAAACCGCACATTGTAGGCTCGCTCGATCACATCGCCATGTATTCCATGAGACCATGCCCACTTCTTCGTAGACATTCCGGGCTGTCGACTCGTGTAAGCGCTGTAGATATTAAGCAACGTGATATAATCGCCCTCCACGGCATAGAAACTGCGGTTATGTTGACGAGCGTCGGAGCTTTTAACCACAACAGCGGTAAGTCCGCCAACACATACCATGGCAGCTATTGACAGAAGCTCTTCTGTGCATCCAGCGTTCTCTTCTGCTGAAACACATATAGCTCGGGCAAGAGCAAGCGAAGGAACTGGCAGTTGGGCCATCTGCTCACCAAGCTTGGTGAGCTTCGCCTCTTTCGAAACTGCACCCAGCCACGACAGCGTCGTAAGACCTGCTGCTACCGACTCTGATGACGGAGCAGTCACAAACGGAAACGACCGCGCCACGTTTGCCACGCCAAGAACCATCATTCGCAGCAGGGGCTTACAGATGTCGCCTCCAACAAGCTCGCTGAGGCTGCCATTCGTGAGAATGTCAAACGCTGCTTGTTCCGTGTATAATCGAAAGCAGAGTCCTGGACCCCCCGATCTCGCAGCCATCTGCCGTCTCATCTCGGCCTGTGCTTTCGAAATAGGATACACAAATGTGGCTCTTGTTCTCTGCGGGCTACTATACCACGACAGTCCCGTGAACCCACAATCAATGACAACACTCGGCTTGGCTCGTGCAACAAGAACCAAATCGTTCTCTGCGTACGCGTACGTTATGATTACATGTGCCTTTGAAGTTGAGGTCGACAGAAGCTCATCCTGACTTTTATCCGCACATGGAACATATTGTACAACCGAGCAGTCGACATGGCTGTTTGCCTCTAATAACTTCACAGCTCTGGCACTATCATGCTTGGAGGCCAGTACAATAACAATTGTTTTGCCAACAACGCGCCCCGGATCTTGAGTGACAAGTCGTGTCACTGTGTCTATAGAGTACTGAACGTAGTCAGCGACCGACTCTGTAGTGTACACGACATCGACTGGAGAATCGAGGACACTCGGTTGACACGCAATCACCGGCAAAGACCCGTAGTGCTTGGCTTCACTATGCAGTACAGGGTTAAAAAATAACTGAAGCTGCTTGACGACATCATCTGTCGAACTGTGAAGAGCCACGCGCAAAATGGGTCTTGCCTTGAGTATCTTCTTTAGCACCCCCAGCAGCACATCAGTCCACATACGACGCAAATGCACATCATATACAACAACCATTGAGTAGCATCTTAGTAGTGGATCGACCATGGCTTCACGAATGAGCATATTGGCATCGAGATACTTGATGCGAGTGTCTGGGCTCGTGAGGTCTTCAAACGGGGCCGAGAAACCAACTGTAGACCCAACAACAGCATGGGCATCGTCGAGGTTCAGTGCTGACGCCAGCCATGAAGCAAATCTCCTTGAGGAGTCTGTTACAACGGCAATTCGCTTTTCTTGTCCTAGCTCATGCCCCCATGTCTCATAGAGATACTGTGGTAGCTCTGTATACACACCCGACACAGGCGATGCCACGACAATAAAGGCATTTACAATCTGTGTAGCATACACAATAGCATTCCCTGGATTAGTAAACACTGTCAAAGCACCAATTACTTACTCTGTTTTGATATTGGAAGCCCTTCACTGGACATGGCATGGTAAGGTTATGAAGTCAAGATGCAGGTGGGGAGCCGCGTCAACTTAACTTCCCCAGTTTTCCGACTCCCCGGAACACATCTCGCACTACAATGGGCCAAAACCACAGCGAGCCGGCGAAACTGAACGCCGAGCAGGTGTCTTCCATCTTTGCGAAGCGCTGTGTAAAGCAGTTCACGCCCATTGAACTGTGGTCTTTTAAGGTGAGCTAATGTGGAGGATGGATCTAGCCATGACAACCGAAGGAGCGAGTGCTAATCCAGAAAACGTTCCAAGAATTGGCCAATACAGAATCCGATATCGAATTCTGGGACGAGGCAACTTTGTAGGTATTCTTGGACTGTTAAACTTATCCGACTAACTCAGTACCAAGTATCTTGGAATCCCTGATTCAATAGCCCCAGTGGCGAGCCTGTTATTCCGATCTTCATCGTTTCTGGCCGGATTCCCCTTCATTCGAACGCTGTCGCCAGCTCCTCTATCCCTCGAGAACCTGTGTAAAGTTATTTCATTTTATGATGGCAAGTATAAAGAGGTGTTGAAGCACGACTATAATTGGTTGCGGCTTGTCTTCTTGTCTTTTGCTGTGGTTGAAAACGTCAAGGAACCAACGAAAAGGGAGACCAACAATGACGACGACGAAGACGATGATGATCTTGTCGTGTTTACTATGAAGGACATAGAGTCTTGGGATGACCTTGAATTGAGCCATAAGCTCGATAGCTCGACGTCAAGCACCGCATACATCGTGGATCGCGATCTAGCGGCTCTATTCACCTTTGCTCTGCTTCTTGTCGACTATAAGCCATACGAAGACCTGAGCGACTATGCCGACAGGTTCACACCAGAAGTACTGAAAAAGACTCGCTTGTCGGCGAATGCAATGGTTCAAGCAATCACTGGTATTTCTGTGACAGCTTCATCAGATGTACATGTCGGGTTCCCAGAGTTCAAGCAATGCGTCGAGAACATTTATCCCAAGATATTTGAACCATATGGATTCCTTATGGATCACTTTCTCTATCAACGAAACGCCCACTCAAAGGCCGAAAAGGAGGCAGAGATCTCAGAAAAGATGGATTCTCTAACTGTTAAACCCAATCCAGAGGAACCAGCTGCAAGCTCCTCAAAGCCTACAACTACATCATCACGTCTTGCCAAAGCTCGCTTCGGTGTCAAGACATCTCACCTTGTGCATCGCGGTATTCGAGGCCAACTGTATAGTATCTATGGTGATCGTATCGACACAATGGTCAAGCTTTACAGTGGTGGCGAAGCCGGATTTTCGATGCGTTCCTTTGAAACAAACGTCTTCAACTGGAACGCACCAACCTTCTTTCTTGTCAAAGGAACGAGACTGTCTTCAACTGATACTAAGACGCGTGTCCGTCAGTTCAACGACCTCATTGCACCTGTACGCGGATCTCAGAGAACCGCGAAACATGTTGTGTTTGGCGCTTATGTGGAGACTCCGTGGAAAGCCAATGCTAAAGAGTGTTTTTCGGATGACAACACAACTCTATTCCAGTTAGCTCCAGAGCAGGATGTCTACAGACCCGTGAAATCAAGTGCTGGCCATTTTGCCTACTTTAGTTGTGGCCATGGCCTTGGGTTCGGGAGCCCGCCTCCTCTTCATGGCAAGTATGGTACCATTGGCAACGTGTCGCTTCTTATTGAAGATTCTTTTGAATACGGTGTGTTCCGTCACTTTGGTCGTGGTGGCAGTTTTAGTGACGGCTTTTCTCATAGTCACACTGACGAATTCGAAGATCGATTCGCTATTGACTCCATTGAAGTCTGGGGGTGTGGATCTGAAGAGGATCTCGCAGAACAGCGCAGCCGTTGGGAGTGGGAAGAGCGGGAAGCAATGAAGCGTCAGCATATCAATGTCGATACCATCAATGAGGATCGCGCGCTTCTTGAAATGGCTGGCTTGGTGGGCAAGTACTCGGCCTCTGGTGGATCTGTTTGATATGCAGACCGATCTTAAGCTTCATAACCACCATCTGGTAACCAGAGTCAGTTCCATTTACCAAACACTTCCCGCCCGAAAGGACAGTATTTATTTTATGCATTGGGAGTACGTAGCTATGTTATTTGACAGTCGTTTTAATGTTTAGCGTTTTCCCTTTGTTGTTGTCGTTTTGACAAGGCGCTTCTTGGTACTCTTCTTCATCTTGTTCTGACGTTTCTCCTTGCGTTCCTGTTTGAGGGCCTTTTTCCGCGACTTATTTTCTTCTCGATCTTCGAATTTGCGTTCAGTGGTGGGCTTCTCCTTCCAAACATCATAGTCATCGGATTCGTCGTCCGAGCCAGACTCTGAACCGTCATCGGAGTCATCTTCAATTTCGTCCGGACTCTCCTCACCAGCCTTTTTTGTTACGACAAGCTCTCCATAAATGAGATCATCTACTTCACCGCGTTCAATTTTTTCCACGTCCCGTTCAACATCGTAGACTTGCTCGAGGTTCTGTGGAATGTACACGGATCGGAATACAGCATCATCCAGATCATCCTGTTGCGTGAGGTCTTCCTGAGGAAGTGAAGCCAGGTATTCCATAAGGAAGTCTTTGTTTTCTGGATGTGGAGCAGATGCAGAGATGGAGTCAGCTGTAATAAATCGGTACAAGCGACGCTCCGAAAAGATATTGACACCTTGTCTCATGAAGTAATCATTGACATTTTTGATGTCCATGCGTAGGAATTCAAGACTGTGAGGATGGTCATGCTCAACCGACTGAGACACATCAATAATGTAGAGAACTTTGTCATGGTACAGAATGTTGTACTCGCTCAGATCGGCATGTACAAGTCGGCACTGCTTATAGAGGATCCGCATGTACGCGAGCAGTTGGTGATACAGCATTGGGTATTCCGAGTCATCGACATCAGCATCACGAAGTCTCGGGTAGGCCCAACCTTCGTCATCTCCAAGAAACTCCATAACAAGGACATGTAGATGTAGGTGCAGAGGTTTTGGCACTGGGATTCCCGACTGGTAGATTCGCTTGAGGTTACGAGTCTCCTTCTCGGCCCACAGCTTGACCATTTTGCGCGGATTGTGTTTCGAGTAGCCGTTACGGAACCGGAACTCACCTGTCACATATCTGTCACGGTCTTTGAACACAAGAATCGATGTTTTGTAGACCTTGATAGCTCGATGCTGGCCATCTTCGGTTTGGGCGTGATAGACATTGGCCTCTTTTCCTGTCGAGATACACCCGTTGATCTCAAACACAATGCCCCGATTGATCATTTTAAACAGAATCATTCGAGTTCTTGGGTCAAGTACTTGTTCCTGTGTGGCACGGTCGGCACGGTCTGTGCTAGGACCCGACAAAACTTTTGCAGCTCGAGTTCCTCTACCAAAGTAGGTATCATCATGGTCTAGTTTCAGCCGACCCATCAACTTCCCAACGCTATTTGGGTCATGGAGTAATGCCTTTGTTGATGTTTTCTTGTCCTGAGTGTTGATTCGCGGTTCCTCGTGAGCTTCAGCATTGTTCTTAGCCACTTGGCCGAGCCTTCTTTGCCGGTTGTACTGTTTGGTGATATCTTGGTTAGATGGAGCTCCTTGCTAGTAAACCATAAACATACTTCCAGATCCCGTTCCATCAAGCTCATCGGGTCCCGAGTAGTCGGAATCTGATGAATAATCTGACATGATGTTGCAATAAAGGTTATAGTGTCAAAAGTTCGTCAGATCAAAGATTCCCCCCTGGATTTTTTTTGCTAGCCCTGCGTCAAAGATAACGCGGTTAAGGGGGTAGGGGCAGCTATTAGTGTAGGGTGTACGCGAGGGGGTATTATCAGAGCAGTATAAAAAGCCAGTAAGACCTTTAAATAAAACAGCCTACAAACCCCTGCCATTGATTGGCTATTTTGCTTTCCAACCTTTAAAAATAAAGCCCCTGAAGGCCTTGATGGAGAAACACTCACAACGGCTTCACGGCCCGTGCCAGCCGACCCCTTGCCCTGGTATGCGTTTAACAGCAGCAGTCTGATTTTCGTCTGCTTCGATTTTCCCTTCCCGCTGCGCCGCTATTCTCCAACTTATCTCTACACAGCCTGATTCTCGCCCCTCTGTGACCTGTGTTTTGTGACAAATTACTGCTTGTTGTTGTCTGTTTATTCGTCCAGCAACTGTTGCGCCATCGCACCCCATTTTGCTTTGCCGCCTGCATCGACAAGTCACGAACATAGGCTCGTGCTGAAGCAGTCAAACAACCGGCCTTCCAAAATGATATCATTAGTTCCGCGATCTTTCCTTTATTTCATGCCACTCCAGGTGGGTGCCGAGGTCATTCTTGGTATTGGCATCTTCAACAAAGCTAGCGGTATCTTTGGCATACTGTCTATCTTCACAGGTAAACCGATTTCGGCCATGGAATGGATTCTGAATCTGTTGGCCCTGGCGCTGCTACCGCTCTACATCATGGCATTCATTAATATCGCCAACAAGAATGCGCTGCGTACGCTGCTATTTGCCTATGTGTACTGTTTTGACACTCTGGGCTCAGTCGCCTTCACCATCTTCTTTTCTGTCTATTGGTTCACCACGGCGTCCAAGGTCATGGCCCAAGTAAAGGCGTCGCCAACCTTGACATCTGCCGTTTCATCTGTTACTTCGACGACTGCTGAGTCTATTTCAGCTACTGTTACTGGTTCCATTACAACTACGGCTGAGGTCATTTCATCTGCTGTCAGCACGGGAGAGGCCTCAAGCGTTGAAGAAACTATATCTTCAGTTGTTTCCACGCTTACTTCAACAGCTACAGCCGCTGTAACAGGCGTTGCTAACGGTGACGACGAAATACTAGATAACTTGCAAAACGTGGACAACTTTGAGCGCCGGGCAGCCCAGGTAGCAACTGTCGTGACGAGCATCTCATCTGCACTTCCCGCCGCCATAACCAATGTCGCGTCTGCTACAGGCCACAGTAACAAGTCAATGCCCCTAGCTCAGGAGACTTCGGAGACAATGGTTATAACCGTGGGTGTCCTGATGATTCGCATCTACTTCTCGCTCGTCATGGTGGGCTATGCTCGTATGCTTGTTCGCCAGCAGAACCTGCGGGCCCGTAACGGTGTTCCTAAGGGCTCATGGGCTGCAAAGCTCCAATATTGGGCCATTTCTGCAGCGGACCAGTTCTGGACTGGTAATCCTGTGCCCATGCACCGCGTGTCGCAGTATGCCGGTGACTTTAGCAATGACAGAGAGTCTACGGCCCACCTCAACGATGACTTTGACATCAAGGATGAGGATACTTTATGATAAGCAGAGGGTATCGATTGGCAAATTATCTTGTTTGTCTTTCTGTGAGGAAATATCTCTGTGGCTTTGAGTTTTGGCAGCAACTCTCTCTCTAATCTGCTAATCCCCAATATCGCGCTCCTCTTGCATTTGTGTTACCGCCATTTTCATCTTCACGGCGTCTTCTCCTCCTCTCCTATGGAAACTAATAATTCATCCGGCATCTCCAGAGAGCTTGTATTGTCACTCTCACTAACATGTAGCATACTGTTAAAGGTACGAAATTAATGAAAGGTTGTAAAAAGATTAGTCGGATAAGTCAACTTTTTAAAGGAGGAGTCTTGATAAGTAGAATCTTATTAGAGGAATCTGTCTAAGTAGAATCTTGTCAAAGACAGGAACTTGTCGAAAAACAGGAACTTGTCGAAGAAAGGAAATTGTCGAAGAAACGAACTTGTTAAAGGAATCAACTTGTTAGGGAAGTCAACTTGTTAAACGTATAAACTTAATAGAGGAATCAATTATTTAAGAATCTCTTTGAAGAGTTTTAAATAAATGTGTCGGCATTAATATGAGATTACTTGGCCGCCGAGAGGGACCAGGCATACAGGATATATAAAAAAAGAATTAACGGCGAGCCACGAAATCGCGGATGGCAATGACTGCCATCTCCCACGACATGAGCAGAACTGCACAGCCAACATTCACGTTGAGACTGAACATGCTGTCGAGTCCGTGGTAGATCATGGCCTCAACCGTCTGTCCGTTGGACTCTATAAATACCATGCCTCCGCACATGAGACAGAAGGCCACAAGAAGCTCAGTGAAGGGCTTAGTGGGGCGAGCTGAGGTCGGCGGAGAAACATACATGATGAGGTAGCTGATGAGGCGGAACACCGAACCAGCACTAAACAGAAGTCCCCACTGTGAGTGTATAGCAGTCGATAGAGGCAACTCCTGCTCATGCTGAGACATGAGCGCCCCTGTCCAGAACACAGTAAAGGCCGGAATGGGGTTGAAGGATATTTTGCGGCGCGCAAGAGCCAGTTCGTCCTCGTTCTCCTCCTCGGCCTCGGCGCGGCCGCAGAAGACGCCGCGGAAAGCACTCAGCTCGACTAGCAGACCACAGATACCGGCTCCCAGGTACAGAAATGCAATAGATACATGCTGCAGATCTTTGGGTGACCACTCACGAGGTTCGTTGCCCAGATGTTCAAGGAAGATATTGGACACTCCATAGATAAAGATGAGGAAGCACTCGACAAACTCCATGGATGGGATGCGGTCGCCGATGCCCTGGAACACTCGGTAGGCAACGTCGCGGGGCTCCGATGGCAAGACAGGGTTGAGATAGCGCAGCGGCGAAAGGCTCTTCCTGTGAGCACGAGGAGACGAGCCGGGGCGCTGGTTCCAGGCCATGCCCTTGTTGGCAAAGGCACCGCAATAACGGCCCAGAGTCACGACGCCAAACAAGAAGAAGATACCGCCCTTGATGAAGTGGGCTAGCACGTTGAAGACCTTGTTGCCCTGTCCGAGGCAGTACACATTGGCAATACCCGTGAGAATGTAGATAAAAGCGTACACAAACATAGGCTTGTTGGTGAGGGTGTAGACGACGCCGGCCGATGCGTGCATCGAGCGGACCAGCGGCAGGATTCTTGGGTTGCGTGTAAGGTGACGCAGCAGCGAGAACCGATGCGACGAGGGCCCAGCAGTCT
The DNA here is from genome assembly GCA_030556845.1 of Sugiyamaella floridensis. Taxonomy (NCBI): domain Eukaryota; kingdom Fungi; phylum Ascomycota; class Dipodascomycetes; order Dipodascales; family Trichomonascaceae; genus Sugiyamaella; species Sugiyamaella floridensis. Next base: position 68,856 of record JAKTUT010000020.1, on the reverse strand, counting down.
CAAAGGCAGGAGTACCATCAAGTGAGTGCAGCGAGGTCTGGTCACGGAACGCAGTACGCTCGTCGTCGTCGGCATCAACGTCAGAACCGAGCTCTGCTTCGAGATCAGCCGCCTCGAGATCGTCGGGCTGGGAAGCATGGCCGCTGTCATGCGATAGCCGTGTTTGCGGACCTGCATGACGATAGTCGGTTAGCATGTAATCGGCGCCGTCCAGCGGGGTCGGGCCGCCGAGGGCACGGGATGCAATGGTTTTGACGACTAGCGACAGCCAGTGGGCAATGACGACGAAAAACAGGATAATGGACATGCGTGAGTAGGCGTTGCCAGGATAGAGATCCGGGGCCGATGGCGCATAGACGGCGAGACAGAAAAGGGCTACCAGTGATAGGATCGACTGCAGGGTCTGGAGACCAAAGTAGGGGGCCCATGCAGGTGTACATGTCGACAGAACAACCGTCAGAGGGTATAGAATACCCCAGGACAGGCCAGTCAGTACCATGTGGGCTTTGAGAAAGCCAGTGCGCGAGTCGGTGTTGTTGTTGTGGAGAAAAGTGGTTGTGTCATAGGCATCCCAATACGCCTTTTGCTGGGGTTCCAGCATGGGGTTTTCGAGGATGGGCATGCCATGGTGCATATGCATGCCTCCGGTGGAGGCCGGTGAGGGTGGCAGCGATACGACATCAGAGTTAGTGGGGATCTCGGGACCAGCGGAGTGGTCGGAAGCGACAGCTTTCATGGAATCGTCGGCCATATGATCCATGTCTCTGTGAGCAAAGGCAATGGCAACGAGAGCCAGAGGGGCCAAGTTAAGCAGCTTCATGGCGTGATGAGATTATCAAATTGAACAAGTGCTGAATAACAAATGTGTATCATACAAATACCACAATAGCAGTGTAGTTGTAGTGAAGAAGAGAGTACACACACCAGAATAAAAAAAAGTGCAGTGTGAAGTAAGAAAAGAGCACACGATTAACAGATATACTAGCCCAACTAAATAGCACTAGCAACAAATGGTCTGATGACGACGTGAGGTAGTGGCGAATCGGAAGCTGACGGATGGGCTTTTTGGCTTCTTGTAACACAAGAGGGCTTAAGCGTTGAGTGCACGCTTAATTGATAGGCCACAAATAGCACAAAAGGTGTGGGGGTAGACGGTGCAATGAGTAAAGCGGTATTGATATGAATGGAGTGGCGCAAACACAGCGGGGCACTGGCGCTTTATAGTACACTACTTGAACCGGTAATTGCGATGACAGGTCCAAGAACTAAAAGCAAAGCCAACGGTGTGCAGGAGGCTAAATTGGGTGGGGAGGGGGGGTTAAGAAGAGTGGGGAAAAACGGGGGAAGGGGAGTCAAGGAATAACCAGGGGGGGTAAGTAAATAATATATATATGAAAATTTATAATAAGGAGGACATTTGAAACTAAGATTATATATCCAAGAATTATTGATCTCGTACAATGGAATCATTGTGGTGTTGTTCTGTTCCACTGACTAGTACACTGTGCATGGCGGGGCCGCACCTGCATGAACAGATATGATGATCCGGCATCGGCACGAGTCTGACTAAAAGCCGATGGGAGGGTACAATTACGGCCGATTTCTATAACGGGGTACATAGACGACTGGGCGTAGCGTCAACTGGTGTTTAGATCATGGCAATATTTTACGCCGCGCGTCAGGACCTGGAGAGCAGCACTACTGTGCAAAAAAGGACCGGAACCATCGGAACGCCGGAACCAGTCGCTTCATGGCAGCTTTTTTGTGGACAGATGCAGCCAGTTAGTGCGCAAAAACGGCAATTATCATGCAAACCTGTTACACTAGGTCAAATTCATATGATGAATCGGCACAAGCGGTATTCTTTTTGGTGATTGTTTGATGGTTTGATCCCATCTACCCCGGACTAACTCTGTGCCCTGAAAATTGCATCCTACTACTGGAATGGCCCCTTGCCTACAGCTAGAATAATTATGTATAAACCCCATGTCCCAGACAATTACTAAAGTTCATTCGTCGTGCACACGATTGCCGAGCGTGGACTGCTTCGGTGGCTAGACCTTGGCATTGCCGACGGTTACGGGATGCCAAGAAAAATACGTATACATGACACATTATTCGGCGCTTTTCTAATGCATGTCCATCTACCGATTGCGCAGTTCCCGTGCCATCATATTTGTCTTGCTGGTGCGGACATTCCGGTTTTCCCCGTCATTCGGATAGCTTCCCCGCACTGACCTTCATTCTACATTTTGAACCATATTTACAGTTAAAGTTGACTGTATTGAAACTGTTAGAAACTACCAAGCCACCGTTCGACTCCACAGGGACTTCCCATGGACTGTTATTAATCATTCATGGTTGCTATTTTTCAGCTACTGGTACTATTTTTCTTACAGCTGATTACCGCTTAGAGCCATGTTGCTGCTGATGCCTGTCTGCTTTTAAAAAAGCTATCACCTCTCATGTTATTGGCTGTTCAAAAATCCTACCGGTATACGGAGACATGTCTCCTCCGCATTTCCTGACATTATATATAATATCCATATCTCTCTATCCTCTTTTTTCTCATAGATACATTACATACCTCAGTTGATATCCAAGGATGATAATAAAAAATGATTTAATGCACTCTTGTTTATCAACCACTAGATCACCCCACTATCCTCTACTCTAGTTTCCACTCCACTCCATTTGGGCAATTTAGTAAGTAGCTCGGATCAAACTTCACAGCCGAACCGATGCGGACTCCGATCGGTTCACCGATACCCGTAGCTTAGCAATCACTCCGTATTTCAGCCTTTTGACTTTGTAGTAGCCGATGGGTATGAGCACACTGGAAATAGCTGCTACTAGCTCCTCACGCCGATACCCTGGACCCCCCCCCCCCCCCCCCAGCCTTCCGCCATGTGTTGGTCGCGTGCCTCTAACCGCCTATCCCTGTAACTGGTGAAGTGGGGTTCAGGTCTGGTGTCTTCAAGGCTCCCTCGCATTGTAATTATTTCCTCACTCGTACCACTCACTGACTCATTTTAAAACTGCGTGTAGGATGTTGCATCTGTGCAATTGTTACATCTCGTATGCTGCTGGTCTTCGTACTGCTGCTCGTACTTTCTGTCCACTACGCACATCATTGACTGCATGCAAAAAAAAAACTCCCCCACAGGGGCTCGAACCCTGGACATTTCGGTCGACTTCTAGACAACTAGTGCCCTTAGTAAAAGCCGAACGCTCTACCAACTGAGCTATAGGGGACACTTAACAAAAGGGGCAGTGCTTAATTCACTCATACGCCAGTGCGACAAGTCGGCTTCATCTTCTACCTTCAAATTTAAGTATCGCAAAAACTCCATCTCATATGCTTGACTCAAAGTGTAAAGTATAACAGAGAAGAAATTAACAAATCTTTTTTGTTCTATATCCCTAAAATTCGTTTCTGTTCTTACCCATGAGGAACTGGATGGCAGTATTATTGAGAAGTAACAGTTGATGACGACCCCTAGTGCTCAGTTCAATATTGACCAAATCAATAAATAAATAAAAAAAAAACCTGATGAATAAATGAATAGTAAAATCAGAAGAGACATTATTATACGACTGGCTCCTTATATCTATATTTGCTCTTACTTTTCTAGTTCGCCTAGTCGTCAGTTAACGATACTTCATAGTAATGTTCCTCATACTTAGTGAGCTTTGTCAATTACACTCATTTTATGCAAACTCAATCAATACGAACGTCGCACTTTCGTCATGACTTTCTAACAAATTCAAGAGAAACTATGAATAAATACCATAGACACAATATAATACCGTCAGATCAACCGACGTTGAACTATTCTCCGGTTAAGCTTCGTTCCTGGCATATATCCCTGTATAAGGTTATACACCAAATCGTATGAACTTCCCTTCTTACCATATACACACAGACCTTCAATATGCCCAAGATAAAAACAAACCGCATGAAACGTCCACCTCCGGGCTTCGCAGACATCGAGTCATCGCTTAATGAATTTGATATCCGCCTCAAAGATGGTATGTGGTGAAGCTGTTTGCCTCCGTTTCTCATCTAACCCAGCTGAAGCAAAACCTGCCCAAGGAAAACAAAACGAGTCTCTTCATGAGATCTTCCAAATCCACCACCAAAGGAGCCGATATGTCTACGACCTGTACTATAAGAAACATGCCATCTCTTCGGCTCTTTACGACTGGCTACTCAAAAATAGATACGCCGATGCGAACCTCATAGCCAAGTGGAAGAAACAGGGCTACGAAAACCTATGCTGTATCCGCTGTATCCAGACTAAGGAGAACATCCATGGCTCCGCCTGTATCTGTCGTGTTCCACGTGCTCAGCTCTCTGATACAAAGTCTGTACAGTGTGTTACGTGCGGTTGTAGGGGCTGTTCGAGTACTGATTGATCTGGTAAATGACCTACCAACAAACAATCTCGACTAAAACCTTTGCATTATACGCCCATCTCTACTACGGGCTCGTTATTTATTCGATTCAAGTGGGCTTTGTAATACTAGACGCTACAGTTGTTTACGTACTCGAATGATGTTTGCAGCTTTCCTGTGTATGCTGCTCCACTCTTCACTACTCCACGTTACTTACTTCACGTTCACTATTAGAAGTTCCTTACAGTAATTCAACAAGTATATATTAGTAAGTTCCAGCGTCATTAATAAATAGAAAACAAGAGTCTCAGAACCGTCCTTCCATGCAACCTTAAAACCATGCGTAACAAATCATCACTAGGCTTATCGTGCCTGTGTACAGTATCCACGCGATACTGTTCCGTTCCATAATAATTCATTCATCGCTCTTCGCGCTCTTGAGTACGAGCACGGAACGGTGAAAACACATCAGACCGGATGGGCGAGTCGAATCGTAAAAGATCCACCACCGACTTGCGGATAGGCGTCTCTCGAAGCACGCTCAGCACCTGCTCAGGAACACTGCTGGCTCCATTGTCTGGTGTCGGGCCTGATTCAACTTCACGACGAACAACCTGGCAGATATCCACTCCAAACACGTCGGTGACGCGTTGCAATCCATCAAAGCCCGATACACCCGAATGCTCAAAGTACTGTCGCCGCAGAGCCTCACGCTTATCAGGAGAACCGAAGCATGCGCGCGAGATGAGGTCATCTTCGTCTTGGAGGAACCGAAGGGCCCCACTAGGTCCACCTGGCGATGCCATGAGCTCGTCGAGCCGTGACGGTGACAGATGGTGGCTTCGCAGATTGCTGATGTTGGCCATGCTAGGGCTAGACTGCTTGCCAATAGGAGTGCCGATCTGACCGGCATTCTGGCCTCCAACAACCGTAACGTTGGGTCCAAGAATGACAGCAGTAGACTTAAACTCGCCCAGCATCAACGAGGGCTTGCGCAGAGGAGTGGTAGGGCTCGCAGCCGGTAGGTCGACCACCTCGTCATGCCCAGGTGCACGGTTCTCATCATTGAGGGCTTGAGCCCACTGAGTAGGAGACAACACGGGGATATCATCAACATCAAGAGAAGCTGCCGTAGCTCCTCCAACCTTGCGCTTCTTACCGTTACTGAGCAGCAAGCCACTCGTACGTCGCTTGCGAATGGGCGAGTCACCTGTTAGGTTTGTCGACGAAAAGTGCTGTAGGCCAATAGCTGTGTTGGAGCGCTTGAGAGGCGACGGGAATCGGTCATCATAAAGTCCAACATCATCAAACACATTTGTGTCGTCACGGAAAAATGTCGATGGCGGCTGTAGTGGACGAATCGTATCTTCGTCTTCTTCGTTGTCGCCCTCGTGCTCGTGGTCATCTTCAGTAAGGGTTGAGACAAGGCTAGGCACAACCGAGACAGTATCCTGAACGGCATCGGGCTGCGTGGCCTGCTCAGGCTCGTAAGGAGGGTCGTCTTCGTCGTCCTCCTCGTCCTCTTCGTCCTCCTCAATGTCGGTAGAGTTGGACTCGCGAGTCTTGGGCGGGGTTGGCGCAACCTGGCCAGTGGAAATGGAGAAAGGCGTCACAATCGCAGTAGGCAGAGGTGGTGGACCCTGAGAGCGGGCCATGGAGTGGTGGTTCTGCTGTACCGGGGCAGCGACAGGAAATGTCGAGCTCGTAAAGGTAGGGGCCACCACGGACTGCTCCATGACCATGGAGTTCTGGGACACGGAGCGCTTGGCACTCTTCTGACCCTTGAGAAACTGGTCCTCGCATCCGGGCACCACGACCCAAAAGCTTCCCTTGCCGGGTACTTCGCGGGGCCGGACTTCTTTTTGGAATGCCTTGTTTAAACTGAGGTTGTGGCGGATGGAGTTGTGCCAGCGGTTCTTATTGTTGCGGTAGTAGGAAAAGGTATCGGTGATCCACTGGTAGATCTGGGCAAGCGTGAGCTTACGATCTTTGGATCGCAGAATGGCCATACCGATGAGAGTCGCGTAGGAGAACTGCGGTTTGGAGCCGTCGTCAATGAGCTGAGGCATCTCGTCGACGGGCGATTTGTTGGGCGGTTTATTGTCCATGGGGGCCGATGTCATACGCTGAGTGGACGCCATTGCCGAGGCAGCAGCTGCTGCTGCCATAGCAGACGAGTGCGGAGCAGACGAAGTAGTTGTCATTGCTGGAGAGCGTGAGCCAGGCTGTCTCATGAGCGCGGCCGGATTGAACGTAGGCGGTCCCAGGGCCTGGACGGACATACCGTGATAGTTCGAGGGTGCGTTGTTCAAGTCTGGCTTGCGCTCGTATAGAGGGGAAGAGCCAGCTGGCGACATCATCAGCTGGGTTGGCGGCACGGGATAGCCATAGTTCTCCTTGTCGTTGAACACGGCGGAGCTTCCTGCGTAATTATTATTCTGGGTGTGATGGCCTGGTGTCTGGCCCGGAGTCGCCTGAAACGAGCTGTAGCCCATTCGGCGCATTGTCGGGGTGGTGTGAGTGTTGGCCGAGTTGGTGAACATGGCGACACGGCCGGCGGGGCGCGCTGTTGACGAGGGCGGTGTGTTGAGCACCGAGTGCGGCACGTCCTGAAGCACGTAAGGCGAACGGTACTTTGCACGCGCGTAGTTGTCTGCATCCGTGGCGTCCGACCACGAGTTGGTCGTAGTGGGAGTGTAGAAGTAGGCGTCGTCGCGCTTGGAAACGCCTGGTTTGGCGCCGGATGATGGCGGCGGGGGTAGGTGTACCGACGTCAAGGAGCGCAGTAGATTAGAGTCCAGCACCGGCAATGGCTTGGGTGCCCCGTTTTTCGTAGGCGAAGTCATGTCGTTTGGCGAAGACATGGCCAGGGACTTTGAGCGTTGGGTGCTAAGGGGGGTGGTGATTAAGCCTGAAGGGAAATGATGAGGGAGTTAAGAGAGGTGAAGGAGGATGAGGAAGAGGTTAAGAGTATGAGAAGAAGGCGGTAAGTGCCGGGTGCAAAGCGGCGATTAAGAGGGCGGGAAAAATGGGATAAGTGGAGTGGTAGAGTGGGGGGGAGGAGGATGAAGAGGGCAAGAAAAAAACGATAATAAGACAGGATTGGGTGGTCAGGATGTGTAACGTAATGAACCCAGTGTACGAACGAACCGGTGGACGACGCGAGCAACCGAACCGTCCGTGCTTTTGTTCTGGCTTAAGATAACAGATACAAGAGCAAACTTGACGAACTTGTAACGAGCCGGGGCGATTAGCAAGAGAAGTTAGAAATGACAGCGACAACGACAAGGATTGACGGCAGACAAGGCAATACAGCGCACAAAATGGTCGCCTGAATGTGCTGGGGTGTGCTATGGCCGGGACGAGTCGTTCCAGCACTGACTTAATGACAGGTCAAGAGGCGCCAAGTTGACAGGTCAAGTGGGTACGAGAGAGAAAGCCTCAAAACGCCAGACACAAACGGTCCCGACGCGTGGTCACATGACCTGCGCGCCCTAAAGCCACTTATTATATAGTGTGGCCCGATTTGGCAGGTGCCGCTCGCAGCTGTACACTGAACATTCCTTAGCGGCCGCCTGAGCTGGAGACAAGAGAAGCCAGGAAACTTTTACAAGAGTATGATTTTGTTCAATAGTAAGTAGATGTCCAGGGTGTATTTAATGGTTTTTGATTTGTTTAATGATTCTTTATAATTGGTGTTAAGTATGATGTGTTGTGCTGGTTGACTTGACCGTTGAACCTGTCACCTTGATTGGCTTCTACTGTTAAAACCTACTCCACCTTTTCGTACAGTGCAGCCGTCCATGCCTGGAATGCTGCCTTGTCAGATCCAACGCCGCTAAAATGGCAGCTGCTGCCTAATGAGCGCATGTCAGTGCACTGAGGCGTCCATTGTCCCCACGTGTGACTTGCCGCGGGTGGGTTATTGAGTATAAAGCTCTTAGGTGGGTATAAGCTGGGTCTTGTAAAGTGTTTGTTACAATGTCTTGTACGGTACCTGTGAAGAATCATTGCAACAACAGCTCAATGATGACACAATGTCACTGTTGTATTGTAACTGTGCCATTGCGATGTCCGCTCCATCATCTCCGCTAAACTCTAACCCAGCATCGGGCTCATTCCTGGCATGCAGTTCACGGCTGGGCTTTGGCAAGCATATTCGCATTTCCGCCGATCCTCAGCAATACTCCGTTTGCTAATGACGACAAGGGCCATCGGCTGGCATGTCTCCGCACTCACTAAGACGATAAACGACGATGATGGTGATGATCATCATTGCCTCCCAATAATTGTACACAGGAAACATCTCCGGCCGCCATCGGTGCACGTCGGCGCGTGGAATGTCGCAGCAGATGTGCCTTGCCCTTGTTCGGCGCCGTCCCTGCGTTAGTGGCGCTCCTAAATGTCCCAGGCTATTCGCAGTCAAGACAATGGAATTAGTTTCTACATGGAGCTACGATGAAATTGGATTTCTTTTCGATAATGCATCATCAATCGTATCTTGTAGTATTGGTGCGTCTCATATGACTTTATACGAACCAGTTACACCAGTTTTCATCTCCTCTGTACCCTACCCTTCAGCCCGTATAGCTTAGATCCCTCTGTACCCTCCAGTGCAATTCCTAAAGGTACCCTCCAGTATCCTCCAGTATCCTCCAAAGTGTAGTCCGCCAAAATGTAACCCCTAAACGTGTAAGTTAATACCGAAAGGTGTAATTCCTTAAGGTGTAATTCCTAAAGTGCATCCCTCAACCGGTGCAGTTCCTAAAGGTACCCTGTAGTAGCCTGCAAAGTGCATACCTCAAGGTACCCCCAAGTAGAACAATTGCAATTGACACAGTCGTAGGAAATCCTGTTATTGTGTTATCTTCTTTTCTCTTTTGTGTCTTTCTCTTTGTTGTTCTTTATTCTTCTCCGTTCCCTCCGTGTTCCCCACCCAGCTCTAGTGTAGCCCTAATTCATACTACGCACTCAAACTAACTGGTATATACGACAAACACAATAACCTCCTCTTTACCATGACTAAAACAATAAAATCTCGTATATTCTACAATGTACACCCCATTACAACACCTCTATTCAAATCCCAAATCCAAAACATTATTTACAGCTCACGCAACCCCTACTCACCATCACGGTCAAAAGCTCGGAGTCTCGGCGTAAGTACCCCACATACGGCGGTACCGGTCGGTCCGCGGATATAACCCCACATCGTATTCATATATAGTTCTTTCACTTTTACTCTATTTGTTACTACCACCTCACCCAACAGACCTCTTCATATCAAACCTCTAACAATGACCGAGCCAATTCTTTACGAAGTCAAGGACAAGACAACTGTCATCACCCTCAACCTCCCCAAGTTGTACAATGCTCTTGATTTCGACCAGTACCTAGCACTCAACGAAGCAGTTCAGCGGGCTGGTCGTGAACCCAACACTGTGGCTACCATTGTTCAGTCCACCGGAAAGTTCTTTTCTGCCGGTGCCAATGTACAGACTGGATCTCGTGCCTCTAGCGGAGAAGATATCAAGAAGATCGCTGATCCCAACATTCGCTACGTCAAGACGAAGACGGCCTTCCACCACACTGTCGGTGCTCGTAACCTTTCGTTGTCTGACACCTTCTTCAACCACCCAAAGGTACTTGTCATTGCACTGAATGGACCCGTCATTGGTCTGTCAGCCTCACTCGTTGCCCTGGCTGATTTCGTCTACGCTCTGGACTCGGCCTTCCTGCTGGCTCCATTTGCCAACCTCGGTCTCGTTTCCGAGGGTGCTTCATCTTGGTCGCTTGTCCAGCGGCTCGGTCTGTCCAAGGCCAACGAGGCACTGCTTGGATCCAAGGCCATTTACGCCAAGGACCTGCACGCGCGTGGCCTTGTCAACAAGGTCTGGGAGGTCTCGGATTTCAAGAACACCGAGGAGTTCAATGCCGAGGTTCAGAAGATTGTCCAGGACACTTTCTGGGACCTTGAGCCCGCTTCCCTCGTTGAGATCAAGAAGATTATCCGCACCGCCCTTCACCCAGCCTTTTCTCAGGCCAACACTGCCGAGGCCTTTGGTGTTGTTGAGCGTTTCACCTCTGGTAAGCCCCAGCAGCGTTTTGCTGCCATTGCCTCTGGAAAGTTGAAGCACAAGCTGTAAATGAGCCACATTTCAGCCTGTGAAATCTTGACGGTATATACATAAATACATAACTGCAACATACGTTTTGACATGACAAGCCGGTCTCCACTGCAGCCCATCAGAATAGTTTGAAGTATAGAGAGGACAACCTCGGCTAGAAAACTTAAAAGTTCATTAAAAAAGATGATCCGCTCTACCATCAATTCAATCAAAGAAAATTCATCAATTGATGCTCAGATTAAATAGTATTACACAACGAGGTCGGAACGCACCGATCCTTACGCCGAGTCTTTTCTAACTCAAGGTCTCCACGGTCCGATCCTCCACAACATCATCGACCTCAGACCGCGTGAGCACAGGAACATGGATTTCCCGTGGTACTCCAGTGTCTCTGCGACGCGGTGGAGGCTTGGGCTCTTTACGAGTCATTGAAATGGCCAGTAGCAGCACGAATGCTACAAAAATAATGGCCATCAAACCACGGCGCGTTGTCTGCCAGCGCAGAGCCTCAATCTCCGACTTGACATCAGAGTTGATCTCAATGGCAATTTTGTTGTTAACGTCCTGGATCTTGAGTTGCAGAATATTCTCGTCACCGCGAGTCATGTTCTTGCGCTCATTGATCTCCATGTCCATTTCGACCTTGAGTGTGTTGAGAACCTCGTTGATTTCGTGTTCCAAAATCTCCACATCTCTCTGCAACCGTGCCAAATCAACACGGATCTGCTCCGACTGCGCTTGTCGCGATGTTTGGATATCATTACGTAGCTCGGAACAAGCTGCATCAAACAGATATGCCTCATTTTCTGCGGCCCATGAAGGTATTGAGTTCTCCTGACACTCGGACAATGCGCGAGACAACATGTCCCGCATTATTAACATCACCACATCTGCTTGTCCACTCGTGAATCCGGAATATTTGAGACTCGAGTAGATCTTTTGTGTGTCAAAGTAGTGGTAGTACTTTTGAAACTGGAACGGGTCATCCGAGGATGATTTATCGACAACTTCCACCGAAGTCGATCGTTCAGCCTCAGCGTCAGTCTCAGTGATAGCTTCAGTCTTGTCACCAGATGCTGACGTCTGTTCTTGTGAAGATGCTTTTTCACTCAATTGCGAGTTCTGATCCGGCGGTGAAGATGCCGTTGATGCGTCATTATCAGGGGTCGAGCTCGTTTCTGTTGGCATCTTTCCAACATCTTCAGCCCTAAGATAAGCAGTTGAAGATAGTTGTGAAAGCACCGACTCGAAGGCTCCGGTTTGTTTGGCGTCAGATTGCTGTGGTGGTGGGGGTGGTGGAGGTTCCTGCGATTTTGAGTCTGTCGAAGCCCAAGCCCGTAACAACAGCCGCGGTGCGACTCGCGAACCGCCGACAACACACCCATATGACACGGTCCGCGGCCAGCGCGTTGCGAGTCGCCGGCAAAGTTGCAGGCTCATGAAATGAATGGTGGACACGAGTGGTAGAGGAGAGAAGAGATGAGCGAAGAGCAGTTGATGAGCGCGGTTAGTGTGGTACTGCCTTTTATAGGGATACATAGAGCATCCTAAGGGAGTATTGTGTGAAGCTATAGAAGCAGTTCCATTGAGTGCAAAGCTAAGCAAACACCAAAGGACATAGAACAATACAGTGATTAAGCGTCCAAACGCCCTTATTACAATGATTTACAGGGAGATTATCGTCAGTCTAATCTAATCTTCAATTAACTGATAATAGGGACCTCGAACAGGAACCTTTTCATATAAATACATAGTACAACGACTGGCTGGCCATATATAGGCCTGTACATCAACAGATAAGACACCATTCAACGGCAGTTAAAGTAGAGGTTTTAAGCAGGTTGGAATGGTTCTTGGTAATACGCTTTTTTTGTCCAGAAGAAAAATGTCCAGAAAACCTCCTTCACCAGACAAGATGCTTTTGACCGGGTAAAAAAAAACCTGGTTATAACGAGGCTCTTTGGAATCCAAATGCTTACAGGTGTGTCTCGGCCTGGCTCGAGTACTCGGCTGAAGCAGCAGCATCCATGACGAACTGGACGTTATTTGTCTTATGAAGACGCATAAAGGAACCAGGGCAAGCCGACGAAATCTCACCAACAAGCGACTGCTGGACGGCATGAGCCTTGGCAGCACCAAACGCCAGAATGATCACTTCACGAGCATCCAGAACAGTAGCAACACCCACAGACAGAGCATGACGTGGGACAAGGTCGGGACTGGCAAAGAAGCGAGCGTTGGCGACAATTGTGCTCTCGGCCAGCGCAATGCGACGGGTTCTGGAATCGGCCGACGAGCCAACCTCGTTAAAGGCAATGTGACCATTAGGACCAATGCCTCCCAGGAACAGGTCAATGCCGCCAATCTGCTTGATCTTGGCCTCGTAACGGGCACACTCAGCGTCAACATCCTCGGCATGGCCATTGAGCATGTTGATGTTCTCCTTGGGGATGTCGATGTGGTCAAACAGATGATGGTGCATAAAGTGGTAGTATGACTGGTCCGATTCGGCGCCTAGACCCTGGTACTCGTCCATGTTGAAGGTAACGACGTTCTTGAAGCTGACACGGCCAGCCGAGTAGGCAGCGCGCAGATGGGCATATACGCCTTCAGGCGATGAGCCCGTAGGAAGACCCAGAACATAGGGCTTATCGGCAGTGGGCTTGGCAGCGTTGATCCGTTCGATCATGTACTCGGCCACGTATTCGCAGGCCTCGGAAGATGTGTTGAAAATGCGGGGAGTTCTGAGTTAGCGCAGGGCTCTCGGACAGTGTGGAGGAGCGCATAGCAATCAATATTCTAACCTCGAGAACCAAAGAAACCACAGAATATTGGACACAAGAGTGCCACACAACACAGAATCAATCAACACTGAGTGACAGATTAACCAGTAGTTGATAAGCTCCCCAGTTGATTCTGTCAACTCCATTATATTGGTCTCGGCAATACCAATGGTAGCATCTATATGCCTTGTCTTGATAAGGACTGCACATAATCGCCTCCAATGATCACCAGATACTTACACCATTGTGAATGTGTTGGTGCAACAAATAGCGCGATGCCCCGCCTTTATAGTCTTTTTTTTTTTTCCTCTATCAAGGAACCCCGCTGTTTTGCGTTGCACCTGATGGTTGGGGGTAGCACTCGCACGGTGTAACGCTGGAAGTGGGACGTTACGCCGATGGGGCTAGGGTCGAGGCAGGGGCGATGTAACGTAACATATCAGCCGTTCGCCATATAGCCGTCCCTGGGCAGGTATGGGGGGATAGGTAGCAGTAGATGACAATGAGGGGTAAGTAAGAGGGATAAGAGGTCCGTCGTACCATAGTCTGATGATGTGGTAACTGGAGCTGATGTTTCGATGATACAGCAGCTGGAGCTGATGTGTTGATGTAAAGAGAATGCTGTGATGTCGTGTTTGAAGACCAAATGAACCAGTGAGATGAAGTATGACGTTAATGGAGGATGAAGAAAGTACGGCAATAAGTAGGGCAATACCCCTGAAATACCCCCCTGAATACCCCTGAGTTTGCTGAGAGAGAAGGCTCATTTTGAAGATATGAACATATCCAGTGTAGACAGCTTACAGCTCAGACAACTCAGACAGCTTACAGCTCAGACAGCTCAACTAGCTCACAAAACTCACACAGTTTATAGCCATTTCTCCCGGATAGAATCAAGGCTCTTTTGGGGAACAAGACCTTGAAGAGCATCGAGAACACGAGTCACACGACTCTTGGATACAAAGGCTCGGACAACTGCAAACCGGTTACACTTTGGAAGATTATTGAGCAGATCAATGGCTCGAGCAACAGTAAAAGGACCGTCGTCCTCTAAAAGTTGCTCACAGATAGCGTCGAGAAGAACCTCCAGTACCTCATAGTCAATACCTCCTCCCTGGTGCATAGTCACATAAGTCTCAGGTGTGACATCGTTGAACAGAAACGAGTAAACTTGAGGTAGGTCTGCCTTAGGACTTCGCAGCAGCTGAAGTAACGAATATACAGTCAGAGGTAACGGAGGAGGTGTAAACGGTATTGATCGTGTAGTCGTTGACTTGATAGGTGCCACTACCTCAGTTACAGGGTTCTGCTTTTCTGTGTATTCGGCTGGAAGCGTGTCAACGATCTCAATTGGAATTAGTGTTCGGGGTGGTTGTTCCGTCACAGGCAGAGCTTCAAGTTGTCGCTGGATGACTGTGGAACTAGGATCAAGTACTAGAGCCTGTTTTAGAGATACACGGGCACCTGACACATCTCCAAGATGCTTCTGACACTCTGCTCGGCGTCCATATAGCTTGAATGCCAGCTTCGTGTCGGGACTCCTCCTCAATCCTTCATTTGTATCTTCCAAGCCTGCTGCGTATTGTCCCAGTTTGATATTACAGATGGATCGGTTTGAGTAGTATGAGCTGACAGTAGGATCCGCTTCAATAGCCTTTGTATACCACTTTATGGCCTCAGACCAATTGCCCTTCGAGTAGGCCGCATTACCCTTGAGCTTCAACTCCTCCGCCATGACAGTCGAATTAGTAGATGGTGAAGCGAGTTTGGAACGATTTCAGTGTTCAGGGGACCGGACTCAATATCTGAAGTTACCCAACCCTATGTACCCTCACTCCAGATCTCATTGACACTTATTTGTATCACAGAAGTCATTTTACAAACTTATCTCAGCCTCAGTCTGGTTTAAAAAATCCCACTTGGCTACCTCCACTAAAGAATAACCAAAAGCTAATCCATTAAATATCGTATACTACACAATCATTACCATGATGAGAGCGTTCAGCTAGTCTTAAGAATAACTGAAGTCCGTAATATTAAGCCACATGTTTTCCGGAAGCCAGGGATTAGAATCATCCGAAGCCCCATCAGACACCAGCTTCTGCTGATTCGAATTGTCCACCTGTCGCGTCCACGAAGATATATCCTGAATCATGTTGTACATAGTGTCATCGTATCCGTATGACTCGATCCAGTCTTTAGAACCAGCAGGAATAGCCGCGACTGGAGCCGGCACCGGCATAGACGCAGAAACCGGTGCTGGAGCTGCAACCCCACTTCCAACAACACCTTCTGCATCTGGGAACGGATTCGAAGGAGCAGGCAAAGAATTCGCAGGTGCAGAGCTCGCAGGGACAGAGCCTCCAGGTGCAGACACAGGATTCGAGCCATTAAGATTTCCCAACGTGGCAGTGTTATACGGAGCTCGTGCAACAACAGTGAACATGTAAGGATTCGATGGCGAGCGTGACGCTCCGAGTCCGCCAGCTGATGGTGATGGCATAGTGACAGGCGGGTGGCTCTGACGGTTATGCAATTCGCGCTCCTCAATCAGCTCCTTCTCCTTCATCCGCTGCTCTTGGATCTGCTGCTCCAATTCAAGCTCATGCATCTCCCGCTGGCGCTTGCGCATCCGTTTGTGTTCAATTAGATGCTTCATAGTCGTTGTCACCAGGTTCTCCAGAGTGTCCCGGTAGTTAGCACACAGCTTAGACCTCTCCGTCAAAATGTACAGTACCGACATGCACGATCTGATACTCTCAACAATAGACAGGATGGATGCATCTTTAGCCAGCCATAGGCAGTACACAAGGGTCAATCCGGCCACAAAAGTAGTATGCATAGCCATCGTAGTGAATCCACTCTCGATCTTTTTGTAGAAATCCTTGAACACCCGGCAGATGAGCCCCGTCTCGCGAACGCACATCTGGAACAAGTCGCTATCAGGACTTAGGTAGCCGAGGAAAGGCTGAAGCAGCAGCCTGATGTCACGCGAATACGCCATGGTGATGATGTTGATCTCCTTTTGTGCTTGCAATCTGTTTGATGTCTTCCAATGTTTTAGCTTATTCAAGTAATGGTCGACGTGGGCAAATCGTTCCTCCACAGAAATGTCTACTCGGTAAATATCCTGAACGAGCTCCGACTCTATGCGACGTAGCTTCCACATGTGAAGAATGAATGTCATTGTCGAAACCGGACGTTTATCGATATCCAGAGAAAGAATATGGTCAACCTTTGATTTATCCAGCAGGTCACCGTCATCCATGTCCAATGGGAACTGAATGACAATGTCTTGCTCATTAATGACAAATGGTCGGCCTGTGGAGATAGCAAACAGTCGCTCCATGGAGTACACGGACCAAAAAAGTCGCTTGCGGAACTGGCGTTCATACTCGTCAACCTCAGGAAGGCCTTCGCCCTTGTGAAGATTTATCTCCACCGATAGCTGCATAGCCTTTCGCACCATGTCGTAATGGCAACCGTGGTCCTTGTCAGTGCGCATCTGGAACATAGCTGACAGGATCAGTACGGTGATACGCCAGATTGGATTCGAACTTTTGCATTTCTTGGCGTGCCGTAATGCGGTGGAGTAAAACCCAAAAGGTTCATAGCCGAGAACCTCTCCCTGTATCCTTGAATGAGATATACTTCCCAAGGCGTAGATAGTGAAGAGAATAAAGTTGTTAAAACGATACTCAGGAGAATCGAGATTCGCCTGTGAGAATCGTTCTCGATGAGTGAGACGCAACTTGTTGCGGTCAATATATGGGAAACGACCATGGTTCGACTCGAGAAATCCGTCTATCAGTGGGGTACCAATGTCGTCTGGTGGAGGGTTTTCTGGCTTAATCCTCAAGTACTCGCTGAGGTCGTAGTCTGGAAGCAGCCCATCGGCCTCGCCGTCGACTAGATGTTCGCTGGCACTCGAGTTCAGTTCGGGATCATCTTTGTTGCGGCCCCAGAAAGTCTCTTGTAGAAGCGAAGAAACAACCGTAAAGCTCTGTGGAGCCGCTGCCGCATTTTCGGGATCAACATTAAGAATACTGACAGCAGCAGGTCGGGAGGGTTCAACAGGTGGAAGAGCATGTCCGGCTGTTCCTGGACTCGCGTTACTTACAGGAGTCGTTCCAGATGTAGGTGAGGGGCCTTCAAACGATATAGAGCGTGGTGATGGGTCCTGCAAAAGCCCGACAACACTAGAATTGTGGCCATTATTCTGCAAACTTTGTAGCTGTTCTTCTAAGCGAGCAACCTTGACCTCTAACATGGAGGTATAGTCATCCCTGGTCGTTAGAGAAAGCGACAAAAATAAAAACGGGACTTGGTTGATATCGTCTAATACTCACTTTATAGGCGTATTGCGTGTGTACTTTTCGGGCTGAATGCACTGAGCTCCAGCCTTGAGACAGTTGGTGCACTGAGGAAGACGGTGATCACACTGAGTTAGATACAAGTGACAAACAAAGACGCAAACAAAGTAAAATATATAAGTATTTCGAGAATCGTACCTTTTGTTTTCGGCGTTTACATCTGCGTTAGCACTAGCCCTGGACAACTTAATAGTTGCTCACCTTTCACACGAAGTGCTTCTGCTCTTGGAGATCTTGGAGCCGTCAAGCTTGGCTCCAGGGCCCAAGGGACTGCTATTATCACCAGACATGACTCCAGGACATATCAATCTGTATCGCGCGATGAATCCAACGGGGATATTGCCACGGAAAAAGGCCGTAAAATTAGCAGAGAAAGCGAGGAGGAAGCAAATGGAGTTTGTATATATATGCAGGGAAGTGATGCCGTGTCGCCGCACCGCGCCGTGCCCCAACCGGATATGAAATTGCTGGTGAGATAGGTACCGGCAACTGACTAACGACGATAAGGCAGATTCAGCAATGAGTTCAACAGGATGAAGATGAGTGCAAAGTCTCAGACCCCAGCCAAACGAGATTGCTAGTGGGAAGTTGTATTCGAAGGGTTATGATATGCTCAGACTAACAACCCGCTTAAACGCCCTTCGTCAATATTACCCGGAAGACGACTCTTTCTCTACCGAAGTTCTCAATTCTAACGAACCAAAGAACATACAATTAAGACTTGATTACATCTGTTCGACCAAACACTTTAAACCTCGGCCATGTCGGTGACCAGTCAGGAGCTCAACTACCTGATCTGGAGGTATCTCCAAGAGGCAGGTAAGTACTTTACATCTCTATGCAAACTTCGTTAGCTTCTTCTCTAACCCCAGGCCTTGAAATCTCGACATATGCCTTGCAAAAGGAGACTGCTGCTCATGATCTCGACTCAAGTCTTGCTAAATACATACCCCACGGCTCGCTTGTTCGTCTTGTACAGAAAGGAATTCAATTTCTTGAAGTGGAGGCCAAGGTAAAGGGGCTGAGTGCCGATTCGGGGCTTACGGCGTTTAGTGTTGAGCGTGCTCTGTCGTTTGCCGATTCAGAGCAAAAGATCCTAGACGAGAAGAACAAGGCCAAGCGCGACAAAAGTATGGAACCAGAGGAGCCCAAAACTGCCATGGACCTAGATATTGAAAACGGCCAGGAGCCGACCAAACCATCGTCATCGGAGACTAAGCCAACAGAAGAGCCTAAGCCTCAAATTTCCCCAGAACAAGCAGCAGCCATCGAAGCAATGGAAATCGCAAAGAAAACACCACTACGTGATTTGGAAGTTGTATATGAAACGGAGGGAACTCAGACATCACAGTTTAGCCCTAGTACTTCGACTACTTTGGCAATTGGCAAGTCGGATGGTCACAGCGGCATAATTGATATTGACGACGTGTCAGCACCGCACTTGACAGCAATTGGGCCGCCAGGAAACATTTCTGGGTCTCCAGAACGTGATGTTACAGCTCTGGCCTGGAATTCAATGGGCACGCTTCTTGTTACGGGCCAGTTCAATGGTCAACTGCAGATTTGGACCAAATCAGGAAGTCTGCGACACGTTTTATCTCTGCACAGAGCACCAATCCTGAGTATACGATTCAATCAATCTGGATCATGTATTCTGTCTGTGGATTGTATTGGCAGTGTCGTTGTTTGGGACGTTGTCACTGGAGAGATGAAGCAGCAGTCGAGGCACTCCAACTCGCACTCCAACGGGTATTTTGCCTCCTCTTCTTCAGACGGCTCTGCGGCATCAGCTGAGTATGTGCCTGGTAGTGATGCCGATTGGATTGATGATTTAACATATGCCACTACTGGAGAGGGCGGATCCATTGTCATATACAAGGTTGGCGACAGCTCACCTCTTCTGCGATTCCGAGGCCACCTTGCAGCTATTAATTCTTTGCAGTTTGACCAGGCTACAAAGTTGTTGGCCTCTGGTTCTGATGATAAAAGAATTCGCATCTGGCACGGAAAGTCTCCTGTGTCTATTTTAGCGCTCAATGGCCACACAGGACCTGTCATGTGTGTTCGTTGGCAGGCTCGCAAAGAGCCGCTTGCTACTCTTCTCGACCCAGCGGCACCTCGACAGTCCCTTCTTGTCTCTGCTTCTACCGACTCAACCCTTCGTGTGTGGGATCCTAGTAGAGGTGTCATCCTTGCTGTTCTAGCCTTGCACGAGGGCCCACTATTCTCTTGTGAGATCAGTCCAAACGGCAAATATGTGGCTTCTGGAGGAGTTGATGGAGTTCTGATTGTATGGGATCTTGAATTCGTTTTGAACCAACCCCCTCAGATGCAGCCTCAACCTTCTGCTGACGCTGCAGTCGCGCGATTCCATCCAAAGGCAGGCAAAATTAATGGAGAGACTGCCATTACGAATATCTCGTGGGACTCCACTGGCACCCGTATTTTTGTTGGCTACTCATCATATTCGGCAATTATTGCATTTGATGAAACTGCTCTTCGTGAAGTACCGTCAAAAGCGCCCGAGCCGACGACGACGGCTTAACTTATGCACTTTTGTTTGCACCCTATTTATATTGTACACTATTTTCAATTTGATGCTACGTGATGATTCAAAATCTCGGGCTTTCCTATCGCGATAATATTCTCTAGATACCTACCACTGGACTCCTCTAGCGGGACCTCTTTAGAAGACATCGTCCAAGATCGCCTTAGCATCGACAAGTGCCTGCAACTTAGCGAGAGCATCAGCAAGGGGAACAGTCTCGGTCTTGCCGTGCTTGTTGGGGTCATCACGCTTACGGACATTGACGGCCTGGGCCTTCTCCTCTTCGTCTCCAACAATAAACAGGTAGTTGTACTGCTGGAGCTGTCCCTGACGAACCTTCTTCTGAAGGGTATTGGGACCAAGGTCAGCGTCAGCATAGAAGCCAGCCTCGTGGAAATAGTCGCGGACCTTTTGGGCATAGTCGTAGAACTTAACTCCGACAGGAACAACGAGAATCTGACGTGGTGACAGCCACAGAGGCCACTTGCCAAAGAAGTGCTCGGTCAGGATGGCAATCATACGCTCAAACGATCCGTAGATAGCACGGTGGATCATAACGGGACGGTCGTAGTGCTTGGCATCACCCTGCTCATCGACAGTATCAGCAGCGCGATACTCGAGGCCGAAACGGTTGGGGAGCTGGAAATCAAGCTGGATGGTAGCACACTGGTGCCAGCGCTTAAGGGCATCTGAGATCATAATGTCAATTTTAGGACCGTAGAAAGCACCATCACCAGGGTTGAGCTCCCACTTGGCACCCCAGCTGTTCAGAGCACTTTCAAGCTTGGACTCAGCATCGTTCCAGGTCTCGAGGTCTCCGACATACTTCTCAGGGCGGGTAGAAAGCTCCATCTTGAATTCAAAGCCAAAGATTCCATAGACATGCTTGAGGAACTCAAAGATGCCAGTGATCTCCGTCTCAATCTGGTCTTGGCGACAGAAGATGTGGGCGTCATCCTGCTGGAAACGACGCACACGGGTCAAACCACTCAGAGCACCAGAGAACTCATTACGGTGGATAACACCGAAGTCAGCAACCCTCCAAGGCAGCTCACGGTAACTACGATCACGCGACTTGAACATAAGACAGTGACCGGGACAGTTCATGGGCTTAAGACCGAACTTCTCCTTCTCGACATCAAAGGTGAACATATTCTCCTTGTAGTTCTCCCAGTGACCGGAAGTCTCCCACAACTTGGAGTTGTACATGTTGGGAGTGATGACCTCCTCGTAGCCACGCTTACGATACTCGGAACGCAGGAAGTCACCCATGCGGTTATAGATACGCGCACCATGGGGCAGCCAGAAACAGCTTCCAGGGCTCATTTCGTGGAAGAGGAACAGCTCCTGCTCCTTACCAATCTTACGATGGTCACGCTTGGCGGCCTCCTCGAGGAATTTGAGGTGCTCGTCCAGCTGTTTCTTATCAGGAAACGAGATACCGTAGAGGCGCTGGAGCGAATCGTTGGCTGAGTCACCGAGGAAGTACGACGCAGAGTTCTTGAGCAGCTTGATGGCCTTGATGCGACCAGTGTGGGGGACATGAGGACCACGACACAGGTCAATCAGAGGACCACAGCGGTAGACCGTAGACGAGGTTCCATCGGGAATCTTACTAGCAATGAGCTGCTGCTTGTATTTATTGTACGAGAACATCTTGAGCAGGTTGTCCTTAGTGACAACAAGACGCTCAAACTTCTGCTTGTCCTTGGCAGCACGCTTGGCAATGTTCTCGACAGCAGAGAAATCAGCTTGGGAAACAGCACGCTCTCCATTGTCGATGCTCATCTCGTAAAAGAAACCGTCCTCAGTGGGAGGTCCAACGCACAGGTGAGCAGCATAGTGGCATTCACAGGCTTCACCTAGAACATGAGCCGAGGAATGCCAAAACACCTTCTTACCGTCCTCAGACTCAAAGTCAAGAAGCTCGAGGGTCGAGTCGTGCTCAAAGGGGCGCTCCAGATCCCACAGCTCGCCATTGACCTTGGCAATCACAACTCGTTCAAACAGTGATTTGCTAATTGCCTTGGCTATGTCAGCCGGAGAAGTTTCCCACGAGGTACCCTCCTTGATACTACCATCCTTGAGGGTGATCTTAATAGGAGCCCGCGTCTCAGCAGCGACACGCGCGTCATGCTCCTTCTTGAGCTCCTCAAAGAACTCCAGACGTTGGTCAATGAACTTGAACTTCTCCTCATCCTTGTGTTAGTCGGAGGGGTTCATCGTCTTAGTCTAATCTAAACACATACAGGATAAAGCTTTGGGGCCCGGTTGGCCTTTGGGTTCAGCGCAATGTCTGCGACTTTGTTAACCAGATCAGTAGCCATTGTGGGTTGGATGGTTGGAAGGCCGGGATCGAATTGGAATGTGTCATTTTTTCAGCGTCACGTGACTGTGGGGAAGTTACGCGTTAGCTATGTATTGAGACAGCTCAGACAGAAGAGCCCTACAAGTCAAAAAAAAAAAAGAGTCAATATTAGTATAATACATTTGTGAAAGTGACTCATGGGGTACCAGTATTGGTAGTGCAATAAATTAGTTGTGGAATAGTCAGTGTGCCGGTATTCAAACCTCTATAGAGTCGTTTCAGCGGCATATTCATCTCCGCCATTACCATTTGAATGTCTCTGCTGAAGACCTTTCATATACTCATGCTGCCCCATAGGCATGGCACCTCTCAGTTGAAAACATTGCATAGACCTTTTCCACCATAGAAGGTATAATAAGCACTGTTAACCTTGGGTTGGTGCTCTTTACTTCTTCTTCCAAGGAGCCTTCTTTTTAATAGCACCCACAATGCGCTTAGCACCGGCTTTAAACTCCCCTGCTCTTGTTCTCTTGCTGTGAGAATAGTTGGTATCTTTATTCTTCAGTCCAAAGCGGCGCTCCAGAGACTCGAGATCTGCATCTTTCTCGGATAACCGTCGCTTCTTGGACACAAATCGGTCATTCTCAGGCTCTCGAGGAGCTGGACGCTTTGGTGGGGCAGGATCGAGTTTAGGATTGTTCTTGACAGTTCGCTTAAACGTAGCAAGCTGCTCGGCATATCTGCTTCTGAACCGAGCATCGAGACTATCACCAGAAAAGGCCGTGCGCTCACGATACCGAAGCTCAAAATTCCGCGGTAGTGGGCAATCGTCTCCATAATGCCCAAAGTATCCACAGTTATAGCAGGCAATGGTTGGATACACGAGCTTGCTATCCGCGTTACTTGACCTCACGTAACTTCGCCAGATAGTGGGACATGTTACTTCAGTATGGATGCGAGACTCGCATCGAGAGCAGAAAATAACGTTGGATCTCTCCTTACATGCAGAGCGTAGATGACCCATCTTACCACAGTTTGAGCATCTTTGAGATTTGGGACATTTTTTTGTGTAATGGCTGTTTCGTTGGCCGCAGTTGTCACATACAACGACCTTACATTTAGCGGCAATATGGCCTCTTCCATGACAGTTTCTACAAACTGGACCCAATGAATCTTCACCTCCAAAATACCGGCCCTCTCCTCTCTTGAGTTAGAATGTCCGAAAAACCCCGTCGTATACCAATAAACAGCACCAAACGCTAACAAAGTATGAAAGAAAACAACAAAAACAGCTTCAATAGAGTCGCAGCGCATCATGAGGTGAAGTATCTCGTATCTCCGGACCATTAAAATGGCCCCGATCTTGTGACGTTACATACCATCTCAATAAGTTCTGCATATACAGAGGGATCCAGTGGAACACTGGGTTCGTTAGCGGAATGGTCCGCATTTTGCACCTCTGCAGACATTGCGGGTAAAGGTGAATGAAACCTCAAACTCATCGCATTGCTGAGATAATTCTTTTTCTGGGATCCGTTTGTTAGGATATACCTATCCGCGTAACTGCATAACACTTCTCCACTGTTAATCGACGTCCATTGTATCCCTGCTCCTGTCAGTTACCGTGTTAGGCACACTAGGCGGGATATCCGATGACCAACTACCTAGTATAGTTCAACGTGGCCATCTTTCCAAATCTAGACCCCACAATATAATGGGCTAGTTTTTGCCCCATCTCATCGTGCCATGTGTTTCCGGTTTGCTTATCTATCCTTCACTGATTGGCTGATGACACCTCGGAGACCTCTGTACATTCCTGAAACGACAGCATGGCCCCTTTTGGAAGTGTTTCATCCATTACTTGAGCTCTGTTGCTGTGCGTGCGTTTCTGAGTACCGTTTCATGTACTCCGGGACGATCCTTGCCGCGTATTTGCAGCAGTCTGATAAGACCGTATACTCTAAACGGGGCGGCAATTACTACCCGAGGGGCAGGACAGCAATTTCAGGATCATTCTATCCGAGGTGTAGGAGGTTGAGGGAGTGAAGTAAATGTGTAAATGGAAGTAATCCATGGAAATGGAAGCCCATTACGCCTTTACTCAGTTTCACTCAGTGCTCTTTCTGCGCTATTAAACTTGATAATAAATCAATCCTTTCCTTTCAAGTATCTATCGTACTATCGTAATCCAGTCAACAATTAAAGCAACTTAATGGGCCTTGTTGCGCAATGGAATCAGCGCACACACAACATTGACGGCCAACACAGCGACTCCAATGTTCCAAATTCCCGAGGGGTAATCGGTAACTCCAGCAGCAGAAACCTGGAATCGGAACGCCAGACTGAACAAAATACCGCCCAAGTTACCAGCAGCACCTGTGAGACCAGCAACAATACCAGTATGGTGTGGAGAGATGTGAGGCACAAGAGAGAAATTGGCACCATTTCCAGCCTCCATGAAGAAAGCCATGATGACAACTCCAATGATGAGACCATCGATTCCAATGTGCTTAGCAAGTCCAATCCAAATGAAAAAGATTCCCTGCATGGCTCCACAGCCTAGCATAAAAAACTTCTTGACAAGGACCGACTGGTAGCGTTCGTAGAGAAGATCGGAAACAAATCCTCCCAGAGGACGCGTCACAACATTCAATAGACCCACCATACTGCCCCAGTCACCAGCAAGCTGTTGACTCCAGACTTCACCGTGCTTCTTAGCAACAGACAAGTAGAAGGCAGACACAATGGCCTCAAACGCAAGCTCACCACCAAAAGTAGTAGCATAGGGGAAAGCCGTGAGCCATGTTTGAGGAGTAGCAGCGATTTTGACAAGGTCCATAAGACTTGGGTCTTCAATGACTGTCTGGAGATCAATGTAGCTCCCAGGTCCAACATCCATCATCTCTGAGACCTGCTCGGGTGACTTGCCAGACTCGTGAAGCTTCTCCTCGAGGCCTGGGTCAGCCCGAGGTGAGGCGAGCTCAGACGACGGAGTCGAAGAACTAGCGGCGTGAGTAGCCAAGGTGATAGCAGCACGATTGGACCACTTGCCCTCGGGACAGTCGGTACCCAACAGTAGAATGCCAAGAGCCACGACAATGATAATTACCAAGGGTCCCATGGCAAATGGCAGCTTCCAAGCCTTTGATGGCGCAAAACCGCGCTTGACAAGGTCATGGGAAATGGCCGGCATCATGAAAAAGGCCACACCACCACCAGCATTTCCCCAGCCACCAGCCAGAGCATTGGCACGTCCAACAACGGGCGTGTCAAAGAACGTGGTGGTCCACAGTTGGCAGGGAACAAATGTGCCTCCTAGGATGCCAACAAAGAAACGAATAGCATACAGGCCGTGTACGTTAGTCACGAGGGGAACCATGGCAGTGGGGATAGCTCCAACAAGCAAAGTTCCTACCATGACATAACGAGGACCAAACCTATCACTCAAAGGCCCAAGAATGACTCGGGTCACCAGCGTGGCAGACAGTCCAATGATATTGGAGTTGGACACCTGCTTCGCAGTAAGACCCAAGTCCTTGGTGATGGATGTCTGAAGAGGTGGGAAAGCAAACCAGGACAGGAAAGCTACAAAGAAACCGAGCCAGGCAAGATGGAAGTTTCTTCCATACTTATCCCATGGTCTGAGGAGTGGTAACGTAAGCGATTTGCCATTGTGAGGATTGATAACGGCCGGTGACCATAGATCCGAGACCTTCATAGTGTAGATGTATGGGCAAAGCGCACTGGCTATTATGTGTTAGCTGTAGTCCGGCCTGCCCATCCATATATATATGCAAATAAGTATATATAGACCGTGGACAAAATGGCCTGCAAGTGCCCGCTCAACGATCATCTTAAGTTTTTTTTGATCTGCCCAAGGCGCACGGCAGAGACATGATTGCTTTTTGTGCCGAATGTGGGTCTGCACAGCTGCCCGCATATTGAGACATGCGATAACTGAACGATAGGCGGGAACGCGCTGTGAGTGGCCGGCACACATAAATGTGCGCACTCACGCCATCGGCTCACTGCTAGCCGCTTGCCGGCTTCGGCTCTCTATCGCCAATGGTAAGGGGTGCGGGTATTTCTATCCGCAGCTGTATCAGCCAACCAGCGGCTTGTGATAACCGCGCTTGGCCTTTGCAACTCGTAACAGTCTGGCTGGACCAAGATTGGCCAAAAGGTCGTCCGTTTTTATTCCGGTTATTCAAGTGACCACACCAGACTGCCAATAAAACAGCAACAACACATAGACAGTATGACTGATAGCAATTAACTGGCTCAGCAAAGCAATAGCCAGTTCAATGGTAAACTCAGTCGAGCAACAGTGTTCTTGTAGATGCTGCCTCACACTACAACCCCTCCAAATAAGTCCAACCAGGAATACAAATTGCTGCGTAGTAACCCCCCTCTGTTTATTCACGCAGATTAGCCACAAGCATCGTATCAAATTCCACGGGATTATCTAGGTAAACGTGATGGCCTGACTTAGCGATAACCTTAAGCCGAGCATCTTTTGACACGCCTTTACCCTTGGAAACAAGCTCTCGCACTGCTTGGCGGCCCGAATCCACATCCATCCAGTCCTCGTCACCGTAAACCCATAAGCTGGGGCATTGAAGTTGATCGACCTTACTGACAAGAGGTTCGCGCGCCAGAACGTTCGTCGCAAACAATCTAGTAAGTCCAAACTCGCCGGACCCGGGACCTCGCAAATTTCGGTACGAATATGCGTGAAGTGCCTCATACTCTGACCGGGGTAATTTACTGAACCGTCGATTTGTCCAGTTGCTGACAACTCGTGGAGCCAGGAAGCCAAGATTCCGTAAAATTGAGAACGGACTAAAATGGCTGTTCCACAAGTACAAGACAAAGTTGGACACCGAGTCATCTTTATTGGCGTCGTTGTTATCCTTTTCTGAGGCTCCCTGTTCGCCTGAGTTTGACGTTTCTGGATCGTGAGAACCGCTAACGAGCTCGGCCTGGTCGACCGTCACTTCCGCTTGTGGATGAGACTGCTCTTTGCGCTTCTGTCTCTGTCCGATATATGGATTAGAAATCTGTGTACGTCCAAAAAGCTTTTTGGTCTCGAGCTCTGGCGTGTATCCAAGGCCTACACCAGCTGGTGACACTAGGATCAGTTTCTTGACTCGCTGTGGATACTTGATAGCATATGCTGTAGCAACATAACCACCCATAGAGTGACCCATGAGCGTAAATCTGTCAATTTTCTTTGCAATTCTCCACTGTTCCAATGCATCGATGAACCAGTTCTCCGTCTCTTCAACAGCCTGGAACCGGCCATTGGGACTCTTGGCTGCCAGATCCTTGGTAGGAATGGAGAACCGGGGTCGCGACGACAGGCCAAACCCCAACATATCGAGGGCATGAACGCGGATTCCGGGAATTGAGCTCCAAGCATCAAAGTTCTGGTAGAAAAGCACCAGGGCCGCTGCGTAGCCATGAAGCACCACGAGATCGGCACTCGATTCAGAAGGCTCGAGATTTATCACCTCAAACTCGTGGAGGTGCAGTTTTCCCCCAATAGGAACGTTGAGAATGCGTGATTCGCGCTTACCATCTGACTGTGGATAGAATGGCAGATGCTCCAACACTCGCTTTTCGGCCTCCTCCTGCGATATTGATGAGATCCACTGGCGGAACGATGCCGCGTAGCTGATGGGCTTCGCGTCCCTTATAACTGGCGTGACATGAGTCTCGTCTATACGGTCGTCGGTACTCTCCATGACTACGAATGCCAATGAAGCTGTCTTTTAAAGGCCCAAAGTTAAAGGTGTGCTAGCGACCGGAAATATATATTATTATATATGCGAGTTGCTGTCAAATGGCGCATTACCGCATATCAACTGCCGAACCGTTTCATATACCAATGACAATGAAGAGACATTGGTGTCGCCGGACCAGGTAGTAGTAGAGGCGGAGTATACGGTCTAAAAGCCGACACACCTGTTAAATGCGATGCAGCTGATAGTAGTGGCAGCGCAATCGTCCGAAATGAACTCCGAGACGGATATGTTCAACCCTCCTGCTTAGAAGTATACGACGCGGGCCGGATCAAAGGCTCGTGAAGCAACCCACGCCTTGACAGTCTCCAGCATACCATCTGGTCCACATACAAGCAACATGCTAGAGTCCGAGGTCCTCATTTGTGCGAGTTCCACGTCCATCACGTCGTTATCAACGCGCCCAACTCCGCCATTCCATCCTTCGGCTAATTTACCCGACAGCCAGTACTTGACCTGCATGTGACCCTCGGGTTTGTTTTCCCGCGCCATCATATCGAGCTCTTCCCGACACAAAATGTCGTCTTCAAATCGGTTTCCAAACAGAAGAACCGCCTCGGTGGGGTCATCGGTCAACTCAAAGATTTCCTTTAGAACTTGGTAGCAAGGCGTAATTCCACTACCACCGGCAATCATGTAGAACTTGTCGACCTTGCGAGAAGCGCCTCGATAAAGTACATCTCCGTATCCTTTATACTCAAATGATCCTGTAGGCCCCTTGAACTCAATGTACTCTCCCTCCTTTAGCGCTTCTAGTAGCATTGTCATCTTTCCTCCAGGTTGGTTGGCTGTGGGGAAGTACACCTTAATTAACAACTCCAACCGACCCTTTATACGATGTGAGCTGAAAGGCGTATATGCACGCATGACATAATTGTTGTCGAGCTTGTCCTTGAGTCTGAGGAACAGATGCTTTCCAACTGGAAGCCCCGTGTCCTGCTCGGGATGCTCTAGGTCGACACATAACATGCGACTGTCCTTGGACAACAACCGCTTCTCCTTGAGAGCCAATTTCTTCCACTTTTTGGCGTCAAGGAACTTATCTGACAGTGGCTCATTTGCAGTTTCAGCACTAGCAGATGCATCACCCCCGTTTGGCTGCGCCTTTTCAAGAGTTCCAATATGGTAAGAGGCAAGAAGCTTTTTGGCTGTTTCCGAATGGATAGCCATGAAGTCTTCAGTAGCATCGGTACCTGCCACCATAGTAATACTCTCAGGACCTCCTGGATGACTCGATAAATAGTCGGTTCCGTCATAGACCTGGCCATCAACAACGAACCAGGGGTTTTCCTCATTGGCATGCTCGTCGAGCTCCTTTTGTGTGATGATGCGACCCAAGGCTTCCGGGCGAGTCATGACAATTTCTTCAACCTTGGGCTTTGCAGCTGCAACAGGCTTGGGAACACCATCAGTGTCATCAATTTCCCCATAATTGTGCGACAGAAGATCTCCTCCCTCTTCCTTGATTCTCTGCATCCATCCTCCTTGCTGCATGGCTGGCAACACGGGATGCTCAAATCGTAGAATCTTCTTTTCTGTATCTTTGATAATTGCCACTCGATACCACCAATTGTTCAGCATCGATGTGACATTCCAGTACATATTTCGGGGCTGGATGTTCATGTTGATGTCCATGGCACGAACCAAAATATCTTTGGAGTATGCCATTTCTGTTACTTTGACACTGATATTCCAGAAACACCAACAGAAACACAGATACCGATCTTCCATATCCATCTTGCCACCGAATAGCTCTGTAATACCGTGCTTGCGATACTCATCCTCAGGATACTCAATATCAGCTAACCGCCAGGTGGAGCCTCCGTCTAGAGACACCTCCACCCGACCCACACGAATGCCACCGCCATTATAAGCGTAGCCCCGAATTCTGTAAGTTTCCTCATCGGCATCGTTGTAACTGAGCTGTTCATCATGAGCAGGATATGCAGTCGCTGATTGAATGTTAAGGTTCGAAATTGCGTAGCGCTCATCATTCCACCACTTCTCCTCTTCTTTTGCCATTTCGGGTGTAACCATAGTCGGCAACACTCGGTTGTCATGAATATGGTAAAAGTTGGTCGATGGCTTGTCGGTAATAATTAATTTCTTCAGCCACTTGACACTTCTACCGCCAATAACTCCTGGAACAACAACACGAAGAGGGCGACCATGGTCGGGGGCCAATGGGGATCCATTTTGCATCCATGCCAACATAATAGCACGATCAAAATCCATGGCCCATGCGAGTCGCACCGACGTTCCATATGGCCCATGCGGAAGCTTATCGCCGCCTTCCATACAGACATAGCGTGCTTTACGATGAGGTTGTGCTTTCATTAGAAGATCGCGAAGAAGCACACCGGTCCACAGAGAAGTCGAACAGCCAGCAGCACCCCAATTAAATCCAGACCCCTTTCTCACCATGTTCTGTTCCTTTCGTCTGTTACCAGCACAGACCAAAGTAACAGGCAAGGTTACCTGTTCGTAATCATCAATTAATGAGCGTAGATTTATTTTGAATGGGTGCTCCACCATACCAGACACCTCGAATTCCCAGTCCATAATGTCGTCATTGGAAATTTGAGGAACAGGTCCATGGTTTCGCACAAAATGAAGGTCTGCCGGCGTCAAAAATCCAGTGTCAAATAGCGTTGACAACGGAGCCTCTGAATTAAACGGATGGGCACCAGTCAACCGAATGAGTCGGTCATCTCGAGGAACGTGGTTATCCGGAGTTTTCTTGTCAAGGTCAAGAACTGCCGTTTGAGGAGTGTCTTGAATGACTGGAAAGGCATAGCGTGGTTCGACTGTACTCTCCGGCATTATACCGTCAAGTGAGAAGAAGTTGGATGAAAATAAATAAATAATTAGCGCGAATAAAGCTGTAGAACTCTGCGACAAGGAATTTCGAAAAGAGGCGAGGTACAGTATGTGGCTCCCTGTACTCGTTGCTTTTTTATGTGACAGGAAGAGCAACACGCATTATCAAAACAAATTATATGCAGTGCAACTCGGCGAAACTCTGATAAAGACTTCGGGACCAATGAGCCGAGATAAGAGCACGGCTCAAAAACAGTCGAAGAGCTTTATGAGGGGATCCAAAGAGCTCATTGAATGGTCGTCGTTGTCGTTATTGTTATCGATGGTCGAGTCAGGCCAGCTAGATGCTCTATTCATAGAAAATTGGGTCCGACAGAGCTGTTATCTGGCTCGTATACGCGTGGCTCAATCGGTACGAAGGATTCCGCATTTTGGTAGCGCAGGATGCCTGGGCGGGAATGAGGAGCCGAGACTGTCTCAGTTCCTCGAACAGACATTGCGGCACCTCTAATGCCGAGGTTATTATTGGTGGAGCCATGGTTCCCTGATAAGCCTCCAATTCCGTATCAGTATCTATCGCTTGGCTTCGCTATAATAGTTTGAAGTCCAAAAAACTCTCTCTCTCACTTGTCAGGGGCTCACTGGATCACGTCTACAATGGTTACAGTAACCGCCAAGGGTGGCTATGAGCCTGATAGCACCAAGAAAATCGTTCTTGTGGGCTTTGGAATGGTCGGCATTGCCTTTGTGGAGAAGCTGCTTGAGCGTGATCTGTTGGCCAGAGAATATACAGTGACGATTCTTGGTGAAGAGAAATACTTGGCTTACAATCGTGTTGGTCTAGCGGAGTATTTCTCCCACCGCTCAGTAAATGAGCTTTATCTCAATGATCCATCATGGTACGAAAGCATCGATCCCCACCACATGACATACCGAGTAAACGAGGCTGTCGTGGCTATTGATCGCGTCGCCAAGTCCGTTACAACCTCGAGTGGCTCTCAGTACCCATACGACTTGCTGGTTCTAGCAACGGGTAGCAGTGCTGTCATTCCTCCAGGCTCTATTCCAGATCTCCAACCTGACGAGAATCCAAGGTAAGCTATACCAAGTGATGGGATCAAAAAGACTTTTAAACTAACTCAGATCAAAGGGTATCTTTACATATCGCACTGTCGATGATCTGCAAGAAATGATCAAATATGCTGAAAACATACCTGACGATTTAAAGAAAACGTCTCTTGTTGTTGGCGGCGGCTTGCTAGGTCTTGAGGCAGCCAAGTCTCTTCTTGATATGGAGCATTTTGATAAAGTTGGTATTGTGCATCGAAGTAAGTGGCTTCTATCTCAGCAGCTTGATGAGGTTGGAGGAGGACTTCTGTGTCGAAGCGTCAAACATCTTGGGGTAGATGTTCATTTGAGCACTCAAATTGAAGAGCTTATCTTCGAAGATGGAAAACTCAGCTCCGTACGCTTCCAGGATGGAACCACTCACCCATGTCACCTTATTTGCTACGCCGTCGGTATCAAACCAAGAGACGAGCTTGCTAAACTTGCTGGGCTTGCAATTTCGCCTCGAGGAGGCGTCAAAGTCAATGACCAGCTGGAGACTTCAGATCCCAGCATCTACGCTGTAGGAGAATGTGCTTCATGGAATGACAAAACCTTTGGACTCATTGCACCTGGTGTCGAGATGGCCGACGTACTTACGTGGAATCTCACTCAGGCAAAGATCCACCAGCAAAAATCCTTCACTCAGCCCGACCTTAGCACACGCCTGAAACTGATGGGTGTAGATGTGGGGAGCTTTGGAGACTACTTCGCTGACAGAGACGGACCTCGCAAAATTCCTGGCCACAGAAGTTCGGCCACTCTTACACCAGCTGATGTATGTGCTCTCACCTTTCAGGATCAAATTTCTGGAATTTACAAAAAGCTCATTTTCTCCGCTGATGGAAACTACTTGCTAGGAGGAATTCTCGTCGGAAACGTTGGTGAATTCACTAAATTCAACGCTATGGTGAAGTCTGCGAAGAAGCTCGATAAGAAACCAAGCGAGTTCATAGTCGGAACACAAGCCGATGACGACATTGGCGATCTTGACGACGATGCACAGGTGTGCTCGTGTCACAATATTACCAAGGGGATGCTTACTGAGAAGATCCGCGACGGCTCGTGCACATCGGTTGGTGAGCTCAAGAGTTGTACCAAAGCAGGAACTGCTTGCGGTGGATGTGAGAGTACAGTCAAGGCAATATTCACCGCAGAGATGAAGGCCATGGGCAACGAGGTGTCCAACGCGCTGTGTATTCACTTCAAGGAGTCGCGAGCCGACCTCTTCAATATCATCATGGTCAAGCAGATCGATTCGTTCTCCAAGGTCATGAAGGAGGTGAGTCGGATGCCAGATTCAGCTGGCTGTGAAATTTGCAAACCCACCATTGCCTCCATTCTCGCATCACTCTACAATAAGAACGTTCTTGGAAAGGAACTCCACGGTCTACAAGATACAAACGACAGGTATCTTGGAAATATACAGAGAAACGGCACTTATAGCGTTGTTCCGCGGATCAGTGGAGGTGAGGTGACGCCCGAGAAACTCATTGTCCTTGGACAGGTGGCTCGAAAGTACAACTTGTATTCCAAAATTACAGGAGCTCAACGGGTTGATTTATTTGGAGCCAAGAAGCAGGATCTACCTGAAATCTGGAAAGAGTTGAATGCTGCTGGATTTGAAAGTGGACATGCATATGGCAAGAGCCTTCGAACCGTCAAATCATGTGTCGGATCTACTTGGTGCCGTTATGGAATTGGCGACTCTGTTGGTCTGGCTGTTCGTCTCGAAGAAAGATACAAGAGTCTACGAGCGCCTCATAAGTTCAAAGGAGGAGTCAGCGGATGCGTACGAGACTGTGCTGAGTTCCACAATAAAGACTTTGGAGTATGTGCTGTCCAAAATGGGTTTAACGTATTTGTCGGAGGTAACGGAGGTATGAAGCCGGCTCATGCGCAACTTCTAGCCACCGACGTTCTTCCCGATCAGGTCATTCCGCTGATTGACCGCTACCTCATGTTCTACATCCGAACAGCCGATCGGTTGCAGAGAACTGCACGATGGCTCGAGAACCTACCTGGAGGAATTAATTATCTCAAGGAAGTCATCATCGAAGACAAACTTGGTATTTGCAAGGCTCTTGAGGAGCAAATGTCTTCTATTGTCGACAAGTTTTTCGATGAGTGGAAAGCAGCTACAGATGACCCATCTCACACCAAGAAATTTGCACAGTTTTCCAACACTCCAAAGGCTGTTGAGACGGTGGAAATCGTCATGGAGCGAGGTCAACCCAAACCAGCCGATTGGCCTGCTGATAGCGAGTGCAAACCCCATGATTTTAGTGGAATCACCTGGAGTAAGCTGGAGTGGGAGCCTGTGTGCAATTCTGAGGATGTTAACCACGATGAAGCCGGAAGCTCAACAACTGTTCTCATTGGAGACACTCAAATTGCTATATTCCGACTCCAAGGCAAACTGTACGCTTCTCAGAACATGTGTGGACACAAGCGCGCGTTTGTATTGAGCCAAGGTATTTTGTCGACGGACGAGAATAAACAAGCTTACATCTCGTGTCCTCTTCACAAGCGCAACTACATTTTAGACCGTGGTGAGAATTCCGGTTCTTGCAAGAATGACGCCGAACGGTCCATTTCTACATTTGACGTTCGTGAAGAACATGGCAAGATCTTCCTCAAACTACCTCCTGTTGATGAACTCGACGGACAGCTTGGAACGACAAAGTGGAAAGTGAAGGGCAGTGAAACACGTCCTCGTCTTGAAGCCCTCGATAAGAAGTATCCGCGACTTCTTCCCACGAGGGTCCCTGTTTCTTGTGGTAGCCTCAACGATGAACTTAGTTGGTAGCTCTTATCAAGATAAAATCTCGCTTTAAACCCATAAGATGAACTAAATAAAACTGATCAAAAACCAACTGCCTAGTGCTTTGGAGCTGCCTCGACGTTTTCAACGTGATCGACGTCCTCCTTCTCAGCAGTGAAGTCGCTGCTACCATTCATACGCTCGCGGTACTCTGCAATAATCTCAGGGAACTTACGGCGGTTAGCCTTGGTCTCAAACAGGTACGTGAGCTCCGAGTAGGACATGTCTTTGGTCTCAGGGACGGAGAAGTACGCCCACACCCACGAGATGAAGCCAGCTCCGCCAAAGATGAGTCCTACCTTTGCTCCAAGGTTGGCCTCATCGGGGTTGATGAGGTAAGGAGACACAAAGTTGGAGATCCAACCAACACCAGCATTGCCAATGGTAACGAGGGGCTGAGTATAAGCACGCATAGACAGATCAGAGATCTCAGATGACAAGACAAGGGCTCCGGCACCAAGGGTGAAGTTGTAGACCCATCCCCAGACAATGAACAGAGCAACGAGAGCAGAAGGAATGTGGGGGCCGTGAGCAAAGGCAAGACCACCAATGAGAATCAGCATAATCCACATGACAAGAAGGCCGTGGACAACAAGTTTGCGACGACCAATCCTTTCTACAAAGTAGAACGCCATGGTGTTACCGAGAATTCCAACAAGGTAGAACACAATCGACATATCAAAAGAATCTCCAACTCCAAACAGCTTTACAAAGTATCCAAAGTAAGAGAAGATAAATGAGGTTCCAATGACCTGCTGTGTAGAACCAGTCATAAATGTAAGCAGAGTGCGACGGAGGTGAGCTCCACGAAGGGAGTCGGTCCATTTGACTTCAGTCTGGACAGAACGGTTGATTTGAATCTCAGCCTGGAGCTCCTCAAGTCGAGTCTCAACAAGCTCGGTGTTCTTCTTACCGTACAGGGTAAGAAGATGGCGGCGGGCTCTGTCAACGTCGTCATACTTCTCGAGAACATAGTAGGCCGACTCAGGGTAAAAGGGCATCAACGAGAGAGTGATAACAGGGAAGAGCCATTGTAGACCAACAGGAACAAGCCAGGCAGCGTCACCTTTCAATTCCTGACTCCAGCGAGCAGTCAATCCAGCAAAGAACTGGCCGTACGTGATACTCCAGTTGAGGAAGACGAGAGAGAAACCACGAAGAATAATAAAGGCATTCTCGCCAGCATACAGAGGACCAACAGTGAAGCAAATACCGAGACCCAAGCCATTAACAGACTTTCCACCCAGCATGAGTTTCCATTCACGGGAAGCAAATTGCATAGCAATACCAACTATGCAAATGCACGAGGCAATTGCGTAAGTTTTCTTGCGACCGTAGCGCGTAGCCAAGTAAGGCGTGCACAGAGCACCAACACACTGGCCAATAGCACTAAGACCATTCCACAAAGACTGCCAAAGAGCAGGAGTCACATATTGACCTTCAAATAGACGGCCAAATTGCTTGTTGAAAGCGGGCATCGACAAGATCTGGCCAGGGAGTGACAGATCAAAACCAATGACGACTAGAGACAAGTAGGTGTACATGCTCCAGAACAAAAACCATTTAGAGGAAAACAGGATTTTCCACTTGCGGGACGAGTCCTGAGCCTGGAAGATTTGGTGGTCATTAGCAATGACAGCAGCAAGCTCCATGGCCACAACAGGGGCCACAACCGTCTCACTAGCCATGGTAAACAGGGGAGTTGAGACAGAGAACGGATGACGCTTATAGACGTTTACAAGAAGAGTATTCTTGTGAGGGATAAAAGGTAATGCCTTTGACACTCGGGTTTAACAGATGGGATAGGTGATGAATAGTACAACTTTTCAACACTGATCCCAAAAAAAAAAAAGGGGTGAACCGAAAATTCAAAAAGATGATGCTCTTCGGAGCAGAGTAAAATCTCACGATATCAGTAAAGGGGAAGATGAGTTCAGAAGGCACAAGGAGAGACTATTATATAGCCAAGCCACCAGGCATATACCCCGCCATGTCGGACAATGCCAGCGTACCAGTAAAGGGAGGAAGATCTAAGCTCGAAACAGAGATTCCGCTCGGAAGGCACGATGAAAGCCCAGAAACAGCAAACAACAGTCAGGTGACTGCCACGATATGATAGACGGGCTTTGGGGTAGAAGCGGGGAAATGAGCGGATATTGGTGAGGAGTAGCCACGCGGAGACGCCGCGGAAATGTGGGGTAATGCAGTAGACCTGCGCGCACCCTA
Organism: Sugiyamaella floridensis; assembly: GCA_030556845.1. Classification (NCBI taxonomy): domain Eukaryota; kingdom Fungi; phylum Ascomycota; class Dipodascomycetes; order Dipodascales; family Trichomonascaceae; genus Sugiyamaella; species Sugiyamaella floridensis. Next base: position 31,537 of record JAKTUT010000020.1, on the reverse strand, counting down.
AGCAGATGCAGTATCGACGCGCGTTAGTGGAGACGGCAATTCCCTAAGCAGCCTAGGTCAGTGGCGCGGAATTGCCAAAGCGGAGAAGCCGCCATCTACGATGCAGCGAGATCCGGTCCATAAACACACCAAACCGGTGTAGCGGCGGGGTTTAGTGAGGGGTAGATGGGAGGGACCAAAGCGGAGGGACCAGAGCGGGAGGAGAGACCCAAAAGGCGGGGCATAAAGGGGGGAGGGGGAGGGGAGAGAGGGGCGGAGGAGGCGGAACTAGTCGAGCACCGGAAAGTGCAGTTGAGGACCTTTCCGATACTTGATCATCCGTCGGATAGTTCCCATTTGTTGTAGCCGCCGGAGATACCTAAGAGAAAAAAAGTCAGAGATTGATGTCAGGAACTGGGAGGATTGAACAACGTACCCCAACCACCCCCACACAAAACTGCAACTTGACTGTGGGGGAAATTCCACTTTAAGACATGCCGGTACTCAAAAGGAGATTTTATGACACCTTACACCAAACAGTCGCCCTATCGTATAGATTGAGGCGCAATTAGATTGAAGAGATTCCAGGCATTTTTTGACCATTTGTTACGTCATAATTGAGCTCGTTTTTTAAAAGCCCGCCGTTCAGTGCCCCATTTTTACCCGATGTCCATTCTCATCACTGGAGCCTCTGGGTTCCTAGGCCAAAGAGTTGTTGAAGCGCTACTCAAAGATGACAAAACCAAGTCGATTGTAGCCACCGACGTTCTGGATCCTCGATATGTCATTTCCGATTCACGTCTGACATTTGTCAAGGCAGATCTGTTTGAAAATGCCGACTCGGTGGTGAAACCAGGCTTCGATACCGCCTTTCTGCTCCACGGCATCATGTCGGGAGGTTCCGAGGCCAACTTCGAGCTCGGTATGCGTGTTAATCTTGACGCCACACGAATTGTCCTTGATAAGCTGCGGGCCACAAATAAGGGCCTCCGTGTTGTGTTTGTGTCATCGTGCGCTGTGTTTGGTGGTGACTTGCCGCCAGTCATCACCGAGAAGGTCGTGCCCAACCCACAGAGTTCATACGGCACGCAGAAGGCCATTGTGGAGCTGCTCGTCAATGACTATTCACGCCGTGGGTTCATTGATGGAGTTGTCATCCGCTATCCAACGGTCGTTGTGCGCCCGGGTCCTCCGTCGTCGGCGGCTTCATCGTTTGCGTCGGGTATTATCCGTGAACCCCTAGCCGGTCAAAAGGCCATTTTACCCGTCAGCAAAGACCTTGAGATCTGGCTGGCTGCCACGTCTAATATTGTACGAAACACTTTGGAGGCTGCCAAGGTCGTCACGGCCAAGTTTGGCACCTCGCGGATCGTCAACCTACCAGGAGTAACCCTCAGTGTCCAACAGATGCTCGATGTTCTGGCCGAGGCTGCGGGTGAAGACAAGCTTAAGCTCATTGAGGCGCAACATGATGCTGCCACCGAGCGTATTGTGTTGTCATGGCCTGTACGGTTTGATACCGCGCGAGCCAAGGCTCTTGGATTCCACGATGATCCTGGCTTTAAACAGGCTGTTTTAGAGTATATGGAGGAGATTAAATAACGGCTCATAGACAAGACATCTACAGCAGGAGATCTGAATGACTATCCGCCTGATAATCATGCTGTCTAAAAAAACAAGCCAAATTGTAAGTAGAGTTCTGAGCCGAATAAAATTGCTGGATGGATCAACCACATAAACCATATTAATCGTATGAGCCATATAAACCGAATGAACCATATAAACCATATAAACTATTAACCATATGGACTCGATATTCAAGATGAAGGTGTGAGCTTCAACAATGGGAACTCTCAGATATGATATCAGCTTTTATTCTGATAGTAAGTCCAACGTAAGGTACATGAATAGTTAGGAGTCAAGAGGATCTCCATCGAGTGGAGTTTACCTGCTTCAACTGAGCATTGGATTAACCTCCTACCAGTTGCTCAGCCGACCTCGGCTCATTCAACGCCTTTACTTATAGCTAGTAATCACGACTAATAGTCGTCAAGACTAGCCCACAATTGTATGTTTCCTATAATTAGACTAACCTAGGTCAGAGTGTTCATGACCGTTATAAGGTGCATGCATAAGGCTGTTTGTAGCTACTTCCCAGCACAGTTTACTGATACTCGATTCTATCACAAATAGATGCGACCTGTCAAGACAAGTATCTCATATAGACCGAATTGTCAGTTAGAATGACCAAACGCGACAATAATACACATACAACGAAGAAAGCTGCTGTTTAACAGTTGCACATGGACAGCTCGGATAAATGGCGCGGCTAACTGCACGGCTGAACACGCGAAAGCCTAACCGGGAATCATCCGGTTTACCCCTACATTTTAGCCAAAATACCCCCCCACCCAGTAGATCTGCTGCAAGCAAACGCGGGGAAATGAGGGCTCGGACAGATTTCCGTATCAGGAAAATCACAGCAGTGAAGTCAACGGCATATAAATACGTCAATTCCCCATTTTGCTCACTTTACTTCCCAACAATGGCCACTGCTACTGTAAGTTGCACCCCCCCACTCTAACGATTGAGTCGCTAACAAACAGAAAATCAACCCGTCATTCGTGCTACAAAAGATCAACGAGGTCAGCTTCGAGGAGCGACCCATCCCCGAGATCAAGGACCCTCACCATGTGAAAATCGAGGTCAAGAAGACTGGAATCTGTGGAAGTGATGTGCACTACTACACTCACGGAGCCATTGGCGACTTTGTTGTCAAGAAACCCATGGTTCTGGGTCACGAGTCGAGTGGTGTCATTGTTGAGGTGGGCTCCAAAGTCAGAGGCCTCAAAGTCGGTGACCGCGTCGCCATGGAGCCTGGTATCCCTAGTCGTTACTCGGATGAGTACAAGGCAGGCAAGTACAACCTGTGCCCCGAAATGGCCTTTGCTGCCACTCCTCCCTACGACGGAACTCTGTGCAAGTACTACCTCTTGCCCGAGGACTTTTGTGTCAAGCTTCCTGACCACGTCTCGCTCGAGGAAGGTGCGCTTGTCGAGCCATTGAGTGTTGCTGTGCACTCGTCGAAGCTTGCTGGTATTACTGCTGGTAGCAACGTTGTTGTTTTTGGTGCTGGACCCGTCGGTCAGCTCATTGCGGCAACAGCTTTGGCGTTCGGTGCGTCTACCGTCACTATTGTGGACATCTTCCAGAGTAAACTTGATCTGGCTCTGGAGATGGGTGCCACGGCCGCCTACAAGGTGGATCTTAAGCACACGGCCCGTGAGACGGCCGCCAACATCATCAAGGCTACTGGCGGAGTTCAGCCCGACTGTGTCCTTGAGGCCAGTGGTGCAGAGTCGTCCATCAACGCTGGTATTCACGTCATCAAGTCTGGTGGTACCTTTGTTCAGGTCGGAATGGGCAAGCCCGATGTGTCATTTCCTATTGCCGTTATGGGAGCCAAGGAGCTGACGATCAAGGGCTCATTCCGCTACGGCTACGGTGACTACCCACTGGCTGTCGACCTCATCTCGCGCGGCAAGGTCAATGTCAAGAAGCTCATCTCCAAGATCGTGTCGTTCGATGAGGCTGAAGAGGCATTTAAGCTTGTCATGTCGGGAGAGGTCGTCAAGGTCATCATCGATGGTCCTAAGTGAAGAGTCTTGAAAGGGCTGAAAAAGGGCTGAAATTCGTTCCAAGACTGTCAAGGCTAGTTGCCAGTGCTATCGTAGACTGCGCTGCTTGTTGCTGATAGACCCACACTCATTGGAGAGGTTCCGCTTGAAAAGATGCATTTAATGATAAAATAATATGATACGTCGTAATATGGAAGATTATCGATAGTTCTGGCGGTAACACATAGTGAAGCAGGATCATAGCTATATAGTAGGAATGCTAACCAGGACTTCACCATGGGACAGTGTAACAAAGCTTGGCTGTACAATTGTATAAGCGGTAACAAGACATTTATCGCCTAGAATATTAGAGTATAACTCGAGTTTCTGCCTGACGTTTTCCAGGTTTACTCCACCAACGCTTGGCTTCTCCATCTCAATCCGTATAACCGCGGGTCCCCGATAAACAAAACCTTAAGGTGATCTCCTATCTGGTCCAGTTAAAAGTTATATCTGATGATATCGCCGATGATATCTAGGTTTCTTCCTATCTATTGTCCATATCTATTATTATCCTTTATAAGGTTCTCTGTCCACGATATCCATATCCCTGCAACAACTTGCATTTTGACCAGATTCTCGCGGGATTTACCCCTCATTTGGTCGGCTTCCGATTGTAACCGATCACAACAGCTTATCTTACCAGGGGAACCAATTATCCAATTATCGTCGTCAATGCCGAGTTTCCAGGCGCACGTTCGGATCTACAGTGTTATTGCCTGTCGGGGAATCCGTGCCTTCTACGTTTTGCGGTCCCTGCATTAGCACAACGCAGCCTTAATTAACGCCGTTGCCCCTTTTACCACTATGATACAGAGTATACAACCATTGCCACATTTACAAACTTACCAACTTAACATACTCTGGAGTGACTCTACTTAAGGACGAACTCGCGTTGAACCGACCTGTGGCTTCACCGTCAGCTGTCAAACCTTGCAGGATGCATTGCATGCCGCCATGAGCCGTCTCTGAGGGGCGCCATGAACCTCCAATCAACATGCCCGCGTCTTCCACGCCAGGATAGACTGGCATCCCGCGGCACATGAACCCAATTGGGCCGAAAATTACAGCGACAATTGCCGTCAATTTGATGTGGAGAAACACAACTATATAAGAATTGCCCACATTATAGCCATTCCCGTTAACTCCGGCTTCTATTTCAACATGCGCATCAAGTCCCTTGCATTGGCATCTCTGCCTCTATTAGCTACTGTAGTGGCTCAAGAAGCAGGATCCCTTTCTACTGATTCGTCGTTGACGTGGCCTAGCAATGGCTTACCTCCAGCTCGTAATGATATTATCAACCAGGCCTTCAACCAGGTCGTTAACATCATTGAGAGTCCGTCGTTCGCGTCCAACTGCTCCAAATGTCTAGCTGGTCTCGAGGTTGGCAAGTTCTTGGCTCTGACTGTGCCAGAACTCGTCCCAGACGTCATGATAAAGCTGTGCAATAAGTACGATTTCTCGACGTTTGACTCGTGCGAGGTGGCCTTTGGAGCCTTCTCCACAACCGAGGGAACCTCTGGAACTGACATCACCAATGTGTTGAAGCTAATGGATCCTGCCGGTCTTGACGGTCTCATGTTCTGCCACTATCAGGTCGGATTCTGTGATATGCCCGCTACCCCCTCGCTAAATGTCTCGTCGTGGTGGCCGCCAAAGCCCGAAAACCTTACAATGCCCCAATCATCGGGGGAAACGTTCCAGGTCATCCACGTATCGGATCTCCACATTGATCCTTCGTACACTGTTGGTGCAGAATCCAATTGCTCGCAGTACATGTGCTGTAACGCGCACAACTTCAACTCGGATGCTTCGAATGGAACAATTCTTGAGCCTGCCACTCAATGGGGTGCATACTTCTGCGATACACCCCCTGCTCTGCTTGACAATGCACTGTCTACTATTGGAGATCTTGCTGGAAATCACAGTTTTGGGTTTGCTATTTTTACTGGTGATGCCATTGATCACGACCTCGACTCATACTTGTCGTTGGCCTACTCGCTTCAGTCTGAAATGGAGATCTATTACTCTCTCAAGAGAAACCTCAAGGGAATCCCGGTTTACCCCACTCTTGGAAACCACGATTCATTCCCTTATGGCCAAATTGCCCAGAACTCGTCGGGATTTGCAAACAAGTTTGAGTTCAACACGGATATGGCCGGCGATCTATGGGCGGACCAGTTTGGCTGGGTACCTGAGGAAGTTGGTGACGAGATCCGCGGAAACTACGCTGCGTATGCGACGACTACTCAGCAGGGTCTTCGAGTCATCTCACTCAACTCGAACTTCTGGTACACTGCCAACTACTACAATTTCTGGAACACTTCGCAGCCCGACGAATCGGGACTCTTCAAGTTTGTTGTTGATGAGTTGCTTGAATGCGAGGAAAAGGGACAGCGAGCTTGGCTCATTGCCCATGTCCCCACTGGAGGAGATGCTAGTAATGCGATTCCTGGACCCACGGATGTATTTGGCCAGATTGTCGAGCGCTTCTCGCCTTATACTATTGCTGCGATTTTCTTTGGCCATACACACGAGGATCAGTTCCAGATCTTCTATGCTGGTAATGGTACAGAACGGAACGCTGAGAATGCACTCAATGTGGCCTATCTTGCCGAGTCCATCACGCCGCTGTCCGAGTATAACCCCGGATGGAGATACTACGAAGTGGACACCAAGACCTTTTCCATCATGGACTCGGTCAACTACTACATGCCACTGAATGAGACGTTTGATGACCCGAGCGCCGAGCCTGAGTGGAGATTCGGCTACTCGGCTCGAGACTCGTACAACATTAATGGTACGTGGCCATCCGATGCGCCTCTCAACGCTACGTTTTGGCACAATACTGCTGCGGCCATTGTTGCCAACGAGACGTTGCGTAACGTGTATCTTGCCAATGAATACCGCCAATCTCCATACGTGCCTACTTGCGACACCGAAAAGTGCAAGAACTCCATGTGGTGTTACTTCACCAGTGGAACAGTTCCTCAGGCATTAGCTTGTGAGAAGCAGTTCAATCTTTCCGACCCCGAGTTCTTCTAAGGACCGTGGTCGTTTTTTTTCTGGAACGCCATTTTTAATATTATACAGTTAGTCTAAATTGAAATCATCAAAAGCTTTGGATTCACTTTCCTGTTCTTCTTCATGGAATTTGTATATCGCTACCATTTAATAGATCATGAACACTCCATATATGTAATAACTTTATACAGTACACAACTTCCATAGCCTCCATTTCTTCAAGCTATATGGGCAAATTGTCCGAATGTATTAAACCAAACAGAACTTCCTCAGGCCACTCACAGTCCAGCTACAAACTTCAGATCCACCAAGACTACATTGAGCATGAGAACTCATATCTCGACGCAATTACAGTAATAACTCCAACGTTCATATTCTATGAAGTGAACGAAAGACTCTTAACTCTTTCTTGCCAACTTCATACTCTTCCTTATTAACGTCTTCACTCTATTAATCGTCTAGTAGTTCAAACTCTCCAACAATCTTCTATTCATCTTCCGTATAACTTAATACCCATCCATGTATTCTATAAATTAACTGCGAACCAGTCGCAGAGTCAGGCTGTCGTGACCGATTGGGGAGGAGTGCCAATGGAGTTGTTGCGGACATACTGGGGACGCGACTTGCCAACAGGCGCCGGATCACTTCCAGGGAAATACGTCTTCAGGGGCACGACAGGAGTCGTTGTCTTGGGTTGGGTATTTGCGAGCAGCTGAGGAGTAGGCAGTTCAATGCTAGGCACCGGCGAACTACGACTGCTTCCCTTGTAATGGTACTTGTTACCATTGACAAGGGCCTTGACATCGTGAAGAATGTCGGCAAACGAGTCATAGGGAATGTATGGAATGCGGTGTTCAATGCAGTACTCCTCAAACTTCAGACCACGACGGGCAAACAGAATGTCGGCCTGCGAAGCAGCAGCCAGGTCCGAGACTCCGTCCCCAATAAATACAATAAGAGGCTGGACGCCGGTGACCGACTCGCGAAACTCAATGACCGACTTGGCCTTGTCATGACCAAGCGGTGAATCGTGGCGCCATACGGCCTTCCACTCGGAGCCGTCTTCGGAGATAGCACCATCGTTGGACACGATGTTGATCTCGGCAGAGGTTTCGGGACCGAGAAACTCGTCGAGAGCAGCGCGCAGCAGCGGCTTGATTCCGGCCGAAATGACCGAAAACGGAATCTCATGCTCCTGGCAGTAGGCGAAAAACGTGCGGAAGTCCTTGTCAATGACAAGGTTCTTCTTAAGAGTCACCAACGCGTCGTCCAGCGTCACGTTGAGCGAGCCCCACATGCGTTCTGATGCCTCACGGAACGTCAGTTCCTTACCAATGGCGCTATCGAGCTTCTCGCGTTCCTCAGGTCCGCATCCATGGTTGTCAAACAGAATGTGTCCTGTATCCTGGTGGAAAATGGTTCCATCAAAGTCTGAGTTAGCCACAGAGTAACGCCATGACAGCTGATGATAACATGATTGAGGCGAGGGCTGAGGCGAGGGCACAGGCTTGGGAAAGCATGAATGAGCCTGTCAAGACCAGGGGTAAAGATCAGGGGCCTTCAGTGCCTACTCAATCATCGGTTATCCACAACAATGTTTACAAAAATACTCACCAGAAAAGATGGCTATAGGGCGATCAGGCTGCTGCAACGATGCTATAGAGGGCACCGACGGTTTTGGGACCGAAAGGTCATTGAGCAGTACAGGTTGAACGGCAGGAGGAGGAGACATGATCCAGTGAGAGCCTGCGTGAATAAAGTTTAAAGGAAAATCAAAAAAAAAATAATCCGAAGGAAATGATCCGAAATAAAGGGAACGGAGGGGGAAGGAGGGGGCGACGTGGGCTTTATATAGAAAAGCAAGCAGCCCCTCTGGAAGCTTCGTGAGACGGGCGTGCAGGAGGATCATGAACCCTTGGCCTGCATGGATGTGGTGACATAAGCCGTTATGTCATCGAAGAACGGCATGGTGGCAGGGGTGACGTCATTGGCGCAACCTAAACAAGCCAATAGCCCGTCACTACGCCAACCAACCGGGTGAAGATCTCGGCATGATCGCACTCTGGCTGTTAAAACTTCAGTACCAATGAAGAGTAGCTACTACTAGTGCCCACTTTCGTATTCATCCCCTTTGTGTAGGTGATGTTGACACGGATTTACGGGTATTTTTTGTTGGTCGGCGCCTTATCTTTGTATCTGTGAAAAAGAAATGCACGATGCTAAGCCCATTTGTCCGGTACATGCATTTTCACACGATCGCTGGCCAAGACTCCGAACCGGGAAGCCGAGACCACCGAGGGCACGGCCATGAGAGGAGAAAAGTGGGGTGATTCCATAATAATGTGCAGAGTGTAAAGACTCTTAAACCGGAAAGTCACTAGTACCCTTTACTGTTGTTTCAACTGTGTTTACTAGACCCAAATGATGTGCTGGTGGGCCCTTTGACCCAATGGTAAAGCCAGGGCACTTCCGATTACGGCAGGAGGTGCAGGGTACGGGTACGGGCAGGACCGGCAGGGTAGGGGACCAAAGCAGCAGGTTCGTCAGTGTAGGTTTGGTACTCCTGCCTCGCAAAACATACTAAAAGGGGAGGGTTAGAAATAATAAGGGTTAGACAAAAGACAGAAGGCGTTGAGTATCAATAAAGTCTATATTGGGACCCGCGTTGAGTACTAGTTGTAAGTAACGGCATAGGATAAGGTAGGGGATAGAGGGTCTCGAGGGTTTCCACACTTAGATCTGAAGTATTTGATGTTGCCCTACCCCCTGGTCGTATCGGGACAGGGCAGGGCATGATGAAGAGGGGTACACATTGGTCTTGTCTGGAACGGGTAGTCAATGAGGTTGTCGAGGAGTTCCCAACACGGACGTCCTCAACAGGGTGGTAGAGGGAGGCGAATCAAACACGATCCATCATTACAGTGTTCAGTCCAGTGTCCTCACAAAGGCATATGCCCTATAGTGTACTACACGGTGTAGCACTGTAGCTGCACTGTAGACCTACACTGTAGAAGTAACACTTGGTGGCTATACTTATAGGAAACGACAAATTCATGTATGTGAGATAAAGCAGGTTTTCTATTCACTAGACTAATAAGAGCTTTCATTGGCTACTAGACTGTGTGCCCCGCTCATACTGGAGATCTGTCGATGATGACGGCGGCACCTCACAGTCATGTACCTTAGGGTTACAGAGATGTGCAAGGTGGACCTATTTGAGGTTAAAGGAGCTATCACTATATCCTGTTCTGGCACAACCACTGGGAATGTGACATAAACCGAGTATAACGTTATGGTACGGTTACCTTTGCAAATTCCCTCATGTTGAATGACGTCGCATCGCATGCGCCATGCAGTTGAGACGTCAGGGGTAAAAATACGGCGACGCTGCAAAAACGCGCATTTTTTTTTGGCTGCTAAAGCAATTAGCATCAAATGACGTTTTTCCTAGTCTCCGGTCTATCGGCTCGATGGGTAAAAGAGCACTGCAACTGTTAGTGCCACACCCCTCAGTTAGTCCATAGCAAATGATAGCAGGCAGATAGCCGGTGGTCCCGCTTGACAGCACATTTTGCTGAAAGGACACGTAATGGTAATTCGGCGCTCGACTGGTTATGGTATTGGTCAGTATAACGCTCAAGACAAGTATGAAGAGGTAGAAACCTACCGACCTGCGAACTGCCCATCAGTATCCTTCGTAGCCTGGCGGAATAGTAGCGTGTGCGTCCCACTTTATCCAACTGCCTATATCCTTTAAACTCACATACCCCACAGCAGCGACGAGTTGTCACAGACGGATTTACAGATGTAACCATTTCAGCAGTAAAAACGACGGCTTGAAAATTACACAAATTAGTATTAAAGTTAAAAGCTCCACTATTCACTCGCAAGCCTTGTTTTAACGATGCTATACATTACTGAATTAGTCGACTTGGTTCAGCAGAAAGGCATGTAGACCAGACCCTCTTCTTTATTTAATTATAAATGATTGTAATGAAAGATCACGGATCAAGAAACAAACAAACAAACCGTCATACCTCTTAGTATATGATATGTTGTAATCATGCTGAGCAGTGGGTTGGACGAGAATACAAAGTCGCTATGACAAGAGCCACCCAGCTGAATCAACCGATCACACAAATCCATGGAACTACAACAGTCAATAAAAAGGGAAGAATATTCATTATCTGGCTACTGAATGGTTAAATCTCTTCATATAAAACTGAGATAACAGCTACTAGGATTGTGAGTTGAGTTGTTTATTCTCAACAGTCAGCTCTTCATGGTGGTTTCGATTTTGCTAACCTCAACAGTATGCCTCAATTGTTGACTCATATGCCACGAAGACCACTACTTTTCTCCGTCATTGTCCTTACAACTGTGGTGTCCATTGTCTTTCTTAGGCACTCCTGCCAACGCTTGGCCCCTGCCCTGACCGTCAGGGGTGCAGTGCAGCTTGCATGAGTTCCGTTTCGGGTTGTTCCATTGTTTGAGACTTGGAAGTGTCTAGACGTCCAGTGACACCAATAAAAAGTCTCTAAATAATCCCCTTTTCCATTGGTTTGTTCTTATGACCTCGTGACGCCTCTACAAAGCCTCATCGTCGCTCCTGCCCTCCCATTGGACAGTTCTTGGCATCGGGGCTTAGCAGCGGCTGGCGCATAATAGCCATATGCGGATACACGGTTCACCGCTCCGGGAAGCCAGGAGCCTTTGCCCCTTAACAGTTTTAACCTTCAGTTTAGCGACCTTTCCGAGTTCACAACATGCCCGAATCGACTCCGCTACTAGGCGGCTCACCGCGGCTGTCCGTGACTCAGAAGCTTCAACATCTGCTGTTGTCATCGTACGTCAACGTGTTACTGGTGTTCGTGCCGATTGGCATTGTGTTTGGAGTGCTCGACTTCGGGGCCATTTCGGTTTTTGCAACCAACTTCCTGGCCATTGTGCCGCTAGCAGCACTGTTGTCGTTTGCTACCGAAGAGCTGGCTGACAACGTGGGCCAGACTGTCGGAGGTCTGTTGAACGCGACGTTTGGCAATGCTGTGGAACTCATTGTCGCTGTTGTAGCCCTTAGACAGGGAGAAATCGGCATTGTGCAAGCCTCGATGCTCGGATCCATTCTGTCCAACCTACTGCTTGTTCTAGGATGCTGTTTTGTGGCTGGTGGCTACAATCGTACCCAGCAAACGTTCAACCAGACGGCTGCACAGACAATGTCGTCGCTGATGGCTGTTGCTACTGCCTCGCTGCTTCTACCTGCTGCGTTCCATGCCACGACCCCCGACTCACGCAATGACAATGCCGTTTTGGCTCTCTCGCGTGGAACTTCTATTGTGTTGCTCATCATCTACGTGCTATACCTTGTGTTCCAGCTCAAGACGCACGCGCAATTCTTTGAGGAATCTGCTGCCAACGAAGCAGAGGCCGAGGCCGACAACCACAAGGCGGCCATTCTGACGCCTGTCGAGGCCGTCGTCACGCTGTTGATTGTGACTCTTGCTGTTGCTTTCTGTGCTGAGTACCTTGTTGATTCGATTGACTCGATTGTCGACGAGACGGGAATCTCAAAGACGTTTATTGGTCTCATTCTGCTGCCCATTGTCGGCAATGCTGCTGAGCACGTCACGGCCGTTGTCGTGGCCATGAAGAACAAGATGGACTTGGCCATTTCGGTTGCTGTTGGCTCGTCTATGCAGATCGCCCTGTTCCTGACGCCATTCCTCGTCGTGCTCGGATGGATCATTGACCAGCCCATGAGCCTGTACTTTTCCACTTTTGAGACGGCAGTACTGTTTGTGGCAATGCTCATCACCAACTACCTCATTCAAGATGGAGAGTCCAACTGGCTCGAGGGTGCCATGCTGATTGCCGTTTATACCATTGTGGCCATCTCCTTCTACGTTTACCCAGACGCCCGTATCCCAGTGGCAGGCGGAGCTTAAAGGGACAATAGCTTCAACTGGGTCATCTAGCTGAAGCCGGGTTGATTGGCCTTGAATGAGAGTCTAACCATCTAACGCACACTGTTATTACGACGGGTGCTGTGACATATAGTACGAACAATTAACACTGTATATTGGCTATTGTAGTTGAGGATAGTACATGGAACAGGCTTTAGGGGGCATAGCTGTTACTTGTAGTGTGATCTTGAACTATTTAGACGCAACACAGGCATTTCTGAATACCGTAAGAATTACAGGTTGTTGATGGGGTTATTCGAATCGTCCAATTGAAGCAAACGTCCTGTGACGTAGTTTTCGGCAGTAGATGATATTAGTTTGTAATGTCATTGATCAGTATATCGTCACTGTATACCACCCTATTAGTTACTGTCTCGACTTTATTAGTGTTTTCTATTCTACTTTATTACTGTCTCCAATCCATTACTGTTCCCCACTCTATTACTGTCTCTATTACTGTACTCCACTCTATTATTTAATCTATTCCTCCCCTATTACTCGACTGTATCACTCCACATTACTGGACTTTAAACTCAACTCCATATATCTACTAGTTTACTCCACCCCAATACTCTATTTCTGTGGTTCCCACTACTCTATTACTTTGGTGCCCACTAGTCCATTACTCTATTACTTTGGAACCTCCACTCTATTACTTTGGTGCTTCCAAGCTATTACTTCAGAAGCACTATAGTACGTTGGTGCCTCCATTACTCGAATCTATTACTCACTCCATTACTACCCCTTGATAGTCAATCAAGTTACACCCCTACACTCTGTATCATTCAAGCTTACATTCTCCCCCTCTATCTCCCGTCCCTATAATTCTAGAGATCTGGACACGCAGCACACTTAAATAAGATTTGTGTCCAGTGTATAGAGGTCCGTGCATAGGCGCAATATGCAGAGCGACGAGACCAGGATAGTGGGCAACAGGCCCCAGCCAGTGAGGCTAATACAATATAGTCTAGATCATAAACTCAAAATAATTAGCAACTTTGGTTTCTTTATTGTGTTATATACATTTTTTCACTGTCAACCCCATGACGGTCTCATTAGTATTACCTTTTAGATTTAAACGAGCAACTGCCAAGCACTGGATGAAAGACCCTCCCCGGCAGTTAAGTGCACTCATCATCCAAAAATAACTGTACCCTGCATACCGCCCTACCCGATACAGGCGGTGCATTGTCATTCACAACGTGAACGCAACGGCGCAATCCATAGGACAAGACAAGATTGGCAAAAAAATCGCCTAGCTCAATAGCCAAACCGGCTGAATCCCGGCACAAGGCGTTTTGTGAGCGTGCATGGACGAGCGTCAAATGCGCAACATTACCACGCAACCTTCAATTTGCCCTGTCTCAATGTAGCCAACTTTGTTGAATGGCATGCGTGTTGCATCATATTTAACTTGGCATCCTCCCTGTTTTTTTCTGGCCACCAGTTCTATTTTGTCTTTTCGTCTTCTTCTTTTCTTATCATTATATGAACGTTTCGTTTTGGTCGCCCACTCTCCTTATTACTGACTTTGCTACCGTTTACGTGATCAATTAAGAAGCGTGTGTGTTTCGCCGCCATCATCTGGATCTAAGATCTACGCCGTTTAAGCTTCCCGACTTTGAGAGCGTCATTTTGGCTGGAAATACTACTTCGCCATGAGCTTGACTTCGTCGCCTACGCCAACGCTGTTTGGCGTGCCGTTGAAGCTTATTTCCCTTGTGACGGTGAGTTTATAAAGCTGGGATAAAACATTTGTGGTGTTTCGTGTTCGTGACGTGCGGTGGAAGTACGAGCAGGTGAAAAATCAAATCCGGTACACTGAAAACCAACCAGTTGTACACGCTGAAGACACCATTAAACGTGAACGGTATGATTGTTTTGACCTTTACCATGTGTGTACAGTCTTTTGGTGACTATCTGGTGAACCTGATTTGTAAACTTTGATGAACTTCACCGCTTCACCACTTCGCGACTTCTCTGTGTACCATTCAACCTCTTATGTTCATCCTCTCTCCGTGCGTTCAACCTTCCAATTCTAACTCAGCTCACTATTCAAAACTCGTCACTTATCCTCGTCATGCACTACTCACGTATCATGCCTGGATACACGGCGGACTCGCGGTACTACGCCTCAACAGCAGTGTTGCTCAATGAGGTTATCAAGTTGCTATTCTGCGCTGCAGTCACCATTCGTCAGGAGGGTCTCAAGGGAGCTATCGATGAGGTGTTCTCAGGAGACTATTGGAAGCTGGCCATCCCAGCATGCCTTTACACTCTACAAAACACTCTTCAATACGTTGCTGTGTCGAACCTGGACGCTGCCACCTTCCAGGTCACCTATCAGCTCAAGATCCTCACAACTGCGTTTTTCGCCGTCACCATCCTCCACAAGGAGCTGTCACGTATGCAATGGTTCTGCCTTGTACTATTGACTTTTGGTATTGGTCTTGTACAAATGCCTCCCGAGGCATTCAACGGTCTTGTCACTTATGTCGTTGAGAGTGCAGCTGCCATGGCCCAGCAGGCCAGCAATGTTAATAACGACCGTCGTGCTGGCGGAGCGCCGCCACCACCACCACCTCCTCCTCCTCCGCCGCCTCCCCCTCCTCCAGGCTCTGGTTTTGGCGGGCATGAGGATATGAACGGATTCATTGGGTTTATCGCTGTGTCGGTCGCCTGTATTCTGTCGGGTCTAGCTGGTATCTACTTTGAAAAGGTGCTCAAGGGTAGTAAGAAGGTGTCATTGTGGACCCGCAATGTGCAACTGTCTATGTTTTCATTGATCCCAGCGTTCTTCCTCGGCGTCGTCATCAAGGACGGTGCAGTCATCCGCGAAAACGGATTCTTCCACGGTTATAACGGTGTAGTGTGGGCAGCTATTCTTCTCCAAGCCATTGGTGGTATTGTCGTTGCGCTGTGTGTCAAGTTTGCCGATAACATTGCAAAGAACTTTGCCACTTCGATCTCGATTCTCATTTCGTTTGTGGCCTCGGTCATCTTCTTCAACTTTGAGATCCACATCAACTTTGTCATTGGTGCTGCTGTTGTCATTGGCGTCACCTATCTGTATTCCAAATCGCCCACTCGCGAGTACAGACCTGTTACTAAGGCTTCAGAAGCCTAACGGAAATATTTATCGCATTGTTATAGACTATGGGTCGGCTGCTGAGCCCGCTAATAAAGATACATTGAGTGATCTGGTCTAGGGGGGGGATGATAGCTAAAGACTATTAGGGTCGAATCACCATACGAGTTACTGTATAGGTCAACTTAGTAGCCAATTACTTGATTTCATCATTGTGAATCTACTTTGTAAGCCTAAATAGGTGAACTGTCACTATCCGCTGCTGGTATTTGAGAAGTTGTCAGCTCCTAACAGGATTGACCCAAGGTGGACTATATAAGCGACTGGGTGGCAGCCCCGGGTAATACCAGTATATAGGGAGAGCAGCGCGATGAAATTTTTACCATGATAACTTATCATACGTAAGTAGTACCAAGCCAAGACTAAATGACGAGAAAAGTTTGCTGTGCACCAGTCCGAATGGGCATTGGGCGGGAAATGTACTCTCCTTGCCCGTGTCCATCTGTGTGGTTTCTCAAATATACCCAAATTTCTGATCAGTCTGGAAGTGCCTAGATCATTTTCTAACTCAGTGACCAAGAACAGTGTATGAGTAAAGTATCGGAATATATTGATGTGTGACAAAAATTGTGGTACTGTGTGAAAAGAATTGTAGTAATGTGATAAGAATTGTAGTGATGTGTGACAAGAATTGTGGTGTGAATTGATAGAAGCTGGTTGAATCAAGAAAAATTGTATTTGGGGTTAGCATTGATTTGGCCTTCACCAGTAGGATAAAAAGATTAGGTGTAACACTGAGACTGCGACAGAGACGAGACATCACTATAGTAACCAAGTACTACAGCTTCGTCACTGGATGCAGATGGCTGAGAAGAGTCGCGTAGGTTTCAGTACAGACGGATGCTGTAATCAAGACCCACTGAAGCTCGTGACGCTTCAATCAGGGGTACATGTCAGGGGCCGGTGGGACGAGGCAGGGGTGTTTCAAGTAACCTACAGTCTACAGCTAGGGGGGTGTTTCAAGTACCTTACAGTGAATAGCCACGAGTGTTTCAAGTACCTGACAGTGTATGGCTAGAGGTGTTTCAAGTACCTGACATAGGATAGCTAGGGGTTTTCATGTGTCTTACTGTGTATAGTTCAGCTAAGCAGCTAGTAACGACAAACAGCCATTTGGCCAAGGAGACACAGCAGTTGACATGGTAGGTTAGGCTATTTAAGCAGTTGTAGATGAATTCAATCTTCAATTACCAGGAAGCTGGAGAAAGTAGAGTTATGTAGTACCGCCAAATGGCACAGTGCAGAACAGGTGCCGCAGAACAGGTACAATGCTGAAGGAGTGTGCAGGTGTAGCAGGTGCGCGATCCGGAGTTACCATTATTACGAAGGTCAGTTGTATCATACTCCGGAGCTATGGTTATACTGTATGGTACAATGTATAGTAGCGCTGTATAGTAGCACCGTATGGTTGAACTCTATGTGTCCTTCATGGTATACCACTTTGTCTAGTTATATGTTACATTCTACTGCATCTTGGTATCTGTATCGTGGAATGGACTGTTGCCGTATCAGGCTTCGTAGTATTGGACATTGCGGTATAGTACCATTAGCTGTGAAGTGCTGAAAACTGCCTAATTGCCTACCTGCTTAACTGCGGGGAACTAACGGTTCAGCATTGTACGACGGCAGCTTAACAGATGTGCACCATGCAGTGATCCACGGTAGACAAATATATCAAATGGGTGCTGATCGGTGCGTGCATTGTGGGTGGTGAAGAGGGCCGATGGTGTGCAGGTGCAGAGCCGAGGTAAGTGGGAGGTTGGTGATGAGATTTTGGTACCAATAATATTGCATGGGCGGCTGGTATTGGATGGGTTTAAAGGCTGGTAAATTAGAAATAGGTCGTATAACAACGTTAACCAAATTACAAAAATACAAAAGTTACCCTAGAGGTCTAGACTAGGTTTGTGTACAATAGTACCTTAAGCAAGCTGCAATTAGGTCCCTGAGCGGCTAGACGACACGCTCAGAAAGAGAGACCCACGGAAAGTTTGATCCAAAACATAGAATGGACATCGTGGTTAAGGTGGTTGACGAACTTGATGTAGACCTAGAGTTGCTTAGCCCCTGCATCGATCGAACCAACGTGCAGTAGACTAAAAAAGACCCGTTGGTGTCTCGGCCGCCTCGAATGACCCCTGGCGTCGTGAACCGCCCGATTGGGGACAGTGCAGGTGAAAAGTTAAGCGTCAAGTTAGCTGTTCTACAAAAGGCAAAAAAGCTTCATAGGTCCAACGCGGTGGGTAGGGAGTCATTCGAAACAGGATAAAACGCAGAAATATACTAAGTCCACTGCGAACAAAAGCATATAAAATAAAAAAGTAGGTAAAATGTAATAGCAACAGGGAACAAGAATATGGAGCTACAACAGGGGTTGATGAACAAGCAAGGAATCGTCTAATAGTGAGTAGCGGTAGGTCTTAGATGGGCAGCATGCTGCTCAGCTCACGCGCCTGGCTACTCTGGTTGGTGCTCCACGTGGATCTATGCAGCCAGATAACGGCAGCAGCGATCAGGAACTTACGCTAGATCGGGCAGATGCTGCACGCGAGTGCCGTGAGCTGCGGGGAGGGGGGAGGTTTAAAGGAGGTGGAAAGCAGGGAAAGCAGGGAAAGCAGGTGGAAAGGAGATGTGATGCAACTAAGAGAGGTTTGGTTTAGAGATCTTGATCATATACATTTTTATACAAGAGTACATTTATACAAGAGTCAATTTATACATTTATACTAGAGATCATAGCTTCAATCCTACTTCACTGCTTCACTGCTTCACTGCTTCAATACCGCAAACTACTCCTTTACTCCGATGCTAATTACCCCTCGTATCGTGATATCTGCCTAACTCCTTTACACCCCTTTATCCGCATTCGGCACTTGCATGGTCTGTCCCACTACTAGTCAGTCTAGAGCCCTGACACCACCTACCCTATCAAATACAAGACCTGCCTACTGATTAACTGAATAACTGGTTAATTGATCAAACATGGCTACTTGAAGTATCCCCCTGCTTTACGCTTTAGGTCTACAGACTCTTGGCATCAACCCGCCTACTTACCAGCCTTCAACTCCACCAAATCACCATCGAGCCCTAGCCCGGGAAAACTACCCTACCGCCCCGCCAGCCTGGATCCCCTGCCCTGCCCTGCCCTAGACCGGTCGCTAACCGCCCGTTCCGGCTTAGTCCTAGGGATGTATGCTGCTACTGTCTCAAGTTAGCTTACTGTTCAACTGGTATATTTGATTGCTAAGAAACCGCCGCAGCGACACATCCATTCCCTGTTGCCTGCTAGTGTCTATCCCTTGTCTATTGTGCCTATCTAATAGCGCCCTATTAGCGCCTTGCTTGGCACCCCCCCTGCGTGCCTGGGGGGCCATTTACGGGCACGCGTGCGGCGCTAGTCACTGACACCCGGAAGTTGCTTTTTGTCCTGCACTGCCAGCCGCCAATTCAAGTATATTTTTCTTTGTGCCACTTAAAACACGCGTCTCGGGCTAGGGCCAGCCACGCGAACCAGCCTTGTTGTACCACCACCTTGAATATTGTCATCCACACTTCTAGTATCTTTCCAACTCTTCTTAATTCAATGAATCCCTTTCTTTCAATAAATTTTCCTATTCTCTATTAATCACTCATTCTATTATCTATTTTGAACCTCAACTTCTTTTTTGTATCCTCCTTATTCCTTGACTCCTTCCTCTCCCCACCCCCTTGATAACTTACTTTTTGCTTCATTTAATATCCTACGCGAAGATCGCCTCAAGGGGGTCCTTAACGTGCAGCACCAGCCAGGAGGCAGGCAGGAGGCAGGACCCCAGGGTGCAGTGCATAAAGCGACCCCTCGCGCCCCAAAGATGTGGCAGGTCGTGCCTTTTTTTTTCTTCCGCTTTATATACTGGCCCTGTCTGCCGGCTTTGCTGAGTCGTGCTTTTCTTCCTCCCTCTTCCTTCCTTCGGTTCATCTAAATCTCAACCTTAGCTGTCGGCTGTCTCCGTCGGTATTACTCGCCTATTACTCGCCTATTCAATCTAACTCTATCCACCCGCCGGACGGTCTGGTTAGAAATATAAGAGCCAGTCTCATTCGACCTGTCTTTACTTTATTGTTTGACCTGTTCTTACTACTGTTTGACCTGTCATACCTCTGACTCTTGCTTCACCATCCTTTTTGTCACTGCTGTTTAACTTTGGTTTAACTGCGCCACTTCCGACCTCTATTGCATTATCATTCAAGTGTGTCCTTTTTTCGTTGAACTCCTCTCACAACAATATCCCCTACCTTCCATCATGTCAGACAAACAAGCTCTCGATATCTTTGTCCACCAACCTGTGTCGGCTCAGATGATTGAGTATCTGGCCTCGACAACGCTTACCGTCATAAAATGCGACCCTCACCCTCCTGTACCCAAGGGTGCTCCTGTGTCCCCTCCTCCGTCACCTATTGGATCCTCGCTGCCATTGCCTAGCCTTACTTCGTTCATCAAGACACTTGTCGAGAAGTCCAACGTCCAGACTCCAACTCTCATGACAACGCTGGTGTACCTGGCCCGTCTCCGCCAGCGTCTACCTGCAATGGCCAAGGGAATGCCGTGCACTTGCCATCGTATCTTCCTGGCCTGTCTCATCATGGCAGCCAAGAACCTCAACGATTCATCTCCCAAGAACAAGTACTGGGCCGCCTACACCTTGGGCCTATTCTCCATTGCAGAGGTCAATCTCATGGAGAAGCAATTGCTCTACCTACTGGACTGGGACCTGCGGGTTACACCCCAGGACCTCTACACAAACTTGTCAGTGTTCCTGATGCCCATCAAGAACTCACTCATTATGAAGATGTCGCGCGATTCGCACTCGCACTCACCCTCAAGAGGTTACTACCCTGTGGCTACGACTCCCTCACCTCCTCGTCGTCCTTCCGACGGCCATTATGGTTACTACACTCCGTCGTACGACTACTACAGTCAAGCAACTGCTACCAGTTACTCTCCTGCTGCCTATGCTACACCTCCAGTGAGTCCTTACAAGCGCGGTTACCACCCCGTGCCGCCGCTGTCAACCTCTTCATCAGCTTCGTCGCTGTCTGTGTCTTCAGCTCGCACTCCCTCTCCGCCTATGGCTCTGGCAATGCCCAGCCCTCACGGCCATATGCAGCACCAACCCATCATCATCACTTCTCTCGATGCCTACGACTCGATGCCCAAGACCAAGAAGCAGGCTTCTGTGGTCGCCAAGTCTCATCGCTTCCGGTTCTGGTCCAAGTCGTCAGTCCCGCAGCCCAACGATGACTATCCCTACATGTCGATGCCTGAGCCTATCTTTGAGACTGGCCAGCGTGCTGTTGCTCATTAAATGGGAAAAGGGAGCTGCTTCGTACATTATCATTTTGGCATATGGCCCTGGAGGCCATCATAGACCTAATTATTTATTGCATTTCTCTTCAAAAATTCATGTTTTATTGCCATTTTAACCTTCTCTACACAAGTCCCGTAATAGACAACAGTCATATTAGATGCAATTCATTTCTTCGTATCTCATATCTATATACAAAAGACATATTTACACAAGGTCTATTACATGCCCGTCTATTCATTTTTCAATGCAGGAGCTTTTCTCGAGTCATCAAACTTCAATTCTTGGTGATTCGGCCCGTGCTGGTCCCTTGGCAGCTTCTGCCATGACAGCAATCACCGCCTCGACGTTCTCCGACTTTTGAGCACAGCATGGGATGAGCTTCCAACCTTGAGACTTATCCTTGGCTGCGTACTCTGTAACGGCCGCTTGTAGCATCTGGTACTTTGTCTGTGAGTCCTCGACATCTGCCTTGGTCGCAATAACAACAACCTGTTTATTGGCCATACGCTTGGGTCCCATTTCATCAATAAGTACCTGCAAATCTTCGGCGGGGTTGGCAGTATCAAGAGCAATGACAAATGCCAATCCGCCAGACCGCTCCACATGCCGTAGGAAATCAAGCCCCATGCCCCTGTTCTCGCTGGCTCCACGGATGATCCCCGGGATATCAGCAACGGTGAACGACTTGCCAGTAATGCCCAATGAAATGCTTCCCACTGTCGGGATCAGCGTTGTGAATTCCCAGTGCCCAACTCGAGGACGTGCACGCGAAATAGCCCCCAGCAACGTTGACTTTCCCGCGTTAGGCAATCCAACAAGCCCAAGATCCGCCAATAGTTTGAGCTCGAAAAGAAAATAACCCGATAACCCACCACGGGCCTTTTTGGCGAATCGCGGGTTACGGATGTCTGGTGTCTGGAAGTGCATGTTGCCCATTCCACCAGCACCCCCACGAAGCAACAGCACTGGCTCTCCTGGCTTGTCAAGATCAATTCCTT
This sequence comes from Sugiyamaella floridensis, assembly GCA_030556845.1. Classification (NCBI taxonomy): domain Eukaryota; kingdom Fungi; phylum Ascomycota; class Dipodascomycetes; order Dipodascales; family Trichomonascaceae; genus Sugiyamaella; species Sugiyamaella floridensis. The sequence goes on along the minus strand of JAKTUT010000020.1, from coordinate 9,397 downwards.
CAAGAGGTACACGATCCTCGTCAAGCTCCTTTCGCCGCGTAATAAGGTCAAAAAATCGTACCTTTGAGTTTAGCTTTTGGAAGTATTCCTGTCCCAAGTAGTGCTCATCCTCCTTCTCCTTGAAGATCCAGCCTTCTCCATCAGCATAGCTCTTTCTGTACAGCTGAATAAACCGCTCGGCATTGGCAGTGTAGAAGTCCGTGTGTACATCAACCTCTGTGTACACATCGGGAGGTAGCTGCTTGGTGTTGTCACTAGTAGGCATTTTGCTCTTGGCCATTGCGGTCAGCTCCTTGACGTCAGCCATTGATGGTGTCCATTTGACTACAGTTCCCACTGGAACTTGGATCAAGATATTACTACCATTGCGACCCGACAACTGATCTGACCCACCAGGCCGCCCGTCCTCTGCTTTGTAGTATTGTCGTAGCTTGTGCAAACTCGTTTCTCCCTCTACTGCTTGAACGTAGATGGACCCCCCACGGCCTCCATCTCCACCGTCTGGAGGTCCCTTGGGCCGTCCAGCTTCACGAAGAAAGGAGGCCTTTCCATCTCCTCCTGCTCCTGAAGTAAGCTGGATAACTCGTAAGTCTGAAAACGATGACTCTTTACTCCTCCGTCGGTTTCGATATGCATCTAATGAGAATGGCACTTTGTACTGTGTTTTGCGAAGATCCGGCTCTGCAGGAGCCCAGTGCTCGCTGTACATTGCCGAATGAGCAACTCGGTCTTCTATTCCAAGTGCCCGGGTAGATCCCGTAAATGTACGCCTCACAACTCTCGGGATCATGGCGACCAAAGTGAATATCGAGAACTTCAAAAAAAAAATATTATGTCCCCCCTCCCCCCTTCATCGCTTCATATATATCCGGGTTAGGTCATCTTGACCATTGAAATTTCGACTCCACACTTCCACCACGTTGACCTCACTGTGGCAAAGGAAATGGATGTGGACACTGCCGAAGCGTCGAGCCCAGCTATGGCTGTGGACGTGAGGGAGACTGTAGATTCTCCAGTGCAGGCAGAGCCCGAGGCAGTACCTGCTACCGACGATTCCAAGGCCGAATCCGAATCCAAAGACGACAAGGTCAATGACAAGGATGACAAGGCAGACGACAAAACAGAGGATAAAAAGGTGTCGCCAGCCAAAAAACGAGGCGGATCGAAGCCTATACTAAGTGTCAGTGGAATTGCGCGTGTAGATAACAACCTCAAACCAACGTTGTTTCAAATTCCCCAGCAGATCAACCAGAAGAACTACTTCACCGATTACCTGAAACGAGACGAGCAACTGCTATTCTACCGGCAATGGGCAAATGTTCAGAAGAAACAGAAGGAGAAAAAGGAGCAGGCGACACGGGCCAAGGCGGAAGACGAAGATGAGGATGAGGAGGATGAGGATGATGACGAAGACGATGATGTCGCAGGAGCGCGAACTATTGTTATTCACCCTGGTTCCCGCAACCTACGTCTGGGTCTTGCTTCTCACGCTTTCCCCAAATCGGTTCCCACTGTTATTGCGCACCGAATTGACACAGAACAAGTGGATGAAATGGATGAGGACGATGTTGAGGCCGCTGAGCGCTTCGAAGCCGCTTATGCCACTGTTTCGAAAGACTTCCGTGAGCGCATGCGCTTTTACAAGCGCAGAATCATCCCCAACTCTCATGAACTTGTTGTTGGCTTTAATGGCCGCCAGAAACCGACTTCTATCCCGGAACACAATGATGTTGACCGAATCAACTGGACAGACGTCAACGACCCTGAGCCACCCCTCTCTATGAGTGATGAGGAGATAGCAGCTCGCCCAAAGGGCCCACCCCGCTACTTCACTGGTGCCCAGGCTCTTAATATCCCTCCTGACTCGTCTCCAAAATACCGGTTGGTGTGGCCCATTCAACATGGCACCTTCAACGAGCACGACTACACATCACCCCAGCAGGTTCTAGGCGACGTGGCCGTCATTATTCTAGAGGCCCTCGAACAGGAGCTATCGATAAATCACAAGCAGTTTTCAGCTTACAATGTTGTTCTCATCATTCCTGACCTCTATGACAAGTCGTACGTCAATGGTATGATTGAGATCATTCTTGAAATGAGGTTTGCTGGTGTTTGCATCCAACAGGAGGCCATGTCGGCCACGTTCGGTGCAGGTATCTCTACTGCCTGCATTATTGATGTGGGAGCTCAGAAAACATCCATCACCTGTGTCGAGGACGGTATGTGCATCAGTGATAGTCGTGTAAACCTCAAGTATGGTGGTGACGATGTTACAAAAGCATTTGCAAAGCTTCTGCTGCGATCAAATTTCCCCTACCAAGATCTTGACCTCAACCGATCTTATGACTGGTCGCTTGCCGAACAATTGAAAGAGAAGTTTGCTACAACGAACGATGCTGACGTTGCCATTCAACTGTACTCGTTCTTTCAGCGAGCGCCACATGCGCCGACGTACAAGTATGACTTCAAGGTGTTTGACGAGGTGATGCTGGCTCCATTGGGTCTTTTCTACCCTCAGCTTTTTGAACTCAAAAACAAGCTTTCTTCAAAGTACAAGCTGTTTCAGCGAAGTGTTGACATCTATGATGACAAGACGAGTGATCCTCTGTCAGATGCTCAAATCAATATTCAGAAAGGCACACTTGCGGTCAAGAGCGACTCCTATACAAAGGAGATGACTAGCGAGGCCAACGGTTCTGCTAGCGGCAAAGTAAACGGAGCAGCAGCCAGTCTCGCCGCTCCCGCGTCTAGTACCCCCAACTCATCCATGCCTGGAACTCCTGTTCCAGAGGGGTCAGTTCCTTCGGCGACTGCTGCTGCGAAAGTTGTACCTCCTCCACCCTCAGTTCTGCAACTGCAGCACCAGGCGGCAGAGCAGCTCGATCCCACCGTTGTGACTGCCGTTGGCTTAGACCATGCCATTATTGAGAGCATTACCCAGGCAGCGGCTCACTCGACACTTTCATCACGTCAAGCCTTTTACGAAAGTCTCATGGTCGTTGGAGGTGGAGCATCCAAGTTTCCTGGATTCTCCATGCTTCTCACTGATCGAATCGCCATGTGGAGAAACAGCAACGACGATCTGGAGACTCCTGGTGAAATCCAGACGATGGCAGTTCCCCGAGAGATGGATCCTGCAATTATCACCTGGAAGGGTGGAAGCGTTCTTGCTAAACTCAAGATTGTCCAGGAGTTGTGGATTACCGCCAGCGACTGGGATTTATTTGGATCACGCTGTCTTCAGTACAAGACACTGTTCGCCTACTAGAGAAGAAAAAAAGTAGTAGATGTACGTAAATTCAAGGTCCAGCATACTTTGTGGCCAGCCTTCAGAACTACTACTAAAATGTAAGGATACTACGACACATTATTTGTCCTTTACAACTTGTTCTTCACTTGTATTGAGTTAACTAGCAAACAGTCATCATTTACAGGGGAAGCTCAAAAGAGACGTTGACGTCAATGTCACGGGCCATCTGGACAACCTTGGACAGCTGGCAGGCCTTCTGGGCAGCCTCGTCAAGGTCGTTGAACGAGAAGATCTTGAGACCCGACTCGGAGATGAGACGCTGAGCCTCCTCGAGGTTTGTACCCTGCAAACGGACAACAATGGGGATGTTAAGACCAATGTTCTGGGCAGTGGCAATGAGACCCTTAGCAATGTTATCGCATCGTACAATACCTCCAAAAATGTTGACAAAGATGGCCGAAACCTTGGCCTCTGAGGTGATGATCTGGAAGGCCTTCTCAATCGCCTGGGCAGTAGCACCACCACCACAGTCAAGGAAGTTAGCGGGGTCACCGCCGTACAGCTTGATAATGTCCATAGTGGCCATGGCAAGACCAGCACCGTTGACTAGACATCCAATGTTACCGTCAAGCTTGATGAAGTTCAGGTTGCTCTTGGAAGCCTCGACTTCCTCAGGGTCCTCCTGGGTCAGATCACGCCACGAGAAGACCTCTTCCTGACGGTAAGCGGCATTGTCGTCAAAGCCAAGCTTGGCGTCCATGGCAAGAACCTTGTTTTCAGTGGTCTCCGACAGAGGGTTGATCTCGATCTGAGTAGCGTCGCGCTCCTCAAAGACCTTGTACAACTTCTTGATGGTGTCAGCAGCCTCGGGGACAGCCTTTGCCGAGAAGCCCAGCACCTTGGCAACATCTGTGGCCAACTCATCAGTGACACCCTTGTGGATGTCAACCTTGAACGAGTGAATGGCATCGGGAGTCTCCTTGGCGACAGTCTCAATATCCATACCACCCTGAGAAGAGGCCACAATGACGGGGCCCTGGGTAGCACGGTCCATGAGGACAGCAAGGTAGGCCTCACGGCGCACAAACTCACGCTCGACCACGTAGACAGCAGTCACCTCCTTTCCCTGGGGACCAGTCTGCTTGGTGATGAGCTTGTGTCCGAGCATCTGCTCAGCGTACATCTTGGCCTCGTAGGGAGACGAGATGAGCTTGACACCACCCTTGAGACCAGAGTCAAAGGTGCCCTTTCCACGGCCTCCAGCCAGAACCTGGGCTTTGATGACCATGTCTTCGAGACCAAGATCCTTGGCAATCTTCTCGGCGCCCTCAGCAGTGGTAGAAGCATCACCCTTGGGGATGCCAATGCCATACGACTTGAGCAGAGCAGCCGAACGGTACTCATGAAGCGATAGGAAACGCTTCTGGACAGCGGGACCCGAACGGGCCACGCCTCGGTAAACTTGCGAACGGAACATCTTGTGTTAGGAATTTTAATTTATAAGATAACAGAGAACCTTTGGTACACCAGGTAAATAAGGGCAATTGGCAGGGGTAGAAAGCGTGTCATAGAGCTTGGATACAGCGCATTTGAGATCAAGTACTGTGTATATACAACAACCAAATGATCAACTGTGTTGCCTTCTGCTCGTTCCTGAATGGCTTTGTACACGGCCCTCTGTTCAGAGCCGGTCGGAAAAAGTCCGGTTACTCCGTGGTTCCGCGGCCCGAGACGGCTAAATTTCGTGCCAATTACGCCAGCACATGATGCCCAAGTCCATTGCAAAACTTCTTACATTTGTCACTTGCCGGTGCTACGGAACAGATGCGTTGCAGGTAGCAAAGGTGCGAGTGTTATCCAGTAGAAAAGGCTTCGCGACCTTTGCCCTATCGCAGGCGGCGGTTGATTTCACGTGTTACCCGGTTCTCGGCTGGGGGGGATCAACCTTAAAGGGTAGAGTAAGGAGAGAGTCGTAGAAACAACGGGTGTAAAGAACATGAGAAAATTTGCCATCTGAGTGATATACAATTGCAACTCTGTTCTGTCAATCAAGGTGACGAGGTCTAGCTTATTATATTCACGAAGTTTTGTGTAGATGCATCTCGGAATCCGGCCGATAGGCTCTACTCAGTTTACTGCGCCGTCTGCGGTGATATGCTTGTATCTTTCTTATTTAAGTGCCGTAATGAATATCAAAAAATACAGACAGCCAAATTTTTTTTGGATCAAATTTATGAACATCAAAGAAGTCGACAAGATCTCTGCTGAATTCGCCGTTTCTCTGTCACAAGCTCAGAACCTTGTAGCGTCATGGCTAGGAGGAGCTGCTGTCGACGAGACGGCCGATGATGATGAGATCGCGGGTCTTCACAAGATGCCTACTCCTCGAGCAGGTCTTGGCTCAAAGGCCAGTACTGAGGCGCATGAGGCTAGTGTACGCCGTGAACAGGCTACCGGCAACCATGGACATGCCTACAAGGCACTGAATGCTGTGAAGCGCAAAATAAACAAGCGCCCAGCTCCACAGCAGGCAACTAAACCGGTCAAACCAGTAGCCGCCGCCGACTCGGACTCGGATTCAGATACTGGCCGGTCGCGGATTTCGACGGCCAGGAACAAGTCGACATCATTTCTTGATTCATACAAAGGCTCCAAGAAGCGCAAGAAGCATTGAGAAGGAGGAGGTGAAGGTTATGAACTGATGAGGTATATAGAGGCCGCATATAGAGGCCTGTGCATTGTATATTAGGCATTAATAGCATGAATAGCATGAGTAGCATAGAGCTGTGGTGGTAGAGAGTATCTAGTAAAGCGTGAGCTACACAAATTCTGTAATTCTGTGTTCTCGAAAGCTTTGTACTGCTTTTGTTGGTTTCAGTACCAGGCCAAAATCTCAGAGGCACCTGTTGATTACTGATTAGTTGACATTGAAAACGTACATCCATATTACATTAAATACGTTGGTATACAACAACAGCGCCAGCAGGAGACGCAAGGGGGCCCTATGCGAGGGTAACGTACAATTAATATCATCAAAGTCATCATTACTGTTGGCGCAGTCGCTTGGAATCACGCTCTTCTCCATCTTCATCCCGAGATGGGTTCAGCAGAGACTGCACACTCGTGGTGCCCAGTGGTTTCAGAGGTGGGCTGCTCTTTTGCATATTTGGAGACGTAGCTCCCGACGAAATGCTGTTCTTATGAACAATACCGTTGCTTCCCGTAGTAGAGGTACTACTGACGCTTGACTGACTGTCTTGACGGGCGTTGGGATTTGACACATTGCTCAAGTATGGAGCATGGTAGGTAGCATGCGATCCATTAGGAACTCCTGTCGCCGCTGCCGAAGCATATACCTCTGAAGAAGTGTGACGACGGAACGTTGCCGAGAGTCCACTGGGACCACGTAGCTGTGACTGCAAATGTGGCGGCTTGGTAGCAGCAGCAGCAGTAGCAGCAGCAGTAGGCGCAGCAGTCAATGGGTATTGTCCGTTATTGCCGGCCACCATGCTGGCCGGAATAGAACCAATGCTTCCAGTACTATGAAGCCTCGAGTAGGGCGATGCAGCTACAAGCGGGAACGATCCCGGCCGCTGGTCACGCGAAGGAGCCAGGCTCGGCAGATAAGGAGGCACTGCTGAGGCATTAGGAGCATTAGGATCATAGGCAAAATAGCCTGCAGAAGGGGGCATTGGTGCGTTCATGGGAGCAGCTGCACCACCTATAGGCAGCTCGCCGCCAGGGCCTGCAGCAGGGGCCGGAGCGAGGGGATCGTAAATGACCGACTGGGCTCGCTCGCGATTGCTGTCGAGCTTGAAGTTGGCATATGACATGGATGGGGCAAGATGAGGAGGGAAGCTGCGGTGCTGCTGGGGCGGAACTGCTGATGCAGAAATATGTTCCTGTGGCTGAGGGGCCTGAACTGCTTGAGGCGCAGGATGTTGGGGTAGAGGCTGCATGGTGTACGGTGGTTCATCGAGCTGGGCCATGATGTTTGAAGTAGTCATGAGGCTCTGACGCAGGCGGTCGAGGTCTGCCGGAGGTTCTTCCTCCAGTTTTGCCCGTGGTAACGAGGTAGACTTGTCAAAATTAGGAGCCTTTGAGCGTGACTTGGTTGGGTATGACGCAGCCACGAGGTCCACAAGCTGAGTGACTTGACCATGCGATCGTTTGAGTAAGTCTGACAGTAGTGCGTTCCGATTACTAAGGCGCCAGTGTGCATCCTGAAGATACGCAATTGTCTGCTCCATGGCCTGGATTCTTTGGTCGGCATCGACGGGTGCTGCCGACTGCGCATATGGTAGACTAGCTGGTGAATGAACACCGGAACGCGGGCTCGCACCAGCTGCTGAAGGGGCATGATGAAGCACGCCCATTGAAGGAAGGCACACTACTCCAGAAGGCACATCTTGTGAAGGTGCGTTTTGGGCTGGAGGAGGTGTCGATGGTACTGAGAGCGAAATCGACTTTACCGGTACACCGTCCCGCAGCGTGCCAGTAGACTGACGAGACGAGCGGCGCTTGATGGCTCGCAGGGACTCGACGTCTCCACGCTTAAAGGCACCGAGGCCGTGTCGGAACTCCCACTGGACGGTGTCGGAGCCAGCGTTTGTGCCATGGAAAGTGTCGTTGACCTTGTGGAAACCGTACATGTTGAGCTGGCGAACAAAGGACGAAACATTTGTGTGCTTGAAGTATTGGGATAGCACTTTGGAGAATTCCTCGCCGGGTGTGATGACGAAGCTGTCGTTTGTGGGTGTCCATGAGATGAGGTAGCTTATAGACTGGTCTTCGAGCATACTGAGTTAGAAAATGAGGGAAGATATTGACGGGCAAGACGGTTCAGTCCAGCCACCAAAGTGAAGGATGAAGAGTCCATGATGTGCCATGCTGCAAAAGGTGACCAAGTCACATTGTGATGGGGAAGCATGAGCGATTTCTCAAGGTATCAGGGTAGTACGATGCCGTTTCGGTTGAGAGATTGCTCCTGGATTCAGGAGGATGGCTCAGCATTTAGCGGAAAGCGTAAATGGATAAGAAGGTGACATAAACGCAAATGAGAGATAGACAGCATGGCACGGTTCACTTGGCGACGTTTTGACTTTGGTCTTGGACAACAGACTTGCAAACCGAGGATATTCAGCACAGCTTACCTATACAGTTTGTGGATAAACGCCGTCTGGTTGACCTTGAGGCCCGACCAGGCATGCTGGGTTTGCGAGGGACCCGACTGAGAGCCGGTACGAGATGGAGGCGCTGTTGGCGGAGCGTCATCGGGTGAGCCAGGTTTCGAGTCCGAGTTGCGACGAGAGGCCGAGGCGGACCGGGGTTCTTCAGCAGAAGGGGCCACTGCCGGCGTAGAGGCAGTGGTTGCGGGCCCCGGCAACTGGTCTGATGGGCATGATTTAGGCCCTGTATTGACGAGCATTTGCATGGATCAAGAGGACAAAGTGGACATGAGCCGTCGGGGGAGGAGGAAGTCAAAGTTGAGGAGGCGAGTAGAAACAGGGACGACCGAGGTCAGTAAGAGAAGTCAAGTAGGAGGAGCACAGAGGAGAGAAAGAAAGTCAAGGACAGAGAGATTAGAGGGAGAGTAGGCTAATAAAGAGAAGATGACAAGAAAAGAGGTAGGCAGGAGTTGTAGAGAACAAGGTGAAAAGAAGCAGTAGTTAAGTTGGGGCTGGGGGGGGGGGGGGGAGAGGAGGGAGAAGAGGGAGAAGAGGAGAAAGTGGTTGAACTAAAAGCCGTGAACAAAAAAAAAACGACTAGGCCCAAGACTTTGGCAGCAATAGTAGCCAAAGCAAACAAAGAGATAAAAAAAACAAGACAAGCGAGATTTATACCACCAATAGTCAAACAAACTTCCTCAAGTTTAGGTGGCCGTGACAAGAAGGAAAAGCAGCGACAAGGACTGCAGAAAGAAGTGACTGAGATGGCAGGAAAAATAAACTAGCAAAGATTCGAGGGCAGAGGCTTTTTCAGGCCGAGTTTTTTTGGGGGTCTTGACAGCACCAAAAAGCAACCGTACGGCAAAAAGCAAGACTCAAGCCGGAATGGCAGGGCACGGGCGCTAGAACAAATGGAAGCCGACCAGATACGAGGAGCGTAGTGGGCTAGAGTCGTTCAGAGGGAGCAGAGAAGGGGGGG
>JAKTUT010000019.1:101084-216918 GCA_030556845.1 Sugiyamaella floridensis | reverse complement strand
CCTCTACCCCTCCCTCCCTTAACTCCGGCTCTCGGATATTCCCACCCATTCAGGCCTCTGCCCCTCGCCAAAAGTAAACTCAATGCCATTATCGGCCACTGCTTATCCACACCTTATTTGGCAACCCTCACACTACAGACTTGCTTAATGCAGCTCTACACTCCCAGCATGTCTCTCCTGGCCCTTGCCCTGCAGAAAAAACATTTGGTTTTCCCCTCCCCCCAAAAGCTCAAGCTATTCTAGTCAATAGCTAGACACTTGATATATCAAATCCCCTTATTTGTTGACAATCAAACTATTTCTGGCCCTACTTTTATCCCTCCACCCTTTGTACCTCCCCCCCCCCCCCTCTTCTTGTCTCCATCCCCACCCTCTCCCCCTCGTTCCCTTTTTCTGTTCCCTCCTATCACGCATCCTCTGCATGGCGCCTATATGCAATGCACGTCGCAGTGCTTTTTGCAAGCTAATCGCTCAACGTCGCAGATTGACTTATAATAACCTGCACTTAGCCAAGATTTCCCCCGTCGTTTATCCTAAAGCTGGAAATTCTTTCTTGTCTTTAACTTGTCTTGTTACCTTTTACTTGCTCTTGACACTGTCGACAGGGCTGCTGTAGGCCACGCCAGTCCCACCAGCAGTATCACCAAATCTTCTGACTCGTGCTCCTACTTCTTCTTACTGTATCGCTCGCCTCTATCATCGTTCTACCTCGTTTTTCCCCCCATCCTCTCTATAAACAAATATCCCTCGTCTGTTATACTATTGAGCACATCTCCTATTCTTTTTTGTGTCTCATTTTTGCGTGTCTCGTCATCATTACTCCTTGTCTCGATGTCCTATTTCCCCGAGTCATATAGCTTCCTGGACGGTTCGTCGCGAGATAACGGCGTATCTTGGGAAGCAGAAGCCTTATCCTCTTACTCTGCAGCTCCTCCTGTTATTACTGCCACTACAAACAATGTGTCACTTCAAGGTCTGCTAGAAGCTGGTCTCGAAGACTTTGATTTCAACGGATTCCAATCCTCGTTTGTCTCGCCGAGCTTCTCGTCATACTTGCCGCCACCCCCCGCTCACCTGATGCGCCATGATTCATCAGAGTCGGTTCCAGGTCTCACCACGGCCATGATAACCTCGTCGTATTCGTCCCCCGAGACCCCGACTCAGCACCATGTGCCCTCGGCCGCCGTTTATACCTACGATGATTCGGCTATTGTCACGGGCTTTTCAAACCCACAATTTGACCTCGATCTGGCATTTGAGTCTGACTCGCAGTTCATGAGCCCTGAAAACTCGGCCGTTGGCACCACTGCTGCTACAGCCCTCGAGTACCTCCCTTACGGTGCTGCAGATGATGGTCACCAGATGCACGAGCTTCACCACCATCAGCTGCAGCACTTCCAGCACTTCCAGCATGAGCATGAGCACGAGCAGCAGCGTGAAGAGCAGCAGCGGCACCAGCGCCAACATGAGCACCACCATCAACACAAGTCCATGTCGGTTGCCGAGATCATGCCCTCGCCAGTCGTGAGCCCTCGCTCCGCTCATATGCCTATGCCGACGCAGCTTGTGGAGCCTGTAACTGATACGTCGCCAGCAAGTCGAGGTCCTGTACCTCCCTCGGGCATCACTCCGTACCTGCCCTCGGAGCGCAAACATTCCGAGTCTCGGATGTCGCTAGCAGACCTCTACGTGGTCATGGGTCTTCAGAATGATCCAGTCACGGCCCGTCAGCGTGAAAAACACATTCTGGAGTTGTCATGCCAGCAGGGCTTTCAACTAGGCGAGCGCACATGGATCCGTGACACGGACGAGGCCAAGCGCAACAAAATCATTGACTACATCTATGAACACACGTACCATGACTACCACTACAACAAAGACCTTTTGGAGCTCATAGTGCGTCGTGGTGCCTACTATATCATGCAAGGTCGTCTGCGACGGCTCCGTCGAGGCAAAGCTGTTGGAGGAGAGCCTCCTGCTCGTATCCGTGTCAAGCCCTCAAAATCGCCGCGAAAACGTCAGCAGCAAAAGCCCCTCGACCCGATTGCTATGCCATTTCTTCAGCAGATGTAATGACAGTCCACCTCTTTGAACTGCTTAACAATTGCCTGCTACACTTTTTTTTGTTTATTGGCTGTTTCTTTACAGCTCCCCCCTTCTCATGACTCACGACTGTTTATTGATAATGAATTAGATTTGTATTTTCCTTCAAACTCAACTGGATCCTAGAAGTACCGGATAGTCATTTACACTTGGTTCTTTAGTTCTTTAGTTCTTTAAAACTTCATGGCTGTTTTTAGTATTTGGTATGGCGATGATTGAGACGTTGGAAACTGTCTAAACAAAGAACAGATGGCATTTCGTACAAATTTTTTTGCTGCGTCCTGGTTCTACCTTCACCATTTCAAGCTAATAGATTTAACCATGAAGTACCTTTGATGTCGCTCCTACAGTTTAAATGACTGTGGTGTTTCGTCCTTTTTTGGTTTAGAAATCGATTTGGATTTTTGTTGAGCTTCATGTTCACAACACAGGAAGATCGGATCGGCTCACGAAGTAAACAACGACAGCACAACAGTCAAATGTTGACCGACTTGTGCTTCGCAATGTGAATGAAATTCACACACTAAATTTTTACAACTGTCTCAAGACAAGATCCGATCTAAACAGCACTCTATAGCTTAACTTTCACTGGCATCTTCACAATATTATCTGTTCTGTCAGTGCTACCGCGACTCTAACTTGTCTTTTCTTCCTGTCAACTGACATCTTGAAAAGGTATCAACATGCCACGTCAACATCCAAATACCTCCATCTCCTATATTTCATCCATTATATTTCATTCATTATCATTAATATGGCTACATGGGCCATAGGTCAATACCGAGATGGTTCTGTTCTCGAAGTTTGTTTCGGCGAAGCCACTCCATATCCAGAAGTGCCTGGAAAACATCAAAGTACCGCCCTGACGACGCTGGGTCCCGCTCCACCATCGATAGGATAATCCATAGCGTGCTGGCAACAACAGGACGAATCATCTGTTCTGAAGCAGCAACGATACTGAGATCTGAAGCGGGGATTCGAGCCTTCTCGTATAGCTCCATCACCGTCTGCTTTGTGTTGCGAAGTTCCTGCGAAATGATGGGAGTGCCATGCTTCTGCTCAATCAACCGATCCACTTGCACGGTGAAAGACGCCAGCTGAAGCGTATTGACACTCGAGTCATTAATCATTCGACGGAACGAGTGCGAGATAACAGGAGGCCGGCCGGTAGTGGAGTTGGATGCCGAACGATCACGAATGTTGCGAGCTGGAGAGCTTGTAGATATAATCGAAGGAGCCTCTTCACCAGAAAGTGGGAATCTGAACTGCATCTCCAGCGAAGGCTGGCGTCGGTTGATGCCATTTGCCGCCCGAATATTGTTACGGGCAGCTGCAGTCAGTGCAGTGTTACGCGACTCGTTCGAAGGTACGCCAAGTTCGCTAACAGACGACTTACTTGCCAAAAATCGTCCACTATTGCTGTAACTGTGATCATAGTAGTAGCTGCTGTCACGGTTGTCAAAGAACTGGCCGTTGAAAATACCGCTGTTGGCGCTTCGCAAACTTCCAGAGGGCCGTAGTCCCGAGATAGGCGGAATACTCTCCTCCGTTTTAATCTGCACATCCACCTCGCTTCCAACATTACTCGACTCGTGGCCCCGTACGTAGGATCCAAGGAAAACAATCGAACTGTCTCGTAGATCTGGATGAAGCGTGCGTGATTCTGACGTGGGCAATCCCACACTACCGGTCCTCGTGTCTTCATCCCCAACAAGGCCAGCCAGGTAAGAAAAGTCCTCTTCAAAATTGATTGTGTCCACGCTCTCATCACCACTCGAAGCGTACGTAACGTCGCGCTGGCTTTCCGTCGACAGAGACTCGATTGCTCTGTGTGCTTTAGCCATGGCAGCGTCAAGTTCAGCCTGTCGGATCTTGGCATACGACGACTCCCGTGCGTGCTTGTTGTAGATGTCCTTCATGACGGGGTCCAGGAACTTGGTAAGCTGAATAGAGTCGCGCTGCTCCTGTACAATCTGCTGGATATCAAGCTCAGCATCACTCGGCGCATCCTCATCAAATCGTGGGTCATATGAATCCAAATCTCCGTCTGACTCTCCTTCAATTCCTTGGTACCATTCGTCCACTTCGCGCTGCTGTTGCTCCTCAGCAAGGTCACGTACTGAATCCTTAGAAGATGTGGATGCAATGGAAATACCATCTGAGGCCATGTCTTCCCAGTCATCAAGATAATCCTCATCGTCAGATGCAATGTTTCCACCCCGTCTATACGACGACAGATTCTCAAACACTTTCCTTTGGTCTTTGGAAGTAACTGGCGAGCCAACCGGGCTCTTGACAGCATCTGTAGCTGGAGGCTGCCGAGAGGCTGCAACCGGTGAATCAACTGGGGGTCGTGCGCTGACGACTGGATCAGTAACCTTTCCTGATACTGCGACATTATACGACTGTGCTGGCGCTTTCTCAATCGAAACTGGGGAAATGGGTGACGCAGGCACTGGCACAACTGATGGAGCTTCCGGCTTTTCGCGAATCCCACGTAGGAACTTGAACGACCTCTTCTTCTGAATATTGTCATTTGTCATGCGCATTCCGCCCGGTTCGGCCGATTTCATCATCTTCTGCTTGATGAACTGGACAGGAGAGATCCGGCGAGTCTCGACTTGCTCTGCTTCATCAGGATTGACAACTCGCTCGTCCGCTTCCTGGAATGCAACCGTCGGCGACTTTGGAGGCAGGCTTCCACGCTTGTGGCCAATTGGTTTAGCAATGTATTGCTCCTGTACTGCACCAGTAGCTGCTGCAGTTTGATCAGTCGAAAAATTAACGAGGTAGTTAGTCACCTGGCGGTTCGTACTTATAATACACTCGGTCATATCCTGGTTCGCTGCGGAAAGATACAGAGACATTAGGTATGTCACTTCCATGCTGAGGGTCTCAGAGAATTGGGTTTTGTGAACAACCTTCTTCACTGCGTATCCCATGAGCGACAAGGTCGTTAGGCGCACAGACTCCTCGTCTACGACCTCCACATTCACAAGGGCAGCCAGTTTGTGCGTCTTCAACGTGGCTTCCGAAGCCGTCAGATTAAGAAACACAGCAACAGGAAGTTTCCGTGTTTCATCCATGTATCCTTGGAGCTCATGAACAGTTGAGTAGACAGTCATCTTTGGCTGAGTTGTCTTGAACAGGTGAAAGGGCTCTGTCTTGTTGGTTATCTTGGCTTTTGCCACGAGCTCCACGATCTTAGTAGCATTCTGGTGATCAGGTCGAATGAGCTGATATAAGGCCAGATTGTGTTTTCCCGAGGGTGATGGAGTTTCGTCAACATTACGACCGTTGAGGAATCCATTTCCCGTAGCAAAGATAGCCAGGCTCTTTGAACTGTTGTACTCGGCAACGTGAACATCTGTGATAGGAGCCCACGCGACCACCTTCAGTTTAGGGAGGTTCTGAAGAGGCACTTCGTTGAGCATTGAGTGCATAAGCTGGTCGGCGACAGAAGGAACGTGTAGACCAGAAGTACTGACCATTGGGATGGGCTCCGATGGTTCCAGTATTAGAATGCTGTCTGTGAACAGAATGACAATGTGATGGACGTCCGTTCGGCGTTGAGCAGGGCTCATTATGTTGACAACATCAAAAATAGTGACGACGCGACGATTAAGCCATCCATATTCTAGCTCCTTCGGCCAGCCCATGGCAATCTCAACCAACAGTTTTCCAGTAGGAGTAAACACCAAACGCTCATAAGGTGCTACCTGCTGCTGTTTTCCAAACGCACTGATGGTTCCGACTGCTAACTGGTAGTACTCGTTGACACGCGCTTCCTCTTCAGGTGCCCACTGGTTACTTTTAATTAACCGGTCAAGAACAAGCTTTATCTTGGTAAGGTGATGGCCACACAGAAGCGTTGATTCGATTCGACGAACAGTATACTTTTGCGCAATTTCTGGTGAGGGGCAGCGAGACTGGACGGAGGCGAGATGGTAGTTGAGATTGCGTGCCAGGTTCTTGGTAGCGGCTTCGTGTCGCATACAGGCCTTGTAGAAGTATGGAATGGTTGTTCCACAGGCTTTCAGGACCTCAAAGCTGCCGAATGGAAGAGCCTGTTTCAAAGCATCATAGAAGAGATTGTTTATGCGTACAATCTCGTCAATTGTGGGCGGGAAGATCGTGTTAAGCTTCCGAATTGTCATAATCTGGCGCTTCTGGTCAGGAGCGCTTTCGTCTGCATGCTCATGTGAAGCCTCTTCTCCAAGGACTTGTACTCGTAGAGGAATTAGAAACTCGTGCAAGAAGTCCATGAGATCCATTCGCATATGGGACTGCAGCAGATACAGCTCTTCACATATACTTCGCACGAGGTCTGGGTCGTCTTGAAGCGTTGCGTAAGATTCTGACTGAGCTGGAGGCACATAGACGCGTTCGGTGTGTTCAGGTGAGTATTCAGTCAGAGGGTCAAACAGCTGTTCAAGTTGATCGCCGAGGAGAAAGACGAGCTCATTGTTTTGGTCAATTGTGTCGTCGTTGTCTTCATAGACGACATCCACAGCTGTCGCGCGAATGAACTTCGGCTCTATTACACCTGCGTCCACTACCAGTTGGCCGATTTCGCGCGGATATCGTCCATCGGCAAGCTGGAAACGTGAAGCAAGCGCACCAGCGGCCGTCTCGTCCCAGTCAAACACAACTTTGGATGCATTTTCACCCTCAACAGCATTAGCGGCGCGATGGGAGATCTCGTCATTGATGAGAGCCGAGCGAATCATACCATCCATGGTTGCAAACGACCGTAAACTCGCCATTGCCAGAGCTTTTCGCACTAGACTCGACCGATGGTCCTCGGACAGGTTTTGAGTAGCAGCAAAGAACCGCGAGCGCGCGCTCATTGTGATGTTGGTGAACCCCGAAGTACCGTGGCTTGAGATGAGAATGGCACTGATTCCCGAGTCCTTCTTGCCCTTTTTGCGGAACGAAGGATCTCGGTACACAATTGCTAGCACGGCACCAAACAGCGGATCTTGAGCCACCATATATACAGCATCTGAGTTAGTATGGGAAGAAAAGGAGAGCACAAACACCACGGTATTGTAGTGGTCAACAGCTTGGATGTTGCACTGTATCATGAGTTCAACAGCGTGAGCATTGTATAGCGGGTAGAGAACGTACCTGGAGTATTAGATTTGTTGAACTTGACGTAGTATGGGGAGTTTGAGTCAAAGACGACACTTGCGCGCAAATCAACGAGTGGTCGCGAGTCAGTACTTGTTACGACATGACGGGGATGCTCAGGAGGAGGAGATGGTGGTCCATATGTTGGACATGGCGGAGCCTCGGCGATATGATCGGTTGTAAGAGCGGACATGTCGATGGACGATGGAGGAGCGTAGAGAAGGTCGAGAATCGTGTGGTGTAGAGCAGGTCGATGTCAAGAGGAGCGTAGAGAAGTCTTTGCGTTACGAATAGAGAAACGTAAGAAAGTCACAAAATCGTAGAGAAAAAGGAATGGAAGAGAAACGAACGAAAGCCAACCTTCAGAGGCTCGTGAAGAAGAAGTCTCTTGTTCACTACTGGCAAGGTGAATGAATGAGTTGTTCGAGCCAATCAATCGAGTCGATGGAAAGAGAGAACGAGAGTCGTGTAACCGTCTTTCCGGACAGTCGTATCCTTCAACGGTATTGCGTGGTACCAAAGATGTCGACAAAAGAAGGACAAGTGAAAAAAACGGTCGAGGGCGTAAGTTATTAATTGCAAATCGTCCAAAAGGCACGAAAGCGAACCAAGTGAAGTGCAGTAAGGATCGACAGGTCAATTGATAGGTCGATTGGTAGGCGAAAGGGTGGAACGACACCAAGGAATAGGCAAACGACCAGATAACCGTCGGATTGGCCACGAAATAAGAAACAGAGACCAAAAGTGCAAGTTTCCTAGCTCAGCTAATTAGTCCCTGTCAAGTCGTGTACATGAGCGCGCGCCGCGAGTCACGACCCGAATAGGCAGGAGAATCGTTGGAATGTGCGTCCAGCCGCTGGAAGTTGCCCGTTGCGGAATGTCCGACACCCTGACATACCTATTTGAGCAGTTTTGTCTTACCCAGGTGCATGACCCCTAGTTTCAAGACGCGTTTGGCGACTATACGCGAGAGGGGGGGATATAACAAGGTAGGAGGTGGTTTTTTTCAGCAATAATATATAATCTATAATCATTGGATATATATTAATATATACAATGGGTTTACTCGCATATATATAATGGCTGGAGCAAATAATGTGTGTGCTAGTATGAACTGCACCACTTCATCCTGGCGCGTCACGTGACAAACGCGTATCTATATTGAACTTTGATCTGACACTTTTTTAACATAGTAGAGAGAGCTACACTTCGTTAACGGTTGCCGCGCGTTGAGCAAGGCTGTAGAATTCTCGTCTAACAGTTTGTGTATACTGTAACGATTGATCTCAGTATCATACTTGTGGTGTAGATTTGATACAACATGTCACTTGAGCTACTGTCACAGTTTGAGGCTGGTGGTTCGTACCGGTTGCTCGAGCTCCCGGCTTCTCTTATTGATGAACTTCAAGCTGGTAATCTAGCCCTCAAAGCTTCAGAAGTGACTGGTGGTCTGGTGCTATGTTCAGCCGACAAAACATACAAAGTGCGCCAGATGAATCAATCCAACACTGTCCTATTGACAGATGGACGTGCCAGCAGCAATGACGCCGCCAGTCTAACGGCATTTGCGTCCGTCGAAAGCGTCCTCGAGGTGATACCTTTGGCTGATCCCGAATCCAGTATCTCTCTAAACTCTTTACCGACTTATAATGGCGAAGGAGTCACAGCTGCTCCTCCAAATGCCGTTCAGATGTCGCTCAACGATCTCAAGATTCACTTGCCGCTTAGCGCTGCTGAGTTTGACAGGTTTTGGCTCGCCAATGCGGGAGTCGAGGTCGACGAGATTGCATGTATCGTGTCTCGAGAGCTGCGGCATTCCCTTCTCGTTCAGATTCTGACCGCGGCAACGGCGCACCGCCTTGATCTATCCAAACTGCCGAGCGATGAAGTTTCCATTCATCTGGACTTTTGCGAGCCTGTAGAGGTCATTCGCAGCGTTCTAGGCCAGTTTTCAAGCCACGTTCATGGTAACTTCTACGAGTTGAACACGGAGCTACTAGCTAAGCATTTCGGTATCCATACGCTGACAACAGCTTGTGCTGCGCGTGCTCAACCTCTTGAAGTCTTCTCACAGGCCTGGAGAGATTCAATACCGATGTCTGTGGAATGGTCTCTCGACTTGTCTCTTCTTCAGGGCTACTTCATCTTGCCTTCTCCAGGAACAATCCGGTACTTTACTCGTGACACCCTATCACACAA
Organism: Sugiyamaella floridensis; assembly: GCA_030556845.1. Lineage (NCBI taxonomy): Eukaryota > Fungi > Ascomycota > Dipodascomycetes > Dipodascales > Trichomonascaceae > Sugiyamaella > Sugiyamaella floridensis. Next base: position 207,483 of record JAKTUT010000019.1, on the reverse strand, counting down.
CCCCAAGATCCGCTTCCAACAGCTGCTAACAGCGAAAAGTAGCTGGGAATTGTCGGAAATTGAACCTTTTCTTGACGAAGTTCGCAGTAAGAACGTCAAGCTCGAAAGTTTTGTGATGAAGTATGCTCGTCGGCGCACTGTCGGAGCAAAGGTTATCGTGAGCGCGCGGTACTGATGCTCGTCGTCCCACCGTCGGAGCAAAGGTTATGTGAGCTCGCAGTCCTGGAGTGATTCGTCTCACACATCAATCCTTGTTACTAAACCTACAAAGATCAAAGCTCATATGTCACTGGTCATGCCATCAGTGACGTTCTTATTTATGTTTGCGGGTATCACAGTCAGTCGACTGCCTCTGAACCCGTCGCACCTCGTTGCATCTCTCATCTATTCTAGTCGTATCTATGCTAGTCATTATATGCATCGTATTTAAAGATCTTCACGTTGGAACATCCACGTCGTTGCATCCTTTGCAGCTTCATAGACTCCAAGGAAAATGGCGCCTCCAGCGCTAATCCACATAGTTCGTGGACCAATGCCTCGCCAAAACGCAGAGAATCCCTCTTCACGAAGTATTGTTGAGGCGATAGAAAACGCCGACTCGCGCGACTTGTGAAGCATCAATCGTGTCTTGATCACATCGAGTGGTGTAGTGATGGCAGCTGCAATTCCTCCAGCAATGGATCCACAAATGGCTCCTTCCTTTGGGGCTACACGGTCAATTCCCTGTGATTGAGCCCATCGCAGCTTCAAATACTCATACAATGGGAACTGGATAACAGTGAATGGGATCTCTCGCATAATAGTTGTTGTCCAGCCTCGGTATAACCCCATCCATTGCCCTTCACCTGACGAATTGCGTAGAATGGCCTTGAGAGCCTCGAGCGATGATGCCTGTTGAGATGTCTGTACACGCTGTTTCACGACTTCGGCAGGTACACGGACTGAACAAGCAGCAATCTCTCCAATAGATGCAGCTGTCATATGAACTATTCCATTGCCAATGTTCTCATTGGCAAAGTGTTGGTGAGCATACGGCATGAGGAACCTCTTGCTTGATTCATATGATAGGAAGAAGAGACTTGCTTAAAGTTAGTGATTCATCCCGTGTTTGCCACGCGTCCACTCACCTCCAGGAGCCGAGGCCACAATGGCACTTCCAACCCCTCGGTACACTCCCTTCCAGCCTCCATTAGCGAAAAAGCCCCCCTTTGCCTGGAGCCGTGTTTTGAGCGTATCTATAGGAAAGAAGAAGAGATCCGTGCTCGTCCCCGCAAGACCTCCGCTCTGTGTTAGTTTTGTACTAATGTACATAGTAACCGTTTAACTGTTATAAGCAGCGGGTTAAGAACTCACAATTAGCGAAACCAACACTAGGTTATCCATGTTGATGTGAGGAAGTTAAGATCCAGTTGGTGAATCGTATCTAATGCGGCTGCCCGCAGAGCCAGTTAGCAAGGAGATAGAAGATTTGAATAAGAGTATAGGCTATAGGAAGCTTCTCTATGAACAAGAACCGTTGAAGATGAAGAACTGATATCTAAAGTTGAGCATTAGACCTGTGTGTAAGCATTGGTGAGTGTATAACATGGAGGTTCTGAATATAGTACGTAGTCACGTGACTTATGGGATGTGGATTATGAGTTCTTCATGTCGTTATTGATAGATATCCGAGTGAAGAAACCAGTGAACGAATTAAAGTGGTAATAGACGGTATTATGTACTATAGTTTAATTTGTTCAAGCTTTTTCTTACTTCTATAACTCGAAAAACTCTCGAATATGACTTCTCGTCATCTACAATCAACAACTCGCTTTTCAGCTTTTTTTTTCGGTTTTATATGTTTTTTTGTGGTTTAAAAATCAGGAGGCATAGAAACGGTGAAATGAGCAAAGAAGAACTCGCCTTTAAGCAATAACGCAGAGGCCGTAGTTGTATCCAGCTGAACTAGTTAGACGTGAAAGGGCAGTCCCAAATGGTGAAACTTACGAGGCAAAGGAGCGAGCCACTGGTCCTTAGGCTGCTCAAACTCAGTGGGCTTGGCAGAAGTATTGTTGTCAGCAATAGTAGCGACGGTAGTAGCAGTAGCAGAAGAGTCGAGCATTGTTAAAGAAGTAGTTGAGAGCGAAGTGTGTTCGATGACGATGGAAACTGCGAGGACAAGGTCTTCTTTTATAATTTTCCTGGAACACTGGACATATCAGTCATCCAACTAGATACCTCGTATTCACGTGCTTTCAATCCACATTATCAACGAGTAGTTTACATGTCTTTACTGTTGTTCTGGCCGGAACAGGAAATCGATGAAACACCCACTGTGCTCATGAAACCGAAAATGCGGAGACAATCTGCAAGCCGGCCTTTTGTCGCTTACCAAAATAGGCAATTATTAAAACCGGAGGCCGTTTCACAGTTGAATTAGTTGCAATGGGTTCTACCCCGCACCGGAGCCTCCGCCGGACATTTCACACGGCACTAATGCATATCATATGCAGTTGGCATTGTTCATTCCCAACCGGGCAGTGATCGGCAGTCGATATGCACGATAAGCTAGTAGACAGCTTCGTAGCACGCAACCCCCCACCAACTTGTAGGGAATTTACGACGTTTCAGATAATGCAAAAGACGTGCCATAGTGGGACCTCACATGTTCCCAATTAGTCAATTAAAAGCCCAACATGTTTATTTTCTATCTTGCTATTGGACAATTAAAGAGGGGTATCGACCCGAGTGCTTTTGGTATCGGCCAACAAAAACTGACACAAGCTTATGTGGTATCGGCTAAAACAAAAGTGACACGAGTTTATCTTACTTAATGTAACATTAACCTTTTTTTGTTGGGTCAAATGCGGAGACCGTCACGGACCACAATATCCTAATCTTACCGAGCCAATTGAAGAGCTCAATCTTTATTTACCGAGCTGAAGTGCTCAAAAAAAAACAATACCGAGCCAATTGAAATGCTCAAGTCTCTTCACATGTCCAAATTCTCAATGGCCAACAACACTTGAATCAGTGCTGCGACCACTCAATCGAGTCAAGGTCAATGCCCTCTTGAACCATCTCCCACAACGGCGACAGCTCACGCAGCTTATTGACCTTGCTGACAACGGTCTGCAAAACGTAGTCGATCTCAGCCTCCGTGGAGAACCGACCAATGCCAAAACGGATGCTTGAATGAGCCAGTGCATCATCAGCACCAAGAGCTCGCAAAACGTACGAAGGCTCCAGCGACGCAGACGTGCACGCAGAACCAGAGCTCAACGCAATATCGTTTAGAGCCATGAGCAACGACTCACCCTCGACATACGCAAAAGAGATATTGACACAACCAGGGTACCGGCGCTCAGCATCTCCATTGAGAACCGTATGTTCAAGGGTCATGATATTGTCTGTTAGCTTCTTGGCCAGCTTCGACACGTGCTGGTAGTCATACTGAGTTAGATTAGATCATCAAAATAATGGAGCAATCATCTCCGCGGAAACGGCCACTTCACACAAAAGTTCTAGTCGACAACGACTTCAGTCCCCTGCATGCTTATCACACAGTGGTCAACCCCCAAAGCGCTGACCATCCTCACAAGTGACGATACAGCACTAGGAACATCATCGGGTCTTAGAACCCACAACGTTATAGCCACTCCGCCCCCTCCAAATACTCAATACTTACATCCATCTCCTGAAGGGCTAGGCGAGCAGCCTCTCCAAATCCAGCCACAAGGGGAGCAGCAAGTGTACCACTACGCAGTCCACGCTCTTGACCTCCTCCTGTAATAAGAGGGTCAAGTCTGACACGCGGGCGGCGACGCACGTAACAAGCACCGATTCCCTTAGGACCATAGATCTTGTGGCCAGAAATACTCATAAGGTCGACGTTGAGCTTGTTGACGTCAATGGGCACCTTTCCAAACGCCTGCGCAGCATCCGTGTGGAAAAACACCTTGTGCTTGCGACAGATGCGACCAATCTCTTCAATGGGCTGAATGACACCAATCTCGTTATTGACATACATCACCGACACAAGCGCTGTGTCAGGACGAATGGCGCGCTCCAGGTCCTCGAGATCAACGAGTCCATTGGATTTGACAGGCAGGTATGTGACATCAAAACCCTCGCGCTCCTGCAAGTGACGGCACGAGTCGAGCACGCACTTGTGCTCCGTCTGGGTCGTGATGATGTGCTTTTTGGTCTTCTTGTAAAAGCGTGCAACCCCCTTGATGGACATGTTGTTGCATTCAGTGGCACCCGACGTGAAGATGATCTCCTTGGGATCAGCTCCAATGACATTGGCCACATGTACTCGAGCATCTTCCACAGCCCGGTCCGTCTCCCATCCGTACGCATGTGTTCGCGAGTGGGGGTTACCATACTGGCCCGTGTAGAAGTGCATCATGAAGTCAAGAACTCGTGGATCCACGGGAGTTGTCGCTTGCATGTCAAGGTAGATCGGCCGGCCAGTACCACTGGAACTTTGACCCACTAGCTGCGACTCTTTGATCGCCTCTTCAACATATGAACCGGCAGGAGCAACAGGAGTTGGTGAGTCAGGTACATCAAGCACGCGCGAAGCAATGCTTGAAAGAGCCTCGGCCACAGTCGATGAAGAATCGTGGAACTTGACTGGTCGAGCCTGGGTCGATGCTAGACGAGCTGGCATACCCGTGGGGCGAATAGCAGCCCGAGCTCCACGCACAATAGATCTTAGCATTGTCGGAGACATGTGCAATGGTGCTTGAAATGCCAATATTCCCGCAGTTTCCGGTAAAGAGTCAAAGCAACAAGTACTCAATTACAAATTGGCGGCAAATTGAACAGGGCCAGATCGGTGGATAAGCGAATGCAAGAAACCCATCGGATATGCACATATGCGCCACCACTGCCTGCTTTATCAAAAAAATGGTGAAGTCGAAATTCCAGATATCTACGCTTTAAACATTATTTATTTGGCTTCGGCCCTTTCGGAATCCATTCTCACACAGTTTTCAAAGTTCCCTAAGCTTGTTTTGGCTGCTGAATGGTACCCAACGCCACTCCTGCTATTGCTCCGGCCCTCGCCCCGGCTGTAGCTCCAGCAGGGGCTCCTGCCAAACTGTCGACTCCTACACTCGTAACATCGAAACAATGGGTTGTCCCGCCTCGTCCAAAGCCTGGACCTCGCCCAAACAAGAACCGTGTTCCTGATGAATCTGTGAAGCGCCAGCTGGACGACTCGCGCCGCGAAAACAGCGAGCTGAGAGCGCTCGTCGAGACTCTTAAACGAGATGTCGACTCGCTGAAGCGTCATAGGACGCAGTCACCTGATACACAGACTAAAGCCGCTGTGGTGCCTGTTAGTCCTCCAGCAAGTAGCGACTCGAGTGGCTCTAGAGGCTCCGGAGCCCAGATGAGCCTGTCGTTCGAGGTTAATGCTGACTCGTCTGTTCTCACCCATGAAGACACGTGTGGAATGTGTACTTCAGAGTCGTGTGTGTGTGATGATGTTGGTCTAAAGCCGAAACACTCGGTTTCATTGAATCCATTGTCTGAGTTTGATCACTATACACCACAAAAGGCTGTTCCACTGCAACGGCGGCACCGCGACTCAACAAAAGTCTCGTCAGCTAAACGGCTATTCAAGCGACTTGGCGAGCCGCCGGCGTCGCAGTCGCGATCTACTGCAAAGGTCCTCAAACTCGATAAGTTTGGCGCTGACGATTCGCCATCCAAGATTGCGCGCACCAGCGCACACGACAATCCGTGTGGGTTCTGCTCCGAGGATACGCCGTGTTTGTGCGCTGAAACAGACTCTGTTAGTGACACGAAGCTGGATGAAGCCCCTAGAAGATTGAGTGGTCCAGGAAAGGTAGCGGTGGTGGCTGTTACCCCAGTCAAGACTCCTGTTGCCCCTACAATTGCAACGCAAGTGCAGTTGAGGCCCCCCACTGCCAAAATTACGGCCCCTGTGACTACTACTTTGCAATCACCTGCTCAGATCAAATCAACAGCTTGTGAACCAGGAACATGCTCCAAATGTCTGCAAGATCCGATCCGCACGTTGTTTTGCGCATCTCTATCTGAGGGTGCTCGGAGTGTAGCGAGCCCTGGTATTTCTGTGTCTTGTTCTCAAGCTTACGATATTCTATCACGACACTCCAAGTTTTTTGAGAGTGATCTGGGCTCTGTGGTTCAGAACCTCGCGTATACCAATGGCAAGATCAGCGTTCAGAGTATACAGAGTACTTTAAAGCAGCTTGATTAGCACAGCTACCAACACGGAGATGACGTCTTCCATTGCAGTACTTCCTCTGACTATTTATTATATATTGCATATCATATTTATTGCTGAGTACCGAGTAATTGCACTCTATGAAAATCGTGGACGCTATATATGTCAGGGCAAGGGGTCGCGGCTGGTGTCGATCCTTACCCTCCCGTTTATCTATCCCCCCAACTTCCACAGTTTGGTCCCTCTTCACCCCACAATGGCGACGGCGGACTTCCTTCAAAAGGCCATTGACATTGTGCAGAAGGCCATTGAGGCCGACACAGCCGGTCGCTATGATGAGGCATACAAGCAGTACTTCAACGGCCTCGATTACTTCATGATGGCCATCAAATGTGAGTAGAGCAGTGCCTGTTTCGTATGAAGACTGTGGCTGACGAAGATGAGAAGAACCCCAGGAGTAAAGAGCTTATCCGATCAAAGCTCACCGAATATCTCAACCGAGCAGAACAGCTCAAGGACCATCTGGAGAAAGTAGACAGCAAAAAGGGCTCCACTGGAGAAGCTTCGGCGAGCGGCGGCAGTACGAAGGCGAAGAAGGGCTCTGGCGGTGGAGGCGAAGATGATGACGATTCCGACACAAAGAAGCTTCGTGGCGCTCTTCAGGGCGCTATTTTGTCTGAGAAACCAAATGTCCGATGGGAGGACATTGCTGGTTTAGAGGGTGCTAAAGAAGCGCTCAAGGAGGCTGTGATCTTGCCTGTCAAGTTTCCCCATCTCTTTACGGGAAAGCGTAAACCTTTGTCAGGAATCTTGCTGTATGGACCTCCAGGAACCGGAAAGTCCTTCTTAGCCAAGGCTGTGGCGACCGAGGCAAACTCTACCTTTTTTTCTGTGTCGTCGTCGGACCTCGTATCCAAATGGATGGGAGAGTCAGAGCGCCTTGTCAAGCAGCTGTTCAACATGGCCCGCGAGAACAGACCATCGATTATCTTCATTGATGAGGTCGATGCTCTGTGTGGTCCTCGTGGGGAGGGAGAATCAGAAGCATCTCGTCGTATTAAAACTGAGTTGCTAGTGCAGATGAACGGTGTTGGTAATGACGCCGCTGGTGTTCTCGTTCTCGGTGCCACAAATATCCCGTGGCAACTGGATGCTGCAATTCGACGTCGTTTTGAACGTCGTATCTATATCTCTCTACCTGATGTTGACGCTCGTACCCATATGTTTGAGCTTAATGTCGGAAACACACCTTGTGAGCTGACGCCTCAGGATTACAGAGTTCTGGCCGAGATGACCGAGGGGTACTCGGGTCACGATGTTGCAGTCGCAGTCCGTGATGCTCTAATGCAGCCTATTCGTAACATTCAGGCTGCTACACACTTCAAACCTGTTCCTCACCCGGATGGTCCTCCCAAGCGTAAGCTTACACCTTGCTCTCCGGGTGACGAAGGTGCCATTGAAATGTCTTGGATGGAAGTTGAAACAGACGAGCTCGAAGAACCACCTTTAACTATTAAGGACTTCATCAAAGCCATCAAGTCGACCCGCCCTACTGTTAACCAGGATGATATCGCCAAGCAAGTTCAGTTCACCAATGACTTTGGTCAGGAGGGAAACTAGTCGCTTTGAACCAAACCAGCATGAATGTATAAATATTACGATCTACGATTAACTTAGATAAAACCTTTTGTCTCATCTGAGTGACGGTTCAATGGTCGCGCAAATGTGCAAGTAATCGTCAATATTGACGTCTTCCCGCGAATGTGTTCCATTCCAGAACATTGTCCAGTGTGTTCCAGGAACACGCATTGTTCCTTTAGATCGTTCAAAGTACCATTTGTTGACCGGGTTATTTGCCCTGGACCGCCACAGAATCTCTTGAGGAAACATTCGTGACATCATGGACTTGAACACAATATCTGCGACTCCTGAGCCACCTTGCGACGATGTCCGAACAGCGAACTTGTCCAAGTAAGCAACACGAGCTAATGGAGCTTTTGAAGAAATAGCATCTTCCCATGTAACGATTGCAGCTCCTTCATAGTCTCCAGCAATGATTATCCCTGCCAATCTGCCATTGACTCTGTTGAGATAGTGACCAACATCAAGTTTCTTCCCGAAGGAATCGTTAATGAGCTCAACGAGCTTGTAGAGATCGATGTTACCAATCTTAGCCTCTTTTACAATGTCTATGCCAGACTCTGAGTATAGCATCCTCACTGGCATACCCTTTCGATAAACCGTCGTACGAAGCATCGGTGTTCGCTTCAACTTAACTGGAAGCGACGGAGATACAACGGGGCGATCAGTAAGCACGTTGTAAATAATAGGATTACGACTTGTCGTTAAACCAGCGGTTTCAGGAGTGGTGATGATGCCAGAAGATGTTTCGGGAAGCAACGCCAGAGCGTTTCGAATTGTTTCAAGGTTGGCAAGATGAGTTTTCTGAGCTTGGTATGGAAGATAATCGGTGGTACGTAACTCGGAACCAATCTCTGAGAACTCATTCTCGATATTCACAAATATATGTGAAGCAGTCGCTGATTTGCCGCCTCTCTCCACAGATGGTGTACCCCCCAAAGGGTCAATAAATATAACCTTTTCAACGCTAGATGCATGCAGACCATCATTGTCTGAGCTCCCCAAAGCCTCCACGACAGCGCAAACGGCATTATTGGTCGTAACAAGCTTCTCTTCGCCTGTGTTCGGATCGTATGCAAGTGGTAAAACGATAGGGATGACTCCTCGCACGAGTGGACGGAGCAAGTTTTCGACAAACGGAACAGTGAGGCCAGTCGGAGTATGTGACGTCTGTACGTCAAATAAATTCTCAATTGGTCTAACTCGCAATCTCGTTGAAGATGACTCAATGGCAGAAGCGATCGAACGGGCTCGACTCCTTATTTGTACCAGAAGATCGCGAAAATGCACTTTCTCGTCGCCGATAAACTTGGCCCGCTCCGCTTCGGCGTCGAACACAATGACAGGAGACACTCCTAACTTGGTCAATTGAGATAATGTGCGTCCAATATTAAATAGGATATCTTTCGATATGCTCTCCGGTTGTCGGATCTTTATGACAGAAACTCGCAGAGGTTGTTGTGACTTCTCGCCCAACGGCATATATCGAGAGATATATTGTTTCGCTTCTCGTTTAGTATTTGTTGACCTCAATACAGATATAATAAGATTCTTCAGTTAGAACGGTTTACTGGTAGGCACCTTCGAGACAATCTATGTAGCTCGTGCCGAAGGGATCGAATGGGATAACCTACTTTTTTATCAATGCTAGCTTGAACTTCAGGTCGAACTTTCCGCTGGACAGCATGACTAGCGGAAATTGTGGTATGGTGAAAACATTTTGATGTAAATTGGCTTGAATACAGGGTGATCCAATTGCCCCTGTTCCTTGCTTTCAACATGTGTTGCCAGGAATATCATAAATGACTAATTTCGCTGTCTACTAACGCAGTTATTACCCTGTTTAACAGTTCTTAGAGCCATATTAGGCCCCATTGCTGAGGAGCACTTGTCTATGCTTATTAATTAGATATTGTCTACCTCTTTATCCGCTGCATCATATAAGTCCCTCTATTAACTCGCCTTCTTCATCATGTAGTTATTTTGACTAACTCCGGCCAATCGGTGATGTGAGAACTAGAAGTACAAAAATATAAAAATATAGAACTACAACATCTTCACGTTCGCGCATGGTCTCCCACTGCACTACTTGGTAAGACTCTCTGATGCTTAAATATGACTGATCGGACGGGAAGTCTTGTTTTTCACCAGGATATGGTCGTAGCTGTCAGGTGAACTGCACAAGAGCTACATGAGCAGCATATCTATGTAAATTCTAACGACCTCAAGTGACTGCCCATGTTATATAACAAACCTTACCCCTATGAGCTTTTTGGAAATACTCCGGGTAACTAAATTGTGAACATTATTTGGCTAGTAGTAGGGTAACTTCTGATCCGTTTGTTAGACTGTAATGTCTCGTGAGTTCGTTCAAGTTCATCATTATCAAATAATTCATTAATAAATAAGTAAGCTTGAAGCAGGAAGTATCAAACACGAATCGCACCATTGACTATGGTCTGCGCTTTCTCCATTAGCCTCTTGCTCTCAATACGCAGCATTGAAATATCCGCATCTTTAGGCAGTCCCAGCCATTCTGGGGGCTCTCGGTCAGGAAGACGCTCAATCCACTCACGTAAACTTGAGAGACTTGCATGGTCGGGCACAGTCAGCCTGGGGTCACCAGTTACAAGTGCAAAGTCAAGTTGGAATGCTGCTTCACATAGTGCACCTGTCACAATCGCAGAAACCTTGGCTTTATCAGCAGCATCGTCGACCTTCGCTCCATAAACAGCCTCGGTCAGCAATCCACAAAGTGCCATCCAAGGAATAGAGCTGGGTGCTATACTAACCCGAGACTGCCCGACAGCATCAATCCACTTGTCTACAACAAATACCGCACTCTCGAAATCGGCATCATTGAAATCGTAGATCCTGTTCCAACCAAGAGGAACAAATCTCAACCGTTCCAAGATAACTCCATGGATCCACGAAACCAAGTATAAAAGCTTCGCACGCTCCGTAGGAATGCGCTCGACGAAACTCTCAGGCAGGGCGTAGAAGGTCTGTCGCATACTCGATTTCACACCAGCTGAGAGCTCGAAAATTACAACACGCGACATCCTTAACAGGGTCACTGGAATATCTCCGGCTGCCTCCAAGGGAAATGTGTATAACAATCGGAAGTTAGAAGCAGGTCGAAGCGACTGTAGCTGCTTCTCGATCGTTTCCAGCCATTCGGGTGAAAGCTGCAAGTTCTGCAGCAATACCCAGCTTCCCTCACGCGAAGCAGCTTCAATGGCCGCAGTAGCATTCCTCACTCCCTCTCTGGATCCCATCGCAATAATTTCACAATTGCGATGAGCCAATGCCTGGATACGAAAGCTGGGATCAGCACCCCTGGAGCAACACAAAGCAACAGGAGTCTGGCAATTTGACTGGATGGAAATGACTTTGTTCAAGTCTAGAGCGGTATCTTGAATTCCAGTTAGCTGTTCCCAAGACTCATCGATTATTGCCAAATGTCTCTCTGAACACACAGCCTGAGACCACAACAGTCTATAGAGCGGGGCGTCGCTGTCTGAAGTTAGTGCGATACGTGAGTTGTATGAAAAATACTGACCGTCAGAAGCCCACAACTGCCGAGTAGCCTGCAGCTCGTCACCAGCGCCTTCGAGAATCTTAAACTTCTCCTTAGACTTGGCAATGCTCTCCCTAGAGTTAACGTCCACATTGACTGAAGCCAGTCTCTGGAATATTTCGAAATCAAAATCGCCGACATACAGTTCGATAAGTAGTGACTTCAGAAGCTCTCTATCCTCCTTCAACAGGCCAGATGCCACGCGGTCAAATGATTCGATATATAGCTGCTTGATTAGCAGCTGAACTGGACTTTCCGTCACATTAGAACAGGTGTCAAGCGAAGACTTCAGAACCTGGAAAAAGAATTCAAGAGAGAACTGATAGACGGGTTGTATGCGAGATAGAAGTTCGAGAACAGAGAATATGCTGCTGCAGTGGTTTCCGATAGGGCGATACAACTGCATGCTTTCGTTCAGCGTTTCAAACACTCCCTCAGACTCCTCAATCTTCTTTGAAATCTCTGTCCACTGTACTTTGATTGTCTCAAGGGTGTCAACAACGCTGTCATTGTCTAGTAGACTTCCCTCTGACTCATTCAAGGCTGCTAGTAGACTTTCCTCCAGTTGCCGAAGGCTAACGCGGTATTCGCCTTGTATCTTTAGTAACTCTCGTCGCTTTGACTCAATGTCAGGTCTCATATGGAGCAAAACGGCATTCAAAGCCTGACTTTGGAGACTGCTGCGAGTAATCGTAAAGTTCACCAGCGTTGTTCGACTGGACGTGTGAGCGGGCACGCGAATGGATGGATCTCGAGAGAGAAGGTACATTTTGAAATCAGGAGAAAAGTCAATTTCTTGACGTCCTAATTCTAAAAGTGTGCGACCGCCCGTTTGCTTATACTCATGATTCAGAACATTAGAAATAATAGGATCAAGGTACTCAGCATCCTGGATGAGAATCGGGTTTCCAAAGCGAATTGCACTTTCAAGATGTTTGGTGAATGCTTCATCAAGAAACGAAGTAACAGTGAGTGCCCTATTACTATGCTTCTTTCTGATAAAGTCGATAATCCGAGCTGTCGGATCCACAATAAGCGGGTACCGCATGCAACGATCCAAAATAGAAGCATTCTCAACTGATAGATCGTCTGGGGATAGGCTCTGCTCATACCACTCCAATCGCTGCTTGGAATCCACAAGCTGATCCGACATTGATCCAACAGTATCGTATAGGAACTCCGCCTCCTCTAGGTGGATTCTCCAGCTATTCAGTAGATCTCCTCGGAGTTGTCGGTCAAATCCACCAAGGTAGGCTAGGAATCCTGCAGACAGTAAACTGTTTCCGATGATCCTCTTGCTCTTGGCTTCAAACTCCTTTACGCTGGTCGACCACCGCTTCTTCTCTGAAGACAAGCTATCAACTAACTGAATGCTGCGGTCAACCTTGCGCTCAACAATGGCCATTTCGCCTTTGATTGCTTGAGTCTCCGTAATAAGAGCTGCGTAGTCATCTTTATATGTTTCGATGCTCTTCTCGAGTTCCTCGATCATATCGGAGATAGCTTGTGCCTGTGCCTTTGTCTGGACTGCTTCTTCTTCAAGTTGAAGAACTTCGCTTTTCAGAGGGCCAACTCTCTCTAGGATAGATGCGTATTCCACCTGCGCTTCTATCCACTGCAAAAGAGGACCACATGCTTTGCTGGCACGATTCACTGTCTCAAAGTTAAAGTTCGGAAGTGACAGAAACTCTGATTCCATACGTTTGCGAAGAATAGGAGTCATTTGACGCTCACTGTCAAAATTTACAATACTCGCGATGAAGTCATCACGACGTATGTAAAGCTGCACATCCTTCCAAGAAGTAATCCGCTGACCCAGCATCACACAGACGGATTCTAGCGTCAACTTGACTGCAGCTGGTGGGTTTCCCATGGAACGCAGTTCCGTTAGATGCTGCTTCTTAATGTTACTGACTGACTTCTGCGCCTCGATTACCGCAGGCTCTGCCCTGGCCAAGGCCTTGTACACCACCTCTTGACGGGAGGTAATATCAGATTCCTGGATATCAAGGGCATGCTGGATCCGGATGGAAGCTTCACGCTTACGCTCTGCTTCGTTTTGATTAGATACCATTTGTCGCAGCATTTCCTTGGCTTCTTCGCTCTTGGTCTCGAGTTGTGACTTCTTTTCTGCAAGACCAGCTTTCAGTTCGCGTACTTTCAGAACTGTTCCACGAATCTTGTCCAGACCAACATTTAGATGACGCTGCTGATCTTCAAGTTGCGTACGTTTCTCGAGAAGGACTTGAACAAACGTTTTAACAAATACCAAGAAGGTTCCTGGGGATGGCGTCAACTCTCCTAGTACATCTTTATTGCCGTCGCCAACCACTGTGGCCACATCTTTGTGCATCAGCACAACAGTGTTAAGAACGCATTCACGGAAAGTTTTGGCTGGTTCAGGGCCAATTTGGCGTAAAGTGTGAGGAATCACATAATCACTGCTGTCAATGTCGACCCTACTTGTAAGAGACGAGGCAACCTGTAAGAGGGCACTGTCGGACCAGTTTCCCATCCAGTTCAACACACAGCGATTGAACAAAGCAGGTGACGTTGTGGTATGTGAGTGGAGTCCCGATGCCGGGGGATTTATGGTGAAAACAACATGGAGATTACGTACAACCTCGGCAGTAAACCACTTGTACAACTCATCATTCGAGTCAAGGTTGAGTCCTTGACGGGACGCACCGTCACGACAGGCTGTCATCAGCATTGTATAGTCATCTCCCTCAAATAGACCAGGAATTTCGCCATTAGCAAGTAGAGTGTTCATACGCTCCAAGAACGAAGTCTCCAGAATGTTGGACTCGTCTAAAATAAAACAGATGCGCTGACCCTGGCATCCCACTAGCTTTAGCAACTCTCGCAGGTCGGCTGCGAAGTCCTCGTCACCATACTTTCTCGAGGTACGAAGCTGATGAACCTTAATACCGTTCATCCAGGCAACAAATCTTGACAAAGTAGTCTGTGTTAGAATTATCGTACGGCAGTCGAGTCCAACTTACCTTTCCACTAGAGCTGGCGCCTATCAAAATCAAATGCCCTTGAGGCTGTCTCATGACACGATCAATTCGCAGGACGTGGTCGAGCAAATCGTCAAACAGAACAAGCTGAGCATCCACCTCTTCTTCGCAGAACACCTTCAAGCGAGCTTTGACAAATGATTTAAGCTTTTCAAGCTCAACAGGTTGATAGTGGCGGGTGAGCCAGTTGGAATACAAGATGGGCTGCGCCAGGGCAATCTTCAGGTCAGCACTTAGGAAGAAACGGTGTGCAACTTCGTCGACCAACTTCAGTGTCCAGTCCCTCTCAGAATCCGTAATAAGTCGATCGTAGAACAGTCGGAGAGCCTCGTGTGCCCAAATACGGACAAGGCCCTCAGAAGAGAGTGTGTCTAAAGACTTGATAGCTTCATAGATTCCTCTTGTCCAGCGAGTTAGCTCTCTCGGGCTGTAAATATAGTGCGGACTCTTCGCAGCGGTAAACTCAGCTTGCGATTTGACGTAGAAGTCGATCATTGCGGATGTTAAGTCGGTCGCATGCGCCTTAAGACCAGGAATAACTTTCAGGATTCCTGTGTTGTATGTATTGTAGATCTGGTGTAGCGAGGGCTCTCCCGGATAATCAACGAAGACAACGGCTGTGTTTCTCAAGAACCGGGCATTCAAAGGGACACGGCCAGCGTCACTGGGCGGGTTACACGCACCAACAAATTGGATTCTTTCCAGAGAAATCCATTTTTTGTCCTGATGGCGCCAGAATCCATTCTCGCTGATCATCTGCCGCAGCAGCGATATGACGCGCTGTGTGCCATAGATATCCTTTGCCGGAAGGTTCAGCTCATCACAAAAAACCACCAACCAACGACCAATCTGCGTTGGCGCAAGCACAGATCCATTTAGAGTCTTTGTGTAGGTGCAATGTTGCTCCAGTGTTCTCGTCAGGAGCTCAGGGGTAGTGGCCTTAGAGAAATTCAGACCAACAATATCAAAATTCTGAGATTTGCGCAAAGCATTAAACAATGTCATAGTTTTACCTGAGCCTGGAGGACCACAGAGGATAACAGGCTTGTGGTCATATAGCAGTCGATATATGAGCGCTTCATGTCTAACCGTATCCACGGTCGGTACTACCACGTCTGTTGTAGCGATGGTGTTGCCATCAACTTCAAAGTACGGAACTTTACTCTCCCACGATTCCCATCCACCGGAAGTAGGTGACAGAGCCGTGGCAGGATCATGATCGAGTAAGGACCCGGAGTCAGGGAGTAAGTCAACGAATGGAGGCAGCGATAACAGATATCGCCCATATTTCTCCCGATCCGCCAGCGAGCAGTCACCTGCAAACGACCATAGGAGGCCAATTGCCACGGACTTGGAAAAAAACCTTGCAATATCTTCTTCACTAGGAGGAAAATCTGGCTCGAGACCGATTGCACTCTTCATTCGCGAGCAAGCCGACTTCATCGTTGAAAAGAACGTTCCAAGAGCCCTGCTGTCCAAGAACTCCATTATATGCGACATACCCCTTGATTTGCTAGCCATTTCCTCGATGGATATATCCTTAAAGATATTGGAAATCGTATCACCGGCTATGCGATTCACAGAGTGAACAAATTCGGATGTAGTCACGATCTCGTCGTCGGCTTCATCAGCATCGTCAGAAAGCTGAAAGCAGTGCATCATGTGAGAGAACACCATGGATAACTGAACGATTGAGTCCTCGAACCAAATCATTCCACATCGACTCACCGTGGCCGGTGTAGCGAAGTCCAGGTTCTCAACTTCGAAGAGAATGCGAACGCTCTCTGGCAACTCAATACGCTCTCCATTGGGTAGTGTCAGAACCTTGTTGTCATCTAGTACACTGTTGAGATTCTCAACCCATTCTGGATCAACGTCACCATCAAAGACAATCCAGTGCCTCTTTTTGCTCTCACCACGAAGATTCTCCGAAATTTTTCGTAGAATAGCAGTGAAGATTCCATCTGACCACTCTCTTGTAGTGGCGTCGAGTACGCCGTAGAGGCAGTCCTTTGAGACGACCTTGGCATCAATCAGGTACGAAGCAGACTCAATCCCTTCAACGTTGTCAAGCGCCTTAAGGACGGACTTATACGTAGCTGTCTTGCCAGTTCCTGTGCGGCCAACCAACATAATACCGTGATGCACTTTCTGGAACCGATAAAGATCCACAGCTTTGACGAGCCACTCATCAGAGCAGAGATATCCCAGACTCTCGGCCGATTCACGAATTGCAGCGGCAATCATGTTAAAATTACCAGCCTCATAGCGAACATCAGCGAATATTCTTTGCTCAATCTCCAACATGGTGTTGCGGTCTGCCGACACAAGCTTCGGGGAGATGGTTTCTCTAAGAGCCTGCAAGATGACTCCTTTCTCCCCATCCTCAGAGGATTCACTGTTAGTAGGAAACCTGCTGCGCCGTAGTGATCCGCTGATAGTAAGGACATTTTTAAGAGCTCGCAAACCGAAGTCGTAGTGGATCTGGTCACTGACAGAGCTCTTCATAGCCTCAAAATATGGCACGATAAGCGAAGCCAGTGTAGACGCATGTGAAAACCCTTGCGAGTAAAGAACGACTTCAGCAATAAGCTCCCGGTCAGGCTTAGCCATTGAGAATCCACGAAACAACTTCCGAAGGTTTTCAGGGAGCGTGTTTCGTCCAGCATACTCCGGATTCATTGTTATGAAAATGCCTGTCTGTTCATGAAGCGGCACCGTCCGGCCAACTAGTTCAATTTCTCTTGACTTGCTCGCGTTCTCACGTAAGCCAAGCTCAATTGCCTCGACTTGAGAAGATACTGCACTCAGGATTCTCGTGTTCAATCGATTAAATTCATCAAAGCAACCCCAAGCTCCAACTTGACAGATTCCTACCAGAATTCTACCAATTGCCTGAAAATCAAAGTACTCGTCGCAACAGAATACAAGAACAAACTTTCCCAAACACTGTCCCAGGGCCTTGATGGACTCTGTTTTTCCTGTTCCAGCTGGTCCAAATGGAGAGCCACCCAGACGCTGGTCAAGTGCCTGTGTCATAGTTAAGAAGCAGCTATCAACCAGCGGAGTCTGAATAAGCTTGTCGGGAACACCGAGATACTCAAAACCATAGTCGAAGGTAGCATGAGCTTGCTTCACAACTAGAAGTGGCGTTCCTGCATCAACTGATAAATGATAGGTCATCTGCTTCTGCCACATAAAGTGGGATGGAGTGGTAACAGTTTGACCCATAAGTAGCACAACAATGTCTCTTTGATGAACCAACTCGGAGATCAATGATTCGCATCTTTTCCGTTGAAGAATTGGCATATCACTTGTAACCTGGGTAGCAAGAATTTGGAGCATACTCTCGTACATCGCCTCCAGCTTTTTGAGCTCTTCATCTGGTGGGTCACTAGAGAGAGCACTTTCCACAGAGCGAGTCCACACCACCTGACTAGCAAGCAGAATGACTTGAGTTGGAAACAATGACATCCAATCAAACAAACTGGCGCTATCTATGCTCTTCACTAACTTTCCAAGCCCGTCAGTTGCCTCAGCAAGCATATTAGCCAATGTATGTCGAATTTGCACCTCCAATTCGTGAAGCCAATCTCGAGCTTTTGGTAACTTAGTAACCGGTACTGGTTGACTGAGGAGAAGTTCTTCTCCTTCTCGAGACACAATCCCATTGATAAAGCCGTTCTCTTCATCGTGCTTGAGGCCGGCAACTCCAGAGAACAATTTTGTAAGATGCTTCTCTGCCCGTCGCACGTCTGCCGAGTTACTAATGATTTCAAGCAGATCTTCATCACCCAGAAAGTAAAATCTGCCAAATCTTCGTCGCTCTTTCTCGAAGTATTCACCCAATGCCTTCTGCACCCTGGAGAGCTGATCTGCCAAACGTTCAATGGTGTTCTGTATCCCTGGTATGTTCAAGACATCCAAGATAAGTGGTGACCTTTGAATCTTCCGAAGAATTACAAACAATTCAGAGTTGATGTTCTGAAAACGTGCAGACTCGAGCGGCAAGATATGCTTGATTTCTTCGTTATCGGATTTGAAGATTCCTTCGAGATAGACCCATTGACGTTGAACATCGATCCATGTGTCGAACAGAACATGCACACGGTTCAGCTTGGACTCCCAGGATCGAGCGTCCTCTTCCCACACTTTGAAGTAAGGGGAACTGTGCATTGCAGATAACGACCCCAAATGATCTCCACACTTTTGAAAGATCTCATCCCAGTTTTTGATCAGCCGACACTTGTTTTGGTAATTTACGAGCTCCAGGTTGAACGTGGCCCAAGTATCTTTGACCTGCCGGATGAAAGTCTCTAAAACCATTTCTCCCTGCGCAATTGCAATGACATCCTGGACCTTTGTTGCGTTCACTGAAAGATTCAAATCCCATACCTCACCCAAAGTCATAGACATGAAGTAGATTCGTTTACTAGCCGGCGTCAGCAGCTGGGAATACAATGCTTCCCAATGGCGCTCGTGGATAGCCTCGGACTTTAGGTCGTTCAGCAACGGGACGGTTTTCAGAAGGTTTTTCAGCAAATTCTGAATATACTGAGCAGCTGAATATTGTCGAATACGCGCAGGGAAATTTTTTGATAGATCAACAAGGTCATCCAAGGATCTTCGAACTTTCCGGGGAGTTACGATAGCCCATGGAGTGTCACGGAGATCATTCAGAGCAATCAACACGGAATCCATAGCATTCCACACAGAGCCAAAATCGCGGATCTCTTCCTGAACCAGGGGTAATCCTGGTAGTGAGATCGGGTCAAACGACAAGACGGTGGCGGCTTGGTTAATAAGACGCATGAGATTCGAGATTTCAGTTGCGTCCGCGTCGTACTTAGCAATCATACTCAAGCAGGTCTTCGGATCCAGAGACCCAGAAATCGGTCTGTCTGTTTGCCACTTTTCTTCCAGATTGTTGAATCTTTCAACCACCAGGTTAGCCTCCGAGCGGACTTTGGCACGAATAGCATCGTGCTGTTCGTCTAGCGAACGGTTACGGGTAGTGTGAATTTCGCGAAGAGCACTCCATTCGTTATCGAGTTGATCCATGAACATCCATGAAGGCGGAAATTGGTACCTGTAGCGTGACAGAATCGTTTGCCCTTGGCGGAAGAGTTTCAGTTCATCTTCCCATTGGGACAGCTTAGACTGCGCAAGCTGAATGGATGAAATAGCAGCAACTACGAGTTCAGTTGAGGATGCTTCAATGAAAGAGCTCCGTTCAAGCTCGCGGCGAGCCTTTTCCATTTCTGCACAGGTATCCTTCATCCGAGTGTTCAATCTCTCCGCAAACTTATGGACAATCTCATGCTGCCACGAGTCGTACTTCGAGTTGATGCGAGTCTGCACAGGCTTAAAGTCGATCACGAGTAATCCAAACCGCTTTGATCCCTCGTTAATATCAAATGTTGTCCGTGCTTTGCGAATCTCTCCTAAGATTTGTAGCCATTTTGCCATGTCATCACCCAGAATGTCAAATACTGCCGAGAGTTCAAGATCCCAGAGAGCCTGAAACTGGTACCACTTATCAAGGTACACTTCGGCTTCCGAAATATAGTCCTCCGAAACTTCAAAAGCTTTAGTAAGACGATCACTGAGAGCAATTGAAATATTCGAGAACGTTGCAGAAGTGCGGGCAGTTTTCAGCTTAATGTTGAACGAGTTGGACTCAATGCAAGGTAATGCACTTATTGGAGTTATGAGGTTCTGGAGACTATTGAGCCACAGGACTCTCGTCGACTGAACAGGTGGGGAAAGCACGATGACCTGGTTCCGCAGCGTGAGCTCATGTGTTACAGACTTGACCTTTGCGGAATCAGATTCATTTTCGAAATCAGTAATCCACTCATCAATAGACTTTTGACATCGTACAACAAAAATGTCCCGAATTCTTGCATTAAGGGAATGAACAAACGACGAGACGTTTGAGTACGACTCAAGATTCAGTTTGTCGACGCTCAATTGAATTGAATGCAAAAGTTCAGAAAACTCCTTACCGCTGAAGTTGCATTTGGTCAGCGCTTCCATTTGGTCGTCGATAGAGGCACATATGTCGCGAGCGGAATCACATTTACGTTGAAGGTCTGCAACGAACTCCTCAACATCATGTACAAACCTGACATGTCTCGTATCGCTCGGTGCAGAGTTCACACTTGGGCTTGCCATAATAGCTTGCAAATCATATGCATGAGCAAATGCCTCCCACTTCAATAGCATTCCCTTAGAGAGAAGCTGTAGGAAAACATTTTGACTGCTGTATAATAGCTCGTCAATACTGGGTTCATCCTTGAGAAATGTCACCAGCAGTTCAAAGGAATGCAAAGAGTCCATGAGACTAACAGCGAATGGATAAACTCGCTTGGCATCTTTGGCGACACTAGCAACCGAGTGAGGGATTTGAAAACTCATCCACTGCAAGTTGCGCACTTCCTTAAATAATGTGATAACCTCAGCATCAAAGTTCACAGTCAGCTCGAGCAAACCTCCCATACGTGAAGCAATGATGGAGAACACATTACCAGAAATCGATAGAGATGAAGTCTTCTGCATGATTGCGCCGAGCCATTCCTGAAATACTGGAGATGGGTCTAACCTTTTCCGAAACATCGTCGTTTCTGTGTGTAGCTTCTGGCCCTCGGAATACACCTGCCATCCGGTTCCGAGGATATCTTCCATGCGCTGTATGGAAAGGTCTAGCTGGTTCTCAATCTGTCGCATCCATCCAATTGTGCCTGCTACCATTGGGATGTCGAGCAACTTTGACATTTCAAATGTATCAGAATTGGAATACTTCTGCCTGAATCTGTCTTGAAGATTCGAAACATCAGACTTGACATTTTCAATAAGGCGGTTCTGATACTCTTGAATCGCACCACGGATAGCAGGACGAACAAACAGTGCGTTGAATTTGGAGAACACTCGAAACATCTCACTAGACGTCCGAGCCACGGCTAGGCGATCCCGTAGAATCGCTATAATGGCTTGTTCGACGCGGGAAATAGTTTCGTTGTAGGCTTTCTCCGTAGAGTCCCAGTGACTGATACCATCTTATGTTAGGATAGCTTAATAATACTTGAAATTTGAGAAACTTACCTTCAGAGGTATCCAGGACATCGAGCTGTCGGAAGTAGTCGTACGCAACCTGTACATCTTTCAGAGGATCCAGCCCGGAAAACTCAATAGGCATTTCTGAAGTGTCGCCAGAAAGAACCTTTACTAAAGTAGTGGTAAGCTTATCGTGGCGCTTGCGGAATTCCAAGATATAGTCCAAACGTTCAGCTGTTTTGGCGTGTCGTGAATTTATGCGGATGGGGATGAACTTTTCAGATCGCTTTCGAGTAACCTCTCTAGCCAGTGAGACAAAATCCTTGATGCATTCATCCCAGGTCGTCAGGATATCTGTTACCTGCATGATCTGAGATTTAAAGCTAGCGAAATCGAGAAGCATGATTCGCTTTGAGCGGAGTATAGACTTGACAGTGGTGTCGACGTCGCCAGAGATGGCTTCAACTAGCGCCAGAGCCCTCCAAATGGGGTACGGTGAAATTCGAAGCTTCTTGTTCACATGGCTGAAGATGGAGTCGACAGACTGCTGTACCTCTGCTAGTGTTGCTGCAGAGTTCAGTTCGTCGAGAGGGAAATCTTTCATAAGTTGGTTGTATTTGCCAACTGTATCCAGAGCCTCGTTGATGCCTGTGTCTGAGAGGAAGCTGACTGTAGCGTGGAAGCGCTTGGCGTGTCGTAGGATTTCAAGAGTAAGCAGCACGCCGGGAGACCGGAGTTGGTCATCTATGCTTCGAAGCACAACCTCCATGGAGAGCCAGAAGTTGATTTCTTGGCTTGCGGTACCACTTCGGGGGTCCCTTGTCAGGCGCGTGGTTGTCTGGATAGCTCGAATCCACGAATTGACATTGCTCTGCAACGAGTTGAGGAAAGATGTATCAGTAAGCAGTGAAGCTGGCTCCACTAGGTCAACAGGCGGAGAGGATCCTGTAACTCCAGACCATCTCTGGACAGCATTCTCCACGGCAGGGTGAAATGCCAAGGTGGGCTCAGGGATTTGTGAGTTTTGTTGTAGATGTAGAAATGACAATTCCAACTCTGTGATCTTTCGACGAGCCGCGGGAATAACGGTCTTGTCGTCCGATCCGTTGGTGGAATTTGTGGAGTCTGGTTTTGATGCCCGGCAGAAAGCGTCAAAGTAGGGTCCAACCGCAAAATGCAACATTGAGTGAAGAACCTCATATGGAGACGAGCCTGGCGCAGTAGTTGGTAAGACAACAGCTTGGAGTTGTGATTCGAGAGAAGAGGAAACATCGAGAGCTCCAGGTTTTTTAATAATGGCAATTATCGTTTCAGGCTCGGTGTTTGGCGCTATTCGCGAGTCTAAGACATAGCTCGATTCTGGGTTAGTTTGCAGCCATATAAACACTTCATAACCATGTTTAACGAACCTTTGGAATCGGGATCCACTAGTTTCATGAGAAATAATGCACTGGCTTCGGAATCAGAACAAAATACTTCAACCATCTGCGCTACGTCGGCAACAACATTGAATCGTTCACCGAAACAGCGATCCAACTCATCTGGCGAACCTCCAGCCAAAGCCCGGCCAATGTTGCGCAGATATGCCACAACATCGTCTATTGTTGGTGCTGCATCCACCAAAACAGCCTGTGCTGGGTCCAATACTTCCGCCATTAGGAACGAAAAAAGTTGCAGAGAATCCCCTCAGGTTGGTGTCGTAACAGCGAAGTTGATACGGTGAGTTTCAGAATCAGGGCTGTATGCATTAAATGGATGTCGCGTGCGTGTCGTAATGGCCGGGTAACACTCGCGAAGTTGGTTTCATTATTCATCGATTATTTAGAAGTTCACTTAGAGTCGTTAACTACTATTAAATCATATCTCATTTCAAAAATACAGACAGTTCAAGCTCTCTGTGTATAGGGGAAGTCATAATAATGGACTTTGTTCAGTCGGGGGGGGAGGGTCATGGAATAAAATAAACATCACGATTTGCGAGCTTTTGCTGAATTTCCAGCAGCGTCCAAGGGTTTGAGAAGTTCAAACGAGCACATCAACTCCTTATTCACTGACAATACAGCACCCCAGTTGCCAAACTCTCCGCAGTAGTTGGGTGCCGAGAACACCGTCACTAGACGACGGTTACCAAAAAACTCATAACCATCTTCGACGACCATGTGGCCTCGAGCCACCAAATCAAACGAAAACTTGCGGCAAAACCGGTCGAGCACCGTCTTTCCAAAACAGTACGACACACCGCGGTCGTTTTCGCTCCATTGGTATATTTCGGGATCTGGATCTGACCACAACAGGTCGCTAAGAAGTCCTGAATCGGGCACGTCTGTGGGCCGTGAAATGCTCATGATATCATCCATGGAATGCAAATACGGCGACAAGCCACCGTGGATACAAAAGATCTTGCCGCCAACAGTGGCAGCAATGGGCAACGTGTTGAACACATCAACAATGGTACGCCAAAGTTTGACCGAGCTGCGGCGCTTGCACTCATCATAAAAACCATATACCTTGGTGACGCTAGCACACTCGTGATTACCTCGCAATAGAAACACATTTTCAGGATACTTGATCTTGAGGCATAACAGCAGCATGATTGTTTCTAAGGATTGCTTGCCGCGATCCACATAATCTCCAAGGAAAAGGTAGTTTGTCTTTGGCGGCATTCCACACAGCCGGAAGATCCGTAAAAGGTCCGAGTACTGGCCATGGATATCACCAACAATCTTTACAGGCGTGCCGAGCTCAAGGAGCGTAGGCTGCGAGAGGAAAATGTCCGAAGCACGCATACAGATTTCCTTCATTTCAGCATTCGACAAGCAGAAGGTACGCGAAGACTTGCTACCTGAGCGTGTCTCAACGTCGAGTAGACGACTGATGTAGTCCGACACTGACTTGGGCTTATCTGGTGTGGCTGTGGACGCCGTGGTCACCGATGATAGGGAATTCTGGCGAGCTTGCGCCGAAAGCTGGCTGCCCGTGTCACTCGATTGCGAGCGGCGCGATTGAGGACGTTGCGGACGCGAGTGGTGACGACTGTCATCACCAGTAAGAGGCGGTGTAGGAGGCGATGAGCTCAAGGTATCTGCCGAGGGTACAGATGACGTCAACGAGGCGGCCGAGAGAGATGAAGATACTGAAGACAGTGATGACGACAGCGAAATGGTACCACGACTGTTGGACACCGTCATCGGTACAGGAGTACCCTTGTGAACGACGGATTTGCGAGGCGGCTCGATGGTAACGGCCGACGGAGACACTGGGGCCATTTCGGCGGCCTCGGGAAGCATCAACGGTTCCATCGAGTCTGGAGGCGACGGTTTGAGTTTGGGAACAGCGGGAGAGCGCGCAAACGCTTGTATGGACGCACGATGGGAGTCCTGCTCCATCTGCGAGATGTACGGGCTCAGTTTCTTGCGAGAGGAAGAGCCCGATTTAACGGGGGGTTTCGATAAATAACTACGGGGGGGTTGGCCACTACTACCACTACTACTCCCACTAGGCTCTTCATCTTCGGCAGCCACGAGCAGCGTGGAGCCGGCGCCAGCAGAGGTCACAGCCGAGATATTAATGGTGGCATCTTTGGACGGAGAATTGCCCATCGGTTATCAGATGGAAGAAGTAACAAGACGAAGACGGAAAGGCTTTGCTGGCTGAGAAAAACGGCGGATACGGGGATGGCCGGGTAAGTTCTGTGCGGCGGCACGGCTTAGCGGGTCTTCACAGTGCGTGAGTACCGACTATAGTCTTGAACCAAATGAAAGTTATAACAGTTAGTTGTCTATTATTATTATTGTCTAGTTGTTTAGAGACAACTGCTGTCTGAAAGTGCGTTGTGATTGGATTTTGTCGTTATTCTTATAGATTGTACAAGTTGGAATCATTGAATCCTTGTAAGTGTTATACCAGCTAATTAGACTGTGTATCGTCTACAGAGCCCTGTATAACTGTTATTTGATTTCACAACATTTAATAATTTTAACATTTCTCGTGTTATTAGCATCTTTATAACTATACTCATTAGTTGCTACTGTTTGCTAGGTTTGTATGTCCTCCAGTGCTGTACTCATTGGGTACGACCTCTTCAAGTTGTATTCACCGATTCTGCCTAACCCGTACTTAGAATCCTACTTCACCATGACGGAAGTCGACAGTTTCGCTAACCACTCAACGGAGCGCACAGATGTCCCTAGCGATTATCTTACACGACAGGCGAAGCGTAGTAAGCAGGGAGAGCGAGATCTCGAGGCTGTTGCCACGACAAAGACTCTCTATGTTGGAAATCTGTGAGTTGATGAGTTGATGTGCCAACGAGCCATTATAAACGCCTATTTAACAAACAAATGAACTAACAACAGCTCGTTCTATACGTCGGAAGAACAGATCTTTGAGTTGTTTTCAAAAGCAGGCAGCGTTGTGCGCATTATCATGGGTCTTGATCGTTTCAACCGAACGCCCTGTGGATTCTGTTTTGTCGAGTATGAGACGCATGAGCAGGCACTGGCTTGTGTCAAGTACCTCCATCTTACGAAACTTGATGACCGCATCATTCGCATTGATCTAGATCCCGGATTCGTGGAAGGAAGACAGTTTGGCCGTGGAATGAGTGGAGGTCAGGTTCGTGACGAGTTCCGCAACGATTATGATCCAGGCCGAGGAGGCTATGGCAAGCGGTGGCAGCAGGCTGCTGAAGATGACCGAATAAGGGATTGACAGTCTGATTGTCAAGACTGATTGAGAGAATTGAGGATCAGCTATGCTCAACAGATGAAATGTACGATGTTAATAGCATGGAGATTGGATGACAGTTCAAAGAGGATCAAGCAAGCTATTAGGTGACATGAGACGAACTGCAAGAACGAGACTTAGGCGAAATGTTTGAATTGAAGTGAGAAATGTTGCAACTGTAGTAGACACACGTCAGGCTTGCCGATTCTTTCAGCTTGTCATCTCTTTTGTGATGTCTTTATTGACGGGGTTATTGAAGCATAGAAAATAGAAACTCCAAAAGGGATAAAATGCCACTTTAACAGTAGAAATACCCAGTTACAACTCTTGGACAGAAACATGAATAGAGTTATAGTAAGTCAGTACTTTGTGATCACTCTATGATGGTACTGACTAACAAGATCTTCGGCTTTGTAGTGTTCTCGGAACCTTAACAAACATCGATTACCTCTACTTGAGTATAAGTGAGGTAAATCTACTGTAGTATAGATGAACCTGTCATCTGCTACTATTCTATGGATCTCGATTTCATCAGTTTCACCAGTAATTCTTACTATCATGCTAGCACTCTAAACTTGACATGGTAGACAACTTCATTTGCAAGCCTACCTCAGATAGTATTTATAGATGTAGTCTTCACTATCCTAACTGTTTTGTTAGGCACTATGGCTTCATTGTACTGTTCGATCTCTCACTAGTAAGTCAAACGCTGATAGTGCCCATGATATGCCATAAATGCCATGACACTAGCTAACGTCGCTAGCGTCCTTGTCTTGTTGTCACTTTTAATAATTTGTCCGAAGGTCCCGCCATGTCTTCAATTTGTTCTCTGTCGTCCCCGTGTCCCCTGCTATCTGTTATCTATGATCATGACTTCTCTTGAGCTCACCGCTAGTACCACTGGATGGGTAAAGGCACCCGGCTGTTTTGGGGGTTACCAGATCGAGGCTCATACACAAAGTTAAACATTGATAGCGAAGACAAATTCTTTTTTATTTTGGCCTATGCTTGGAAACACGCTTGCTACAAGTTGCTCCATAGCTGATACGGTTGGTGGATTGCGTAGATTCGGGCCCTGCGTTGGACCACGTATTCCCTCGTATTGGATCTTCTACTATCCCTCACACCACTGTGCGTACTACCCCGCCAAAACGTGCTTCATTCGCAGTTGTGGCCCTCCTTCCCCACCTTTTTTTTTTCTTCATTTGCGAATGCCAGCTTAATTAGGTCCGCGCACTGGCATATCTCCGCATTGGGATGCCCACCTTAGCGTCTGGTCGGTTGGAATGCAGTCCGGCTGCCGGGGTTGTGCGAGAGTCATGTCTAGCCAAGTTTAGCATGAGTTGCGTGGTGTGTTTGGTTGTATAATACGCTCAGCCCCTGTGCTAATGCTAGGTGCAACTGGGTGCTGTAGATCGTAGATCCTGTGAATCGCTACTTTAAGCAACCACACAGTGGCTGCCAGATTGCCTCGTCAATACGCCAACCTTAAAACAGCAGTGCCTGCTTCTATCTGGTTGCCAAAATAAATGAAGATTCGTACCAGTTCGGCTTCCAGCGTCTTAACATGTCCTGCTCTGCAATCATGTAAGGTCGGTCAGTTGACTCGGATAATCGTTTAGAGCTCGGCTCTTCAAAAGCCCGTCTCGCATTAGTTGTACCTGACCATCCCATAATAGATGTTTTATAGATGCATCTCTATTGTGCAGCTGCAAAATTCCACCTAACATGGCTCCGACCCTCCCCAACTTCGCGCTCTCCGCTCTTGTCCCCCTCCCCCTCCCCCCCCGTACTCGGCACTTTCTGTAGTAGTTTTGTTTTTTTCCTCCCCATGGACTTCTCGACTCGGAAGTTCCGACGTTCTAGATACTTTTCTTCGTAAGCAGACTTGGTGGCGTTAATGCGCATTGCCCCGCTCTGGCGAGTTCCCAGTCGGGTTAACTGCGCTCGTTGGGGCCAAAATAAAATACACACGGACGCTATTATGACTTTCACGCCGTCAGTCAGAACGACTAGCCTAGAGGTGTTGGGGTTCGTTATGGATGTTGTGTTTTGTTCTGTTGAACGGATTGTCCAGTCCCTTTAAATCCCTTTAAAATGAACCAATTCTTGTTGGTATTGTCGTTAGAATTTCCGACCGAATTGTCATTATCATCTCGGTAGGTATTGCCCTTATTGTAATGAGGCCCAACGAAGACGTTGAAGCAGAAATAATACTCAACATAGACATAATGATGTGTGTAAAATTGGACACAGAAAACTTGCAACAGATTAAGATGGTACTGTATAATTGGATTGACATATGGATGTTCAAGGGACCAGCTGGTTGAGCATTGTAAAATTGGAGAACCAAATCACTTCCATGTACCAGTCCTATTGGTTTTCAACATTATTGTGTTGTCGTAGGCGGCTCTCTTTTTCACGTTTCAACGGCTTCCTAAAGCATGCTTTGATAACATACAGAAAACCTTTAAAGTCAATTCCAATATTGAAGTGCTGATAACAGTCCAGCTGTCACCGTTGACGATTCCTTTAATTGATTTCTGAATTTCCAAGGTCTCTTCTCTTATACTAACCGTCAATTCCACAAGAATTTTGTCCCACAATATCGATATTCTTGTCCAAAACAATGCTAAATTTTAACAGAAGCTCGCACGGAATGGCTCCAGTGTGTATTGTCTCTGATACTTGCTCACACTGTCAAAAAGGATTCATGACAATGAACACTTTAACGACAGAAATGTCTGTACTATAATTGCTACAATGTTAATTGATGGACAGGCTAACCACGATATACTACAGACACACAATTCCAACTCAAGAAGTGCTTGTTACAGAGTCTCTTGTCTTTTGAACCTTATTGCGGCAACAGCATTTGAATTTCCTTTCAGCGGTTCTCAACATTCTTTCCACAGAACAGTTGAAGGACTTCTTCCTAAAGGACAGCTTAAAAGCCTTTTCTTACAGGACTTCTTCCTTCAGGACTTTTTGATACCGAACTTCTTACAGCACTTCTTCCTACAGGACTTCTTACAGAACTTCATCCTAAAGGACAACTAGAGGATTTCTTTAGAACTTCTACCTACAGGACTTTTTCCTATAGAACTTCTTCCTATAGAACTTCTTCCTACAGAACTTCCACGTAAAAGACAGCTAGACGACTTCTTACAGGACTTCTTCGTAACGGACAACTAGAGGATTTCTTCCTACAGGACTTCTACCTAAGGGACTCCTCCTACAGAGCTCCCTCAGATAAACCCTCCTCCTACAGAACCCCTTCCAATAGAACTAGAACTTCCTCCTATAGAACTTCATCCTACAGACCTCCCTCCTACACCATTACACTAAATACTACAATTTCATTAAATAACGAGCAGTCTCTGCAAATTAGAGCGAGCCAGAAAGCATGCGAGTCGTAAACAATACACGGACCGAGTCACACAGCGATGGAGTTAGGCGCTATACCGTGGTTCGGGCTGTTTGTGTGGAGGGGACGAGGGGCTTGGAGCCGGAGCGGGTGCTGGGGCCAGATTAGGAGGGGCCGAAGAGACCGGTGCTGAAATGGGCACAGGAGGAGTCGACAAGGTGGGGGTAGCTGCAGCTGGAGATGCCGTTGGTTCGCGATGCTCGGGAGACGAGCTCGCAGGAGCATGGGCAATGGTGCCACGGTAAAGCGACTTTAGTCGCCGACGTCGTGCGTTGATAAACCAATTAGACACTTGGTTTAGTGACAGTCCCGTCACTTGCATGAGCTCTTGCTTCTCAGCCTCGGTTGGATACGGATAGTGCATATGGTCTGTTAGCCAAGTGCTCAGAATCTCGGTAACATGCCGCGGTAAATTACCTCTCCGCTTGAACGCGGGCGTGTAGGGCGTGGCCGTGATGGGCTGCGGAGCTGCTTCAGATGGCGGCATGAGGTGAGAAACTGGAGCAACATGGCGTGCGTACTCGGGTGACTGAGGATGCTGAGGATGGTGAAGCTGTAGCGGCTCCGATCCTGGCGGCGCTGCTGCCCGGTGCAATGGAGGCAGAGACATTTGTGCAGTCGGGGAGATCGGCGATATCTCTGGCTGAGGAATCAGTGGCTGTCGCGGCAGTGAGTTCGACCGCGGCCGCTGGTAGGGAGATGGGTGATGGAGCATGGATGCTGGCGGGGTTGGTAAGCCATGAGTGTGAGGGTACCGCGGATAGTTGTAGGCACGTGGGGTGTTAGTGTCGACGGCACTGGTATCGGGCAGTGCCGACAGCAGTTCATTGATGGGCGGTAGCTGGACGTCCGATTGTCGGTGGGGCACCACAAGCGGTTCATTAGCAATGAACTGGGGCTCTTCGGCCGTGGGTAGCCGGGACGCAAGCATGGCGAGCTGGGCAGACGGCGACACAGGACGACTTGGCGAAGTGCGGGGATTTTCCGTCATTAGCTTCGCCCGCTGGGGCCCTTTGGCGAGGAAATGTCTTGGATGGGGATGAGAACAGACGAGATCAGATAAGGAGTAGGTAGGCAGCGGTGAGTTATAGCAGAAGAGGGTGGAAACTGAAGTTTCTCGTTAAAACGGGCTACAAGGTGACGGAAGCGTCCCGAGGTACAACGAGAGCCCGATGTTGATAAGAGGGAAAGCTGAAAGGGAAAGACGTAGTGAGGGGGAGGGAGAGGAAGCTGGTGATGAACAGTTGGTTAGACGATAAGTCGAAGATACAGAAGTTGAATTGTCGCAATAGTCGAATAGTTGGACAAAATGCTCTGAGTTAGTGCTGAACACAAGAGTGAGGAGTGGATTTGCGACAATGGAGCAGAGATAGAGCCATGAGTAACGAGTGAGTATAGGGAGATTAGGAGACGCTGATGAGGTATACAGCTGGAGGCAATGATTGATGAGGATGAGTCGAGTATCATGGGGATAGGATGGGGGGAGGGGGGGAAGAGGAATACAGAACGCACAGAAGTCCAGTAATAATCCAATTTCTTCAGCGGCTCCACAAAATCTTCACAGAAGATGATCAGGTAGCTTCACAGCTTGTTGGTCGGTTTGTAATTGCACCGTTGAGTTTGAAAAGCCAGCCCTGTTGAACTGGCAGTTGCAACAAAGCTCATTCACCAAATTGATATCTAGACGACTGAAACCCGTCAACTAACCACACATTTGCCCGTTACTTGAGCCACTCAACAGACTCGAGTAGTCAGTAGAAGGACAACCGGTCTAGCGTTGTAGATTGCCACAGATTCTCAAGGCAAGCAAAGAGCCGGTTAAGTGGCCAATGAGTAAAGTTGGCATTCGTCATTCGATCCAGTGAACATCAACCTAGATTACAGCTGTAAATAGGGGTGCAACAGGGAATGAAACAAATAAAAAGTAGCAGTCTGCTCGTCAAGGGCCCATCAACAAGTCAGCAGTAACTGAGAGTCAAAAGGTACTTTGTACTTGACGGATTTGGCACAACTGTTGATAAGCGGTCGGGACACTGACGACAAAACTGTGAATACCGGGCAAGGTATCCTAACAGTGGACCTGGTTCGTATGGGCAGAGGCGGAGATATGCGGTGAAGGTGTGAAGATGTGATATTTGGATTTGGCACCAAAGTTGGATTTACTGGCACCAGAAAGGCAAAAGGGATAGGCTCAAGACAATAAGGGACAGAGCCACAGGAGTACAAGATCACTTACCAGGTCAAGCGAGAATTGGCCACCGCCAAAGATAAATCTACAATACACAGCACGCAAATCAGTCTAAGCGCGGACCCGGAGGCATAGTGGAGGGCAACAGACACTACTACACAGCAGGACGAGACAAGGCAGGCGGGTGGAGACAGATAGACGGGGAAGGGGGGCGAGAGCAGGGAAAAGAAACAAACACACAGAATCAGGCCGGCGGAGTGACGAGATCAAGACATGGGCCAAGGAGAGGGGAGAAAAAGAAGAGAATACACGAGCGTGTGGGGATATAAATATATGTAGTGTCAATACGGGGCAGGTCACAGGCGCACCGGCGAGGGTATGCAACCAAAGTTACTTTTTGCATGCAGCCGCCAGGTGGGCGTTGCTTTTGTGACGACAAAGCAGCCGTTGCTTTTTGCTGCAGTCGCGAAATAGAGCCGTGGTTAGGGCCATGTGCGGATTCCCGCGTGCGGCGCAAACCCACCCCCCCTCGCAGCACGATTTTTGTTTTTTTTGTTTGACTGACAGATGCAGCGGGACATTACCCAAAAAGTGACTGACGGGTGCGGCTGTGCCGAGTAGTAGTCCGATATATCCCACCAACCATGCCACAGTTGTCCCCACCAGGAGGAGGAGCACGAGGTAAGTATAGTCGGCGGGTATAGTCGGCGGGACCTATTCAACAAAGTCCGGATTACCCCGCTTAACCCGTCAATGCCACTTGATTAACCCCGCTCTCTGTTCTTGCTGATTACCCACCCACACAGACAATGCCCACCCCCCTCGGAGACGTTTCAACTACCAGCTATTCTATGCCCCGCTTAGCTCTGTTTGGCTCGCGTTAACCCGCTTTCGCCCCATCTCCGGTCCCGCTTGGTCGCCTGTGGTCCCCGCCAATACGAGCCGCCGCCGATCCATGCCGCCGTCGCCGCTAGTCAATCTCATGCACCGATAGAAAACCTGGTGCGCGCCACCACTGGCGACCCCACTGCTCGGGCGGTGCCGCCATTGTGCCAATCGCATGTTCCTGCGTGGTCCAAGCGGCCGAGTCACAGAACGAGGTTCTTTGTCATTGGATGGTGTTTATTTTGTTTTAATTCTAACTCTCCACCAGCGCGACTTGCCCGCCGGGTTGGATGGCCGTTTCTGCCAACCTCCCCCCACTTCCCACGTCACACACCATGCGGGGCCCGCCGTTTTCGTTTTTTGCTCGTCCCTCAACTCCACCGTTGGCGGGGACTGCGCAGTGGCCCCGCCTTGTGGGCTTACATACGAGTCAGCACGGCTCAAAGAACATGCTTCTCTGCTGTAGCTTCTTCTCACTGCACCGTTTTTTTAGCCGACTGGGTTTTCTTTAGCCGCCGGTATATTCTTTTATACCGATTAACAGGTTTGGCTAATGAGCTCTACATGGTACACACTCTGCTACTGTCAACGATGCTCAATGACCACCAACCACCACTATACACCTGGGAACCGACTATTGCCGAATCAGATTTTTCCAACTACAGCACAGCCGCGCGCCATATCACGTGACATGACTAAGCGAAAGCCGTATGCAAGTGGTTTTTCACCGTATTTCCACTTTTTGTCCCTTTTAACATGCGCTGAAAGCGCTTCTAGTCCTTTGTTTTCTATCCTGTGGATTTTATTTGGTTCCTCTGCTCCCAGCTATCGTCTTATAGATGGGGCTTTTGTCATTGGGCACTCCGTTGCAATGGCGCGACGTCAAACAGTACACGGATCATGTCCGCCATAACGGCATCTTGCAACTCATCAACATCTACAATGCCTACAAGACCAAGAAGAATGATCGGTTGCTATGGGGTGATGAACTCGAGTATATGGTGGTTGAGCTTGACAAGGAACATCGGTCAGCCCTGCTATCGCTTCGTCAAGCCCAGATCCTTGATGATCTTGCCAAGGCCGAGAAATCGGGCCAGTTGTCGACTCATAACGTTTCGTTCCACCCGGAATATGGCCGGTACATGCTAGAGGCTACTCCGGCTCGGCCCTTTACTGGAGAGTTCAAGGATCTGTTACTTGTCGAGCCCAACATGGCCACTCGTCGTGCCATTGCTAAGCAACACATGAAACCGTCGGAAATCCCTCTGACGCTGACTTCTTACCCGATGCTTGGTGTCGGCCATTTCACCGACCCATACCATGCTCCAACAGGCTCAGCATCCCGCTCCTTCTTCCTACCCGACGAAATCATCAATCCACATGCGCGTTTCCCCACTCTGACGGCCAACATCCGTACAAGACGGGGTAGCAAGGTTGCTATCAACGTGCCCATCTTCCACGATACAAACACCCCACGACCTTTCCATGATCCGTCCATTCCATGGGACCGCGACCTTTTCCCCGAGGATGCAAACGCTCGGGACGGTGCCGCGCTACCTGACCACATTTACATGGACTCTATGGGCTTTGGAATGGGCTGCTGTTGTCTGCAAATCACTTTCCAAGCTACCGACGTTACGGAAGCACGATTCCTCTACGATCAACTTGCTCCGCTAGCCCCCATCATGCTGGCCCTCACAGCAGCCTCGCCCATCTACCGGGGCTACTTGTCGGATCAGGATGCACGATGGAATGTCATTGCCGGCTCGGTCGATGACCGCACTCGCGTCGAACGTGGCCTCGAGCCGTTGACTGCTGACAACGCTGACTCGGTCATAGCCAGCAACTCAAGTGTCACGATCCCCAAGTCGCGTTATGATTCAATCGACTGCTACATTTCCAACACCTCGGAACTCGCTGACCCCCGTGCTCGTGCCCACTATAATGACTCGAAGCTCGTTGTCAACACCGACATTCGCGCGACGCTCAAGGACGCTGGCTTTGACGATCTGCTCGCAGATCACTTTGCGCACCTGTTCATCCGTGACCCCATTGTTGTGTTTGAGGAGCTCGTCAACCAGGACAACGCCGTGGACAGCGATCACTTTGAGAACATCCAGTCGACCAACTGGCAGACAATCCGGTTCAAGCCGCCGCCTCCTGGTGATTCCAACATTGGCTGGCGCGTCGAGTTCCGACCTATGGAGGTGCAGCTCACCGACTTTGAGAACGCTGCCTTTTCGGTGTTCATTGTTCTAGTGACGCGCGTCATCCTGTCGTTTGGTCTCAATTTCTACATGCCCATTTCCAAGGTAGATGAGAACATGAAGATTGCTCACTACCGAGATGCAGTTCGCCAAAACAAGTTCTGGTTCCGAACCAATGTTGAGGACGAAGATTTCAAGGCACAGAAGCTTGGAGAGAAGCTTCATCAGCAGCAGTGTGCCGCCAATGGTAGCAGTGCCAACGGTGGAAGCACCAATGGCAAGGATGCGCCAGCCCCCCTTTTCGGTCAGTGCTCACAGCTCAGTGTCGACGAGATTATCAATGGCAGCAGCACTTTTGTAGGACTCGTGCCACTTGTGCGCCGCTATCTTCAATGTCTGAACATTGAGTTTGATGTTCTGTGCGGCCTTGACCGGTACCTCAAGCTTGTGTCGCAGCGTGCCAGCGGACAGTTAAGCACAGCTGCCAGCTGGACCCGGGATTTTGTGCGTCATCACCCGTCGTACAAGCATGACTCAGTCGTGACGGCCGATATCAACTATGATCTCGTTGCAGCAGTCAACGAGCTCACCAATGGCCAAGGATGGGACAAGCAGGGAAAGGCCCTGTTTGGAGATATCCGGCCATGATGGCCAACAGGTTGCTTAGAGGAGACACAAAGAGTCTTGAGGATGGCCAAGTAGGAGAAGGATAACAGCTTTTAAATAAGGCCAATGACGGCAACTAATGGTGATGTGCCGTTGCTTGGTTCAACACCTTTTTAGCATAGCATAATAGATTTGTATTATTATACGGGTAGATCGAGGTATAGTCGTGATTAAAGAACCAAACAAACTCACAAGACGCCTGGACTATAGAACAGCTATCAGTTTAATATATCAAAACTACTTATACTAGAGCAACTGCACCGGAAAATGCGTCTATTGTTTAGATGCTGTTACTCCCCTCGCAGCGGTGTACATGACGCTGTCTTAGCTGCATGGAACAATGATCGCGAGACATGTTCCTGCATAGAGTGCGCGTGTTGCAATTGGTGGTACACAAACTATGGAATGTCATGGTTATAGGAATACTTGACATTCAATTTTCTTCAAGACTCGATATCTAATAGTTTAACTAAGCCTAGAGCCCGATCATGACATGATGGTGAAGCAGGACCCTGCATGAGCCGCAGTTTCCGTTGAATGGGGCTCAAGTCCGCACAATTGCCAAGTTATCTGCACAAAAAATGGCTTGGAGAGGATTCTGAACATCTCCGATAGCTTTACAGAGTCTCGGAAGTATATTTGGCCGTTGCACGGACCATTTTGCTTTAGAAAATTCCGAAAACCCGCAAACGGATTTGAACGGAGAAGTATTGCAAAAGCAACTGGGAATGCAACTAACTACCGGATAGATTTATCCGGCCCCGGCAATGAAACATCTCTAATCCCCACTAGTCAAGAGGTAACGGAGGTAAGCGGATTTGAACTGTCACAATAGTATGAACGGTGTTCTTCATGTCTCCGTCTGTATCTCCGCGGTATCTTGAACGCCGGATGGCCCGGAGAACTGTTGTCAAAGCTCAATGATAATTTGTGTATAAATACACGACCACCTTCTTCATAAACGTCATTCACCAACAACTCAGAAACACTCTTCTCTGTTATAAAACAGACCAACAATTCTCTGATTTTCTCTGCGAGTTTTCTATATTACCTCACATCGCTTATACACCACAATGGTCGCCGTTCTTCTCACTGGAGCCTCTGGCTTTCTTGCTCTACACATTTTGCACGAGCTACTTGTCAACAACTACGATGTCGTGGCTGTCGTTCGCAACGAAAGACGCGGAAACGATGTCCTCAAAGTTGTCCGCAACTTTGGAGGAGATGTCTCCAAGGTGAAGATTGCCTATGCCGGTGATATTGCTGTAGATGGCGCCTACGATGAAGCTATCAAGGCCCACCCCGAGATCACCAAGGTCATCCACACTGCCTCGCCGTTTGTTATTGATGCTGCCAACTACCGTGACCTTCTCGATCCTGCTGTTGGCGGAACACTCAATGTGCTCAAGGCCATCAAGGCTTATGCTCCTCAGGTCGACCATGTCGTTATCACTTCGTCAATCGTGTCGATTGTAACTTTCTCTGACCTTGCCAAGGGCAAGAAGACCTTCAATGAGAAGGACTGGAACGCTGCCACTGAGGAGGACGCCAAGGCTGGAGGCCCTATTGCCTACGGTTACTCCAAGGTTCAAGCTGAACTTGCATTCTGGAAATTCATCGACACCGAGAAGCCCAACTTTGTTGGTACTGTCATTAACCCGCCCTTTATTTATGGACCTCTGCTAAGCCCTGTCTCATCGCCCGATCAACTCAATACCTCGTCGGCATTTGTGTGGCAGAGCTGCTTCACAAACAACCTCGACCCACAGTACGCTGCTGGATCTGTCGATGTTCGTGACGTGGCACTCGGTCACGTTGTTGCCCTTCAGAAGCGCGATGTAGCCACTGGTAAGCGCTGGTACATTGGAACTGACATGTTTACACCCAAGAAGATTCTGTTGAGTGGCCGCAAGTCAGGAATTACTGACTACACCGACAAAATGGTCCAGCCTGACGAGTCTGTCGACGTGCAAACGGTCATTAACGCTTCTTACAATGTTGACTGGTCCGCAACTCAGAGAGATCTAGATGGGGCCATTAAATTCCGTTCTTTTGACGAGACGATTCACGATACTCTTGAGTCTTTCTATGCCATGGGACTTCGTCCTTGAATGACGCCCACACATATATGCTATATCAAAGAGATTATTTTTAACAATCCCTAGACACAGACAACTCAGTAAACAGTCACTGCTAAAAGTGTTCGACTCTGGTCAACAATATAGCGAGGTTTGAATGAACAGGAATGAATTCCTTCGTATATTACCCCTGGAAAAAGCAACTCAGTGGACTTTGAGAAATGTTAAAAGTGTGGTAATCAATGAAGATGTCTTAATGCCCGTGAACTCGTCAGAGTTCAAAATTGTATATGCTGTAGTTAATAAACCTGTGTGATGTTGAGCAACCGTTGGGTAACGTTGTAGTTCAGGTCAAACAACTGCCAAAATGCATTGGATTGAAAACCAAGTAATGGCTTCTAATGGAAAGTAGTACTTGTGATGGGCCACATATTGTGTATCTGAAAGAGGAAACAACGTCGTGGTTTTAGTTCGCGACAAAGTCAAAAATAGTGTAATGACCCACGTTGTCGAGGGTCCTGGATTTGAAATCTCACTGGCACACATTTGTTCTGATGGGACTGACACAATACCGAGCATTTTGACCAGTTTCTTCGTGTCAATGTCTAAAGCAGCTTGTCAGGTTTCTCCTTGTCTACCGAATATCAGTTTAGCAAGAGTTCCGCCAAGATCGTCACTCATGACTGCACCTTGTGTATAATGGCAATGGGGATACCAAGGTCCAAGCTTTGCAGATAAAACCAATGCACACATTGTTAGGTTTCCTAATTTTGACTCCAATAAAACCACAAAACCAGCATATCACTGAGACAAAGAGAACGCAAAGATTCTGGAGACAGCAAGAAGAACACTATGCAATCAGAACAGCACACAGATACTGGGGCTAGACAGTGCTGCGGAAGTTCGTCAAGTTCGTCAAGCGCTCATTCCACGGCAAAACTCATGCGTACTCCGTAAATTCTCTACCTGCCCCTGTCAATTGACTGTTTCTCTGAGCATGTTCACTGTATACCGGACCGACAATCGACTGGATAAACTAGTGGATACATTAAGAACCTCAGTGACGAGACGAGTTTAAATTCGCAGTAGATCCTCTACCGTAGTTATCTGCCGATTTGGGTATTCAGCAGACGGTCGGTCGCTTGCCAGACATCCAACAATCATCAATTCATAGCAATCCTATCTAAGTGAACATGGTTATTCGCAGTGTTGTGATATCACGGACGGAGGAATTGAGTCGTCTGCTGCAGTAGTCTCAGCACGAAGAGATATATATATATATATCGAATGTCATCAGATACCTGTTAGCAATAAACCAGTTAGTTGAGGGCATTTTGGTATTGTGGCAATTGAGCTGGTATCCATGGATT
Organism: Sugiyamaella floridensis; assembly: GCA_030556845.1. Taxonomy (NCBI): domain Eukaryota; kingdom Fungi; phylum Ascomycota; class Dipodascomycetes; order Dipodascales; family Trichomonascaceae; genus Sugiyamaella; species Sugiyamaella floridensis. The sequence continues at coordinate 168,435 of JAKTUT010000019.1, read as the reverse complement.
TCCGCGTTTCTCACAGTTCAACTGCAGTATAGTTGACAACTGAACCCATCCAAAATGTTGACGGTATCAAGGTGAATTATCAACTATAGCGGTCAATCATTATTTTACCATTTAGCACAGGCATCATGTTTGTGTCCAGGTATTAATGGAGTCCGACAAATTAACCAGATTTCTGACAGAGGTTGCCTCTTTCGGCATGACAGGGGGTTATAGGGTAGCGAGTGCCTCGACTCTTCCTTCGTATAGCTATAGAAGCCACTAGGGTACTGCAGAAGCAGCAATATTTTTGTTTTCAAATTGACCAGTAACCAATTACTAGGCTAATGGCTATGTAATGACAATGTGAGCAGATCGCTGTTTATGAATTAGACGTCACAGGGCCAGGATTAATGTGACTGTGTATTCGGAATGATATGGGTTTTGAGTTACAATGGTTGGTGGGGACTAGAGATGAATTGTTGGGTATTTGGTGGGAAATATTGTTAGGTATTCTGCATATTTTTGATGAGAATGGCTGGGAAGAAATTGTTGAGTACTAATGTAACTAACCGGGACTGGTTAACTGACGGAAGTTTACGAACGGTACGCATGCGTCGAGACTAACTTTACTTCTAGGTTCGGCTTAATGCGTGGTTAATTCTTGCTAAGTGACATGGCTCTCATCTGTTTACTGTTTATACTTGATGCAGGGCTTATGACTCTTTGAGCCGGTTAGGCTTAACGGACCGATGGAAAACGCCCGACGATCCACAATGATGCGGTCCCAAAGGTATGCAAACGCACGACTCAAATAGGCAGTAGGTTATTAGCACAAAGAAAAAGAAGTTGTACAGAAGCAGCGCAGCACGGACCCACCAGCAGCAGTGAAGCAACGAAAAGCCGCGCCGAGTCTAGTTCTAGTTAGAGGGCAATACGTCGAGGAGACATCGAAACTGTCTTGATGCATGTGCATAAGGACAAACTTGGAATCTTCATAAATAGGAAGGAAGGAAGGTTGAGGCTGATGACCGATACAAAGACCGAAGAATCGATAGCAGAATGGGGATCAAGGTGACGTCACAAAAGAGGAGGGTGCATTAGTAGCATATACACTTGAATACCCAGTTACACTACCACAAGCCGGGGAATAACGGAGATGGCAGACATGACGTGACAAACAGGTCTATGATGAGCAGAGGAGTGCGCAGCGCAGGGACAACCGGGACTAGTGAGTCGCAGGACATAACCAAAAGCGAGGGCGGCAGCCAAAAAAGAAGTGTGTGCTGCTATGACGCTTTGGCGTGAGCTTATCTGGGCACAAAAAGCACGCATTGCATGACATGCGCAGTCCATATGCACGGTGACAGGCCAATCATCGAGCAGCATCGATTGGCACTACGGTACTTTTTCTGCAATGCACGACGCCACCATGGCCGCAGCAGAGGTTAGGGCCAGATAGGGGGCTTCTTTGTTAACCTAAACCAAGTCGTTTACAGAGAACAACAAGATCCGTATTAAGTAGAAAAGACCAATAGAATAAACGGAATCCTGCTGAACAGTCTGTTACGTTTGATATTGTTTTATACTTGTTGCACTCAAGGTCCTAGCTGACTCGCCATATTCTTTATTCCCCCGCATCCAACCAAATTAGTGGAACCCGGGCAAGGGGCGCAGTTGCTGCCAAGCTCTACCGGTTGCGGAAGGTGGGCAGCAAAATGGACAGGACAAAAAACAATCGTTCGAGGGTTGGGAAGCATGATATCGGAGCACCGAGGACGCTATAGACACTTAGTACCATACTCGTTAACAAGGACCATTTGTGTCCCCGTTGTTGTTGTATAGCACACATACCTTAACCATGACATTTACCCGCCGTAACAAGCCCTCACCCACGACTGAACTGTCCCCCACCACCCAACCCCTCCCTTCCCCTTGCCTCATTTACCCCTCCCGACCTGATGCAGGCGGTGGTGGGATTAGAATGGCAGGTGCACCAGCCAAACGAGACGCCAATAACTTGCAGGCCCTCGATGCATGGGCCGATGTTGGAAACGGTGGACAAATGGGCGATCAAAGCGCTAGGGGCTAGGTCGCCCAGTCCACATTCTCGCGACACCAGTCGTTGCCAGCACTTGGTGACCAAGGCTATTTCCAACTTGTGTCCATGACATGTGTTTCTTCATTACCACAACTCCTCCTTTACCTGCACTACTATCCCTGCACAACGCTTGCAACGGCAGTGCCGCTTGTCTGCCGCTTGGCTGCTCCGTCCCATGCATGCGAGTGCCCGCACCCCAAACAGGTAGGCGATCTGCGTACATGCAGCATGTCTTAATTATATCATATGCATCTGCACTGCCGATCGCTTTGCACTCTATGACGCAAACCAATGCAATTCCTCCTCCTATAACCTGGCAGTCGTCCGACTATGGAACCTGATACTAGAATACTGGCCATGCCCTTCCTATCCCTTCTCTGCTGTTTGCCCCTGCCGCATCGGCTATGCCGCTAATCTGCCGCCACGTGGATATGACGGGGGTTATATATTTTTACTAGTTTGCCCCGATGCTGTCATCTAAGTTATTGTCCCTAGCCCTCGGATTTCTTCCATGCCGACCGGTTTCCCGATGTCTATGGCTACTGTCACTGTCAAAACCTTAACTTGCCGATCTCCATAGGTTAATCTTAAAAATGCGCCGTGTCTCGTCTTAGACACAAGTCCTGCACCTTTTATACTATTCCACTACCCAGTCAGTGGACTCAACGCTCGGTAACTCCGACCATAGTCATATTACTGGTGACCTGCCTGCCCAACGGTTAGTTTGCTGGCGCGAGCACTAGCGCTAAACCGTCACTAACGCCGCGGAGATGTGCAGGCCTGCGCAATGTGCCGGGTAACGGCTTTTGCATGCACTATCCCATCCAAGAACCTCACGCGTAGGGTAATAGCAGATGTTAATCGAGATCTTCTGGCGCGCACCGGGTAACAGATCTGACAAAATGGGCGGCAACGGTTAGATAGGTTCACATCCGGGTAACTATCGGGCTAGGTCAAAAAAAATATATTTGAACTGTCTCCGAATTGGCTGTAAGTAGTACATTACAGTATCATTTATCATTATGCCATCGTTGGCAGACCAGTTGGCGAGTCTTGCAGACCCTGAGCCTGTTGGTAAGTATATTTTGGGTTGAATAATGTCTAATCTAACAAAGACTTTGATCCTGAAGATGGTTACTCGAGCGGTCCCGACACTGAGAAGCCTGCTGCCACTGAACACTACGTCGAAGTTGGCAAATCAGCGATTCGTGATGATGGTATCAGATTGAATGGACCCAAATACAGTGGTTCGCGCGTTCAGCGAAGTAATTTGTATGATGATGACGAAGAAGAGGAGGAAGAGGAGGAGGATGATGATGATGAGGAAGACGACGAAGAAGATGAAGAGGATGAGGAAGACGACGACGAGGAAGAAGATAAAAAGGACGAGGAAGAAGAAGAAGAACAAGAAGGGGAAGAGGAAGACGAAAGCATAGAACAGGAAGCAGATAGCTCAAACAACTATTTGAATGACGACTCCGATTCCAACGAAGTGACAGAGGAAGCTGTGAAACGGCAGCAGCTCAAGAGCATTCTAGCCGCCGAGCAAAAGTCGCTTATTTCTCGACTGTCCTTATCTGCTCAGTCCGACGCCCTTAAAGGAGCTGCAGTCCACGAGCAGATGAACATTTATGAAAATATTGTCGATGCCCGAATCAAGATCCAAAAGGCTCTTCAGACGTCTAACGAGCTGCCCCTCTCAAGTGACGACGCCGCCGAGCTCACGACTGAAGACACCCAGGACACTCTCAATTCCACTACTTCCGCTTGTCTCAAACTTCTGCATCAAATATCCGAGGCACGCCTTAACCTAATGAACTCTGACAAGGTCTTCCTCGGCGACGCTTCTGTGAACCTCTCCAAAAAGCGTACTCTACAAAATGCTTTTGCCGACACATCGGCTCTCGACAAGCATCTTCACGTGTACCGTGAGAGTGTTCTCACTAAATGGTCCCAAAAGGTCCAGTCTTCATCCGGTTCGCTGGCTCTTCAGTCGTCCAAGTTCAAGTCATTAAACCAGACAGCTGCCATCCAGGTGTCTAGTGTGCTGGCCGATATGGACCGACTTGTCAAGCGAACAAAGCTCAACAGATCTGAAGTGCGCATTCTGGGAACCAAGTCTGATAATAACACTGAGTCGAGTCGCGTCGATTCGGGTCTTCAGGAAGATGAAAATGTTTTTGATGACACAGACTTCTACCGTCAAATCCTCAAAGAACTCGTAGACAAGCGCATGGCCGACTCAGCCGCCACTGGTGGCTTCAAGTGGACCGTTTCAAAATCCAAGATCAAAAAGAACGTCGACACAAAGGCATCCAAGGGCCGAAAACTGAGATACCATGTTCAAGAAAAGGTCCAAGGCTTTGGTGCTCCTCAACCTTCCGTGAAGTGGACTGACGAGCAGATTGAGTAAGTATTTGAGAGCTTTTTTTCACGAAGAGAATTCCTCTAACACAGCGACTTGTTTGCTTCACTTCTGGGCCAAAAAATCAAAATGGACGAGACAGTGCCGTCCGACAGTGAGCCTGAAGACGAAATACTCGCTACTGATGGCATCCGAATCTTTGGATAAAACGTTGCATTATATATATATATATATTAGACATGCTGTGTACTCAAACAACTGTCATGAATCATCGTAAAACCGTAAATCGTGAATCATAATTAAATAAACCGTCCCGTCAGTCAGACATGTACTGAACTAGCGAAGATTGACCAGATGACGGGTCTGACTTTGATGACTTGACCGCTGTCTTTCTAGGTGTTCGTTTCACCTTCGGCTTGAAATCAAATGAACTAGACTCATGAACAAGGCCTTCAATGACGGCCCGCGCACGTTTCGAGCTTGTGGTCTTCGTAGTTAATATTGGAGCACGCCGTTTTGAATCTATAGACTCTTGAACAGAGTCTACCTGCTGGTGACTAAAGTCTGCAGATGCCGCTCGCAGAGAATCGTCATCCGTCTCGTCGACAAGTGCAATTCCCAGAGACATTTTCTCCTGTAACTTTTTCGTTTTGTTTTCTCGTTCTTGGATCTGCCTTTTTTCTGTACGGAACTTTCGCCGCAGTTTCTGAGACTGCCCGTCGTAATCTTCCCATTGAAGAGCATTCGCTTCGTAAAGCTCGGCGATTCGTTTGTTTCGTTGTTGCTGCAAGTTCAGTTCAACCTGCTCCTTTTCGACTTTGGCAAAAGGATCATCTTCCAAACCATCCACAGGTTGCTGAGCCCGCAGTTCACGGGCAGCAGTCTCGTCAGTAGCCGTTCTCTTTGCTCCCTTGACTATAGCATAATTAGTATTCTGAGGATCAGTGCGGATCTCGATAGGCCCACTGCACAAATGGCAATTAAACGAGAACGTGAATATCGGACTCGAAAAGTAGTTCCCAGTTCGCTTTTTAACGGCATTGAATCGTACACCTTGAGCGATTCGTTTATCGCAACTTAAACAGTACACGTTATACGGGAGCTCGAATCGCACTGTACCCTTCTGTTTCACGCCTGCTAGCTCATTGAGCGACTTCTTGCCATCTGAGTTAGATACCACAGTACAAACAGAAACCGAGTTAGAACCTACCATAGTCTGGAGGATAGTATTTGTTGTACCCTTGCATTTTTCAGCGTGAAAGCGCCACCAAAATGTAAATTAGATGGTTTCAAAGTTCGCGAACTGTGACGTCTATGTGCATATATGCGATTTGGGCGCGCGTCGCGCATTAAATGATCCGAAGCACCACACTTCTCAAGTTACCTTCTTGACTGTTCAACAAGTTAACAATGTATGGAGATTTGGCAGCCAAACTGATCCAGGACTCGAAGCGAACGCTCAACCTAGACACGGTGCCTCTCTACCAGGAAGAGCTGGTGCGAAGTATCGCCAGAGAGATACGCGACATCAACCGTCAAACAGAGCAGCTCATGGTCAAATATGAAACAGAACTCGACGGAGCAACACAGGATCGCAAGACTTCATGTGCTTTGTTTGTTCTCCACTTGTGTATGCGTCGAAACAAGCGATGTTTACTTGCTTACCAGCGATTAAGGGCAGAGCGAATGGTTCAAATGGCATGGAACGATAGGGACCTTCAGGACCAGGAGCTCTTGTACAATCTTAACGCCAATGAGCAAGATTATCTTCGTGACTACTCGGACCTGCTTGTTGACTATAAGGGCGATTGGGTCGATGTGGATCTGACAGGATCTATGGAGCCGCCGAAAGATCTGTTTATTGATGTTCGAGTTTTGAAGGATGCTGGTGAGATCCAGACAGAGTATGGGTACGTCTGAATTCGAGGACTTTTTGCGGATCCATCTAACGCAGTGTGTTCAATTTGACCAAGAACAGTCAGTTCTTTGCACGACAGGCCGATGTTCAACGTCTTATTCAGCAGGGTTACCTCCAGAGGTTGTGAGCAGGTGGCTAAAGTACCATTGACTGTTTCCACGGCCCGACTGTAGACTTTCTGGAATCCTCCAAACCATATTTATTAGCTGTACATTGCTCTATAGCATGTTATAGCGTCTTTTGAGCGAGCGACAACGTTATGCACATAGACGGTTCCGTGAAGTGAAGTTGATCTTCTCGGATATCACTTACCAACGCTTTTAGTGACGGTCTCATGCAGTTACCTGTATTATATCACCTTGAGAACTGCTTTCTTCATGTTACGGCAACTTGTGTCTGTATCAATGTTCAGATCTGGAGAATAGTATGTGATTCCGAGACCTATGCTCATATGATCACCATCAACACTGACAGTCACCCAGCAACCAAAGCGATAGTCATACAAAATGCTTTCGCAACAATCCAACTATACTCATCCGTTTCAATTGATATAGTACCATACCATTAGATTGACTTTTGTTTTGTGCCTTTCGTCACGCATCTCACATCACTTTGATCAACCAGCGGTCTCACCCGCTTATCCGCCATTACCCTACGGCGGCCACTCAATTTACGTGATCATTTCGAGCGCCTGTCAGCATCTACACTTCCACACCAACAAACACGGAATGCCACCCAAGGCAGATTGGGAGAAGTATCAAGCGCCGGTCGGCGACGACGATGACAAGCAAGAAGAGATCATTCCTCTATCTGAGGGAGATATCCAGGTCCTCAAGACTTATGTGAGTATTTGCACAATTGCATCTATACGAGCTGTAATGCTAACAAAAGGGAATCGCCCCCTACGGAAGCGCCTTGAAACAGATTGACCAGGACATCAAGGACCTTCAGAAGCGGATTAATGAAAAGATTGGTATTAAAGAATCAGACACGGGTCTGGCACCTCCTCATCTGTGGGATACTCAGGCCGATAAGCAAACCATTGCTCAGGAGCAGCCTCTTCAGGTTGCACGATGCACCAAGATCATCCAGTCGGACGAGTCCCCCGACAAGGCCAAATACGTTATAAACATCAAGCAGATTGCCAAGTTTGTCGTCAGCTTAGAAGACCGCGTTTCTCCGACAGATATTGAGGAAGGAATGCGAGTGGGAGTCGAGCGGAACAAGTACCAGATTATGCTGCCTCTGCCGCCAAGGATCGATCCGTCGGTGACGATGATGACTGTCGAGGAGAAGCCCGATGTAACATACGGTGATGTAGGAGGATGTAAGGAGCAGATTGAGAAGCTGCGAGAGGTTGTTGAGTTGCCGCTGCTGTCTCCCGAGAGATTTGCGAGTCTCGGAATCGACCCTCCAAAGGGAATTCTCTTGTACGGCCCTCCAGGAACTGGAAAGACGCTGTGTGCGCGTGCTGTTGCTAACCGTACCGACGCCACGTTCATTCGTGTCATTGGCTCCGAGCTCGTACAGAAGTATGTCGGAGAAGGTGCCCGAATGGTCCGCGAGCTGTTTGAAATGGCCCGCACCAAGAAGGCTTGCATCATCTTCTTTGACGAAGTCGACGCCATTGGAGGTGCCCGTTTTGACGACGGTGCCGGTGGTGACAACGAGGTGCAGCGAACCATGTTGGAACTCATTACTCAGCTCGATGGTTTCGACCCGCGAGGTAACATCAAGGTGATGTTTGCCACTAACAGACCCAACACGTTGGATCCAGCTCTGCTGCGTCCCGGTCGTATTGACCGTAAGGTGGAGTTCTCATTGCCTGACATTGAAGGTCGCGCCAACATCTTCCGTATCCACTCCAAGAGCATGTCTGTTGACCGTGACATTCGTTGGGAGCTCATTTCGCGTCTGTGTCCCAACTCTACAGGTGCTGAGCTCAGATCCGTCTGTACTGAGGCTGGAATGTTTGCTATTCGTGCCCGTCGTAAGGTGGCCACTGAGAAGGACTTCCTGGCTGCTGTTGACAAGGTCATCAAGGGCAATCTCAAGTTCTCGTCGACGTCCCAATACATGCAGTACAACTAAGTGGGTTCAGTGGAGTTGTCTGGATTCTAATTGGAGTCGAATGAGCTTAACTGGAGTCTGCGTTCTACTATGTGTTTTGAATCTGCTGGTCATAGCCAGCGCTGTCTATTGAATCATGTATAGACGAATGCAAATATGAAAAAAAAAAAATGAGTCGTAGCAGTAGTGTACATGCCAACATTAAGGCATGAAAGGTTGGTAAGGTAACTCCATTTAGAGCTGCCCAAGTAGACTCTTTTGAGTAGGGAGTTCAGCAGGTTCAGAGGTTCCAGGAAGTGCTTGAAGTCGTTTGAAGGTCTTTAACTCGATGGTCCAGCTTGGTAACAGCTTGGCAGAGAGCCTCTGTACCTGGAAGTAGGCGACATTAGAAATGAAGACCATGGAACTGAAGTATACCGGTACAGCATTCACACACCCAGAAGTTACAGGTGCCATGCTCCACAGTCAACAAGCACTCGTTATAATGCACATCAGACATCCACATTCAAGTAAGCTCTTCACCAAGGTTCAAGTGACGTTAGTGCTCTTGTCTTGACTCGGTTATTCCCACCATGAAACAAGTCCCATGCCATCAACTTGACATGAACCAATAATGGAGTAAGGGGGCTCTTGGGACGTCAGTTGGTCCTCCTCGGATCCCGTAGGTCGTCGAGGTGTATGCAAATTAAATATCTCCTGTTCCACACGGAAACGGATCTTTTCATTGGTATCAATGTACAAATCGGCATCTGGGGTTTTCCATATCCAGGCTTGTTCTCGGGCAACAAAAGTACAGCTTTCAAACAGCATTGATTTAGGGATGTGAATATCATCAAAGAACTCCATTTTCACTGTTGTTAAAACCCATGCCAACTGCTGCAAAAAACACATTGCAAACTCACCATTCAATCCCTCTTCAGTACAAGAACTGACCCAACCAATGAGCACTTCACCAACAAAAGGACGAAACACCACGAGTCTGAACACGGCTTTGTTAGAAATTGAAGTAAAATACCAAACTGAAATGTCTTAAAGCAATTATAGTACCCACTCTTTACAAAAACAGCTCCCTCTCCAGGTTTTATTAGTCCATCTCCTAGAGATTCAATGTCATAGAGACATATACATAGACCAACATTGTGGACAACACGATTGGCATATTTCTTGTTAATAACATCAGTAAGAGCCTCTCGAGTAGGGCGTTCAAGCTCTGACGGTTCCAAACGAATTGTGTCTGATATTTTTGTCAAAACAAACATGTTTTACCGTCTGCTATGAAGTCCAACAGCTAGATCCCCAAAGCGACGACGAAAAAAGTCGCGGTTAGGATCCTGGCATGGCGGCCGACTCGGCCGAACGGCCGGGTAAATGTGAAGTAGTCGAGTCCCCATTAGCATGCGTCTGATTGGCTGGACCCGCTCTTCTCAGGTCTGGGGGAAATATCTCCAACATTTCATTGCAGGCCTTTCTTACCCAGTTGTGTTTTTGTAGCGTTTGCACTCGCATCTGATAACAATGCTGAGCGCTCTTCGCCGGTCGGTACGTCCAGTGATAATGCCGTCATCCAATTCGTCTAACCAAGAACCGCCAGACCCGGTCGTTTCACACTTCCCGCGTAGCAGCCAAGATCTTTGCTGGCCAGGTAAGAGCATCTGTGGTGATTTGTTGTGGTAATTTGACGGAAAATTCGAGAGGAGATTGGTTCCTATGAGAAGAAGACGATTCTGTTTGGTTATTGGATCTATCTTGAAAGTTGTGAGTCTTGAAGCTGCTGATTGCACTTTTGAGGGCCAATTGAATGTCTTTGCATCAATTGATCTCAATTGCACAGCACCATGTTGATTTGGCTGTGGCATCTTGTACTCGGCAGAGTGACCCGTGTCGGATAAGATCTTTTCCTGCAACTGTTTTTATCAGCGTTCAGTTCAATTGCGCCAAATCAAAACCAATCAGGTTGATGTTGTCAGTATCTTCACCAAGTTGATGGTGGCAGTATCTTGACAAGGTTGATGTTGTTAGTATCTTCGCGTCAAGCAACATGATCAATCTCTCTGGACCACCGGCTCTCTCAACTCCTCCAGTTTTTTCTGACACCCTTCATTTGCCTTGACATTGCGAAACCCACTAACAAAGCCCCTTCGTGGACAAGAGGCTAGCAAGCACGTCAGTTCCAAGTATCCCGTTATCGACCACGAGTATGACTGTGTGGTTGTAGGAGCTGGTGGAGCCGGTCTGCGTGCTGCCTTCGGTCTTGCAGAGGCCGGTTTTAACACGGCCTGTATCTCAAAGCTGTTCCCCACTCGTTCGCACACAGTCGCTGCTCAGGGAGGAATCAATGCTGCTCTCGGAAACATGCACCCGGACAACTGGAAGTGGCATATGTACGACACCGTCAAGGGTTCCGATTGGCTCGGTGACCAGGACGCTATCCACTACATGACCAAAGAGGCTCCCCAATCGATTATTGAGCTTGAGCACTATGGAGTTCCTTTCTCGCGTACCGAGGAAGGCCGTATCTACCAACGTGCATTTGGAGGTCAGTCCAAGGAGTTTGGCAAGGGAGGACAGGCCTACCGAACCTGTGCTGTTGCTGACCGTACCGGTCACGCTCTGCTGCACTCGCTTTATGGACAGTCGCTGCGTCACAACACCAACTTCTTCATTGAGTTCTTCGCCATGGATCTGCTAATGCAGGACGGAGAGTGTGTTGGTGTCATGGCCTACAACCAGGAAGATGGAACCCTGCACCGTTTCCGTGCTCACAAGACGGTTCTTGCTACCGGAGGATACGGACGTGCGTACTTCTCGTGTACCTCGGCCCACACCTGTACCGGAGATGGTCTGGCCATGGTGACTCGTGCTGGTCTGCCTCTGCAGGATCTCGAGTTTGTCCAGTTCCACCCCACTGGTATCTATGGTTCTGGGTGCCTCATCACCGAGGGCTCACGTGGTGAGGGTGGTTACTTGCTCAACAAGAACGGAGAGCGTTTCATGGAGCGATACGCTCCCACTGCCAAGGATTTGGCCTCGCGTGACGTTGTCTCGCGTTCTATGACCCTGGAGATTCGTGAGGGCCGTGGTGTTGGTCCCGAGAACGACCATATCTACCTGCAGCTGTCGCACCTTCCTGCCGAGGTTCTCAAGGAGCGTCTGCCTGGTATTTCCGAGACTGCTGCTATCTTTGCTGGTGTTGATGTCACGAAGGAGCCTATTCCTGTGCTCCCCACAGTCCACTACAACATGGGTGGTATTCCCACCAAGTGGACTGGTGAGGCTCTTACCGTTGACGAGAACGGAAACGACAAGGTTGTTCCCGGTCTTTACGCCTGTGGTGAGGCTGCTTGTGTGTCTGTCCATGGTGCTAACCGTCTTGGTGCCAACTCGCTGCTTGATCTGGTTGTTTTTGGTCGTGCTGTGTCGCACACTATTCGTGACGAGCTCACTCCCGGTACTCCTCTTAAGCCGTCGCCTGCTGACATTGGACACGAGTCTATTGCTAACCTGGATAAGGTCCGTACTGCCACTGGTTCCAAGTCCACTGCTGAGATCCGTCTGAACATGCAGAAGGTTATGCAGACGGATGTGTCTGTGTTCCGTACTCAGGAGTCTCTTGAGGAGGGTGTTTCTCGCATCACCGAGGTTGACCGGTCCATCAAGGACCTCGGCACCACTGACCGGTCCATGATCTGGAACTCGGACCTCGTTGAGTCTCTTGAGCTCCAGAACCTGCTCACTTGCGCCATGCAGACTGCCTACTCGGCCGTTGCTCGTAAGGAGTCGCGTGGTGCTCATGCCCGCGAGGACTTCCCCGAGCGTGATGACACCAACTGGATGAAGCATACCCTGTCATGGCAGGACAAGCCCGGTGACGAGGTTCGTCTCGCCTACCGTAATGTCATCTCGACGACGCTCGATGAGAAGGAGTGCCCGTCGGTGCCTCCTGCCAAGCGTGTGTACTAAGCATGGCATATATATGCCTCAGGTTTTTTTCTGAGCAGATCGATTTTATTTAGCTGACTGCGTCTAGCAATACATGTTTAACAGTTGAACCAATGCAAAGTAGGATGGTATCAGCATATGCGATTTTCGATATCCAAGAGACGACAAAAGTCATCTGTTTGGTTGTTGTGGATCTGAGGAGGCTGTGAACGGGTCCAGTTTCGACGTTGAGAGTGGTCAATGTCGTTGATACTAGGGGTCAATTGGAGGAAGTTGTGTGGGATATCCAGGTGTCTTCGTTTCACAATATTCTCCTCGACCCAGTGGCGTTCGTGTATGAGTGCCTTGTTGATAGAATCAAGATTATCTGGTGATAGAGAAGTTGAGGTGCTGTCGGTTGAGAAATATGAATGCATGGCTCGTGTGATGGATAACCATTCGGGGTCATACTGGAAACCCTTCTGGGCATTGTTTTCGACGGGTATTTGCAAATGCTCAAGAAACCTTCTTCTTGGAAGACACTTGTCCAAAGCAAGAAATGCTGTTAGTGGTGGTTTCGCTTCAGCTTGGTGTGAGTCGTCAATCTTCTGTTTGGCAGGAGTGGTTGCAATATCATCGAGTGTGATTTCGTTTGAATTGACAGGCTTGTCTATATCCAGTTTAATTTCGTCTGAATTGGCCGTTTGTAAGTCGGCTGGATCGTTCAGGTCCAGTGTAATTTCGTCTGCATTGGCTGTTTGTGACGGAGCTGGATCATCCAGGTCCAGCGTAATCTCGTCCGAATTGGCCGTTCCTGCAGTCACCGAGGGAACTTCATCGTTTGAGCTGCCTGTAATCGCTGAGGGAACTTTATCACCGCTCTTTGGCACAACCGTACTCTCGTCCTTCATCAAATCCAGCTTGATTTCGTCATTATTAATTGAATCGGCATGACGAACAACCGCCTGGTATCGAACATGCAAATGGGCACTAAACCAATAACTTGGCTTGATTGATTTCAGCAGACCCATGGCAGGAACAGAGCCCAACTCTTCTTTTTCCACATCCTGAGCAAAATGCTTTTTCACTTTTAACAACCATTTGAGGTCTCCATAATGTTCAATGCCTGCAGGCCAGTCGTGGCTCATCATCACATCTATCTTCTGTTTAAGTAATGACAGCTTCACGACGTCGAATTGGCGGATGTGATATGCTGATCTCTCGGTAGATGAGTTGTATGGAAGTCGTTCAAAGTGATTCCAGTGATAATGAGCCGGATTCCAGATCCCTGATAGTCCCGCTATCCGCAGACCTTTGAAGTTGACGACTCCAGCTGCTCCTAGATAGTAGATGTTTGGTGCCAACCAGCCTCCATAAAACAGTTCCCACATATAGTTGCTCGCTTCGTGGTTTCCTCCAATAACAATTGTCATATAAGGTGCCCTTTTAACGCCCTTATAGTACTCGTGGAAGTCACCCATTCGCCGGTACTTGCGAGGCATTGCGATACAGTTGAGATCCTGCTCATTTCTGATGGCCTGAAAATCACCGCCTATAAGCACGAGGTCAACGGGTTTATTCATACGCTTAATTGAAGCGTATATACTATTGAGCTCGCCATGACAGCATCCCTCTACAACAACATTCAGGTGCCCCATTACGTCAAAAACTGTCACAAACGGTGTTACTTCCCCGCGTTAAACTTAAACCCCCTGAGCTTACCCGGCCGCAAGCCTTAAGTTACACTTCATCGGATCCTGTGAACTGAAGGTTTTGTGTGCACTTGGTCGCTTTCATGGTGGGGTGAGCATTAAATTGTGCTGTCAATGTTCTTAGATTCTAACTCAGCGGACTCAAAAGCGTCACAAAGGCGCTCGAGGCGTTGCTCGCCAGCGACGACCCCAACGTGCGCGAACTCAACTCGGAAACAGTCGAGGCCATAGATCAGTACATGGAGAAGCATTTAAGGGACGAGACAATGGATACACGCAGGTTTCAGTCTTCTCGATTGCACGAAGAACTTGTGAGGATTCACAAGTCTTCGGTAGCGGCACACCCGGACGCTGAACCGTTATTTGTACGAGCTCTCATTGAACTAGCCCCATGTCTTGTGAACATCGACGACATTAGAGTGTGGTTCTCGCATTACGCGAGTCATGCCATCGACTCTGCCGGCCACAAGAACTCCATTGTTTCAGCAAGTCGGGATCTAATTCTCACACTGCTCTCTGAACTGACCGACGAAGACGAGCAACTTAAAGCAGTATATGACGATAATAGCAGAGTCATTGTGTCTTGGGTCCTCGATCTTTACCTCCAATGTAAAACAGGGAACCTGGTACTGATTACCGATGCTGATTCGTCCTTAAAATCAAAAGAACGAGAAAGATTCATTCAACAAAACGCAAGAAGCATTCTTGAACGATACGGTTTCAAGGCACCGGCCAATTTCTTTGCGGCTATCAGCAACAAGTTCGGTGAAGCCAAGAACCGCCTCTTCCTTCTCGGCTTAATCACTTCATATACGAGCTATCAACCTCCTCATCTGGTTCAGGTTCAAAAATCTCCTCTTCTAGATCAGCTATTGGACTGCCTACTGTGGGACAAGTCTGTTACTGCTTTGTCCATTTGCAGTACTGCTGTGGCTATGCTGCTTCCACATATCTGCGATACCCTCGTGGGCAGATTACCAAAGCTTTTGGCCATTTACGGTCGTTTGGCAAGTTGGCATTTGAAGGTTGCAAGAGGAGAGCTTGGATATGACGATAATGAAGATGATGACGACGAAGTGACTGAGGCCGAGGTTGAAGAATCTCCGTCAGAATTGGAAAAGCCCGTTTCTACGCCGAGCCAGCCAACTGCATCTCCTGAGAAGCCCGTCGCTCCCGCTGCTTTCACTTCCAGCAAGTTTGAAATCTTGGAGGGTCTTACAAGCATCCAGGACGGCCGTCCTCCTGCCATTGGGTCGTTATTCACGTTCTTGTATGGACTTTTCCCCTCAAATCTGCTAACTTTTATTCGACAGCCCTCAGAGTACCTCGAGGAGATGCATTACATTCGCCCTTTCACGGACTTTTGGGACAAGCATCTCATCAATAGCCGGTCGTTGCCTCTGTTGGAAATCCATGCCATCAACCCAAGCCTAATTTCGTTAACGCGAGAGCAGGAGCTTACTGACACTACAAGATGGATGCACCTTGGCTCTGCTTCTGATATTGCAGCTTTCTGCGTGGCTTTATGTTCGACAGCTCGCGATGGCAATGTGTCTCGCTCCTCCATTTCGGCAGCTGGATCGGAGCGTGTGTCCACTGCACTCACTGTCCCAGTGAGTGAGAGTGCTACGCCTCAATTTCGATCTCCGTTTGCCGAGTCAACCTCAGGTGCAGCAGCGCTGGAGTCCACAGACACAATAAGCCCTCACGACTACAAGCCTTCTGTTGCCCAGGACCGTTCGCTGTCAATTGTATCAGATACTCTAGCTTCAGAGCAAGCGACTTCTCGTCAAAGCATGCTTTTCTCTCCTGGCCTACACAGCATCGATACACTCATCCAGGAGCATGAGCGTCTCTACAATCGAAAGGACATATTGGATAAACGCGACTCTATTGTCGCCATTCCGGAAGAGCTGAGCCTTGATGATCCCCCAACTTCAAGCCCTACTACCGCAGCTGCTCCCGCCTCGGCGCTGCGACGATCCACTGTTGTGGCAGCAGGGGTGCGGCCTCCGTCGTCGTCGGCTGCTAGTCCAGCTCTTGTTGCGGAAAATGTGTCGAGCCATCATCCATCACCTTCTCAAACCAATTCTCTTGCTATCAGCCCGCGAGTTGGTCCCACTGCGGCAGCTGGCGACTCAGTAGGACAGACTGAACAGTTCAACACAGTGATTGAGTTCTATCAGCGCGAGTTGCTACTGCTACGTAATGAAGCCGATTTCGTTGCCTTCATCGAGCGTCACACTCAATACCGACTACGAAAGCTCCGTGAACAGCTTTCGGAAGCGACAATCACGCATGCCCGCATCGATCGTCTCCTCCAACAAAACAAGCAGTTGAAGGCAAAGCTCGAACAGCCAGAGCAAGAAGTGGCCAAGTATCAGAAGAGTTTGAGAACCTATAAAAGTGAACGTCAAGCATATGAGGCTTCATTAGTTCAGAAAAATAAGGACCTTCGAAGTCAGATTGCTCAGCTGAAGCAAGATCTCGACGAGTCTCAGAGGAAGCTGGAAGAAGATGATAATGAGAAGGCTGACCTTCGAAAACAGCTAAACGATTGCGAATCCGAAATCTCCAAGCTAGAGCTCCGGTTCGCGGAGGCCAAAGAAAGATTGGAAGTGTTGGAAACCGTTGATGCTCTGCAGAAGAAGACGCAGCAACAGCTCGAGAAGTTGGAGAAGGAGTATAACGAGATTGTGGGTCAGCCTCCAAATCTGGAAGCTGATGGCAGCAGCAGCGTGGAAGAGGTGAAGGCGGAGAACGGCCGTGCTGAAGGCAAACCGGTGTTTGTTAAACCGGAATCGCCCGAGGTAGAAAATCTAATGGTCAAGCTGGAGGAATTGAGACTCGCATACCAGGCGATGGAATCGGACAAGCTGCAACAGCAGCAATGGTACGAATCGCAACTTAATGAGATGAGGTTGCAGCTGAAGAAACGGGAAAACGAGCTTGATGTGCCACGAGGTGAGCGGTCAGTGAATGGAGGAGAGAGATCCGAGTCTACACGAGAACTCATTGAGACATTCAAATCAGCAGCTGAGAAACGGTATTCGGAGCTCAAGACATCTTATGATCAGCTTGTACACCGGTACGACGCACTGATGATGAAGATGCGGGATATGGCGGTGGCTGAAGAAGAGCGTCACGCTCGCATGGATCAGTCGGTGTTGGCCAAGCGAATGATGCTTGGTTATGATGGAAGTCCCGAACATGTTGACATGGTAGCTGCTTCGTTGTCTCCGACTGTTGGGCGACCTGAAGCTCGGATGCGTGGACGTGGAGGAGTTCAAAACACTGGAGGTGGTGGATCAGGCCAAGGTGGGCCCATTCAAAAGCCACCACGAAGACCATTCCGTGGATACGGTTAAACTTTTTTGATGACGTTTGTAACGAGTATTTAAAATGCATGATTTATGAGACTACAAGATACTCGAAAACAGCTTAGAAAGCTTCATGAAAATTACTACATGACTATGCTATGCCATGGGGTGAATGAAATCACTCAGGATATGTACAAAGAGAAGAAGCAGTGCAGACTTAGAGGCGCAGAAACTTCTTGATGAGGTCCTCCTCTTCAGACCGCGAATGCATCTTGGCAGCCTCTTCCTTTTTGTTGTTCATCTGCTTGGTGATCATCTTGCCAACAAAGGGCTTAGGAGCAGGAACATACGGACCCACGAGACCGTCAAAGGCACGCGGAGGCTTGAGACGGTCAGAACCGAGACGGCTAGCATCCTCGGCATACTTGTTGAGTTCTTTGAGAACGCCAACATCATATTCTTTGGCAATGGTGTCCTTCTTAAGAGGCTCAGGCCACACAAATGGATCTGCCATGTCAATGGTCATCTTCTTGATCTGAGCCGAGCGGTAACGAGGGCTACGGGCTGTTTCACGCTTCCACCGTGACCACAACAGTTGTGTGGTAATGTTGAGGGCACGCAAACCGTACACATGGTACAAGTAGTCACGCAAGTCAAGTTTGTTGAAGTTTCGTGGCACAAGGAACTTGGCCTGGTAAGGGGTGTGTTTGGCGCTGGGACGCAAAAGAACAACTTTGGCATGAGGGAAGTAGACTTCTCGGCCTCCAACAGCGAAATGCGGTTTTCCAGACTCAATGGCATCTTTTGCCTGTTTGTGCAGGAACTCCGAATAAGTAGAAGCTCCATTGCGGAACACGTACTTTTCCTTAGGTTTGGAGACCTTGGGTTGATCCGGAGTTTCTTTGGTGTCAGGATGCAACGGTGAGCCAAGCTTTGGAATATAAGGCTTTGGTGGTACCGCCTGGACGATTCGTTTCAAGGAACGAGGAGTCTTTCGTGGCATTTTTGTGCGGGTGGAAATGGGAAGTTGAGAGGTTCAACAATGGAGAATGGCAGAGTGAAATTTCAGCACCAGGACGTATACAGGGATATGCCGGTACGCAGCAGCAATCGCAAAGGGGATGCGCCGCACGCGCCGCATAGGGTGTGCGGAACCAATTTTAAGTCCTCCCTTTTCTACCACTTCTTTAACACAACCACCACCTCTGTTCGATAACAGTATAATGCCGAAACACAAACTGACCCCTGTCCAAGTGGCAGCCCTCAACAAGCGACGGAAATCATCCGTGTCGTCACCCATCAAACAGGAACCCTCGTTATCAGTAGAACAGCTGCACAAGGTAAGTGCATACATGTCTCCGTCTCCCGGGTGACGCGCTAACTATCCAGGCTCGTGAAGCTACATGCATCAAACTCCAGCATTTGCTCGAGGAAATCCGACCTCCAAGTCCTGAGAGTGAAGAAGTCGAGGTTCCAGGCTCAGAAACCACACAACCGGCCCATCGCCAGCTCACTCCAGAGCTACAACCCGAGGAAGAGTCATCCGAGACCAAACCATTGCTTTCCGAGCAAATCGGTCGGGATATCGAGCAAACGTTGTTTGATATTCATGGAACCGTTGATTCAGGCTACAAGACTGATTTCCGTCGACTCTTTACATCGTTGAGGGTGAGTTTGACGATTTTAAAATTTCAAGCAATCTAACTCCAGGATACAAAGACAAATTACAGAGCAATGTTGCTGGATGGAACCATTTCCGGTGCTCAGTTTGCCAAAATGCCACTTGACCAGCTTCTATCCGAACAGCGACGCAAATCAGATGCAACGCTCAAGCAGGAAGCTCTTCGATTGTCCACACTTCCTGAATTGCTACCAGCAGACATCAATAAGCTCAAAGACGGCCGTGAACGAGAAAAATGGGGTGTAGGTCGCAGTGCTGCTTCTGTTGATGATTAGCCAGTGTACTGTCTTTCAAATCACTGGGGCTGATGTTCTTGATGAGTGAAATGACATCTGAAGATGCTTCATCTGAGCACTTGAGATCTACTATTCCTGATGGCAGCATTAACTGATATGATATGATCTATGATATAATGAATTACGACTGGAATGGTGATTTATTAAGTTTTGGTTTGATTGGAGATAAATAAGTCCTTAGGCTCTTATGACACCATGTTCGCTTTGCACTTGATCAGATCTTCGCATCTTGTCGCTCTGAATCACCGAAAAGCAGCTCATAAGCAGCACCGACATTATCAGATAGATCCGAAGTCAACATAGCACGATGCTTGGATTGAAAGGCAAGACGAGCTGCGGTTCGTGTTAGCGAAGAAGCTGCAAATGCTGCCAAAAGAATGTGATCCTCGGACGTAAGCTTGCCGATCTGTGGATCGGCCTTGAGCGAGCTCGTGTCCCAGAGACCATTATCAAACGCAATCTTCCAGCCAAGAAACGTAGCGAGAGCACCTGTCAACGTGTCGCCCTGGCCACTGACTCGCTTGGCTCCTCCTTCAATGGAATTTGTCAGCGTCGTCGACCCGTTGGAGATATGATCCTCGGTGGATTTTTGTAGAATCGTGACATTGCCAAACTTACGGGACAATTGAGCACACGACTCGCCATCAGATAGTCCAACAGCTTTGCACAATCGCGCGTATTCAGCAACATTGGGTGTCAGCACTGCATCGGCGTATCCTTGGATCAGTTCAGGGCGGTTCTGGATGAGAAAGAGCCCGTCACCATCAACAACAATAGGGATCTGACGAGACCTGGCCGCATTGATAATCTCAGCCACTGAGTCAAGCATCAGTTTATCACGGCCTAGACCCGGTCCAATGACTATAACATGAACACGGTCGAGAACTCCCTTGACACGGTCAACAATGTCTGAAATAGTGGTTCCTTGAGGAACGTTAGCTTGTTCAAACAAGTATGGATGCACAATTAAGTTTGGTGAATAGCCCTTGATGATGGGACCTGCGCTCTTTTCGCAAATGACATGTGCCATGTCGGCGCCGACCATTGTAGCTGCCAAAGCAGAGAAATATGGCGCTCCAGTGTAGCTGAGTTAGCATTGTTTGCACACAAACAGTAGCTGAAGATAGAAATGTAAGATTAAACGATAAATACAGAATATGCCCAAGGGCGTAGTAAACACGAGTGCTCAAGCAAACCGCTACAGCTCTGGTTGTTGTACTTCTCAGAGAAAACACTCACTCTTCACTTCCTCCAATGACGGCAATTCGTCCTGCTTGTCCCTTGTGGAAGTTGGACTGTAATGGTGGGATCAATCGCTTGATCATGGCCAGAATCTGGCGTTGTGAAGCCTTGTGAAGGCTCATATTGGTGGTAGGCAGTAGAATCAACCAACAAAGACAAACACACACACACACACTCGACCAAGTCAAGTTAATCGGACTTGAAACTTCGCGAACGAAAAGGAAAAGCAGAACGTGTATTCTACAAAAGTAGTACTGTAGTTACCCAACGATTACCCCCGTAGTTCAAATCTCCTGATGTTCGTAATGACAACACAATTGATATGAACAGCAGCTTGATATGGCACTCGTTGAATCCAATGTCTTAGACTTTATACAACTCCTTATATCAATGTTATGATACCTCCAGTCATACAAAGTGCATAGTAAGAAAGCAACTTGGTAGGTATACTAAGCAAACTGACATAGTAATGCAGTTTGCCCTATTAGGTGATGTTAGTGTAGAGCATTGCGCTCTTGGAGCAAGTAAACTAGGGAATATCCGAGGGTTTTTCCGCGTTTAAATGTAAACTGAAAGCATCTACAGTTGAAATGTCTCTTTCTACCAAAGTTTCTGCCATCTTTAAGCTTCAACCGACGAGTTGCGGCATTCGTCGCAATCACGTAATGCCACTGCAGTTGACCTGATTGGGTCTGGGTTCCCGCACCGTGCGGGCTAACTCCGACATATAAAACCTAGTCCGCTGCTGATTTGTTGCGGTTTCTTTTACCAAACTGACATTTCTTTGCAGCGCAATTGCCATGTTTAAGTCTTCATTCCGCACGGTTTTGTCTGCTACGCGCGTATGTTAGATCCGAGCACCCGACCCCAATTGAAAACTTGTTGCTAACCAAAGACCCGCGCCTTTTCAACCGCAACTGCTTCGGTTGCCCGTCCTTCGTTCCGCGCTTGGGCCGCTTCGGCCAGTATCTTTGCTGGAACTGCAATCGCCTACTACTCATTGACTGCCAACCGTGCTCGTGCTGAGACTTTGAAGGCTTTCAAGGGTGACGATGAGTGGATTGAGCTGAAGCTTGCTACTTCCGAAGAGCTGAGCCATAATGTAAGTGTCACTTTTAGTCATTCCGGATGGTTGACTTCAAGATGAAAGTGGGGGTCAGCAAACAAATCGTGTTACAACTCAATTGAGTAGCATGCACCCGAGGACAGGCTCAGTTGACAACTGAGAATGGGTTGTTGTACCCGAAAACAAGCCAAGTTGATAGTGCAGGTTCCTGGGCTGGGTTCGTGTGTCGTGCTGGTCCCTGGGCTGTGTTGTTCCTAGGTTGTGCCGCGACTGCCTCGGATTTGCTCAATTCCTGTCTTGTCACTGTGTACGGCCCGTTTCTGCTGTTTACGCTGCTTTCGGGTATAGCGGCGGGTAGCCACTCTCATGTCCTGCTCTTTCTCGGTCCTCTCCCTCTCACTTCAAATCCTAACAACAGGTCAAGAAGCTCAACTTCAGCCTGCCTTCGGCTGACCAGGTGTCGGGTCTCCACATTGCCTCGGCACTGCTGTTCAAGTTCACTCGTGAAAACGGTAAGAATGTGCTGCGCCCTTACACTCCTGTGTCGGACCCGGACCTCAAGGGAAAGGTTGAGTTTGTCATCAAGAAGTACGAAAAGGGACTTATGACCAACCACCTCCACGACCTCAAGGTCGGCGAAACCATTCTCGTCAAGGGCCCGCTGCCCAAGTACAAGTGGTCTCCCAACCTCCACAAGTCCATTGTTCTGCTCGGTGCTGGTACTGGTATCACGCCTCTGTATCAGCTCATTCACGCCATTCACAAGAACCCTGAGGACAAGACAAAGGTGCACCTTGTGTACGCCAACGTTACCGAGGAAGACATTCTACTGCGGAAGGAGCTCGATACCATTGCTACCAAGAACCCCGATCAGTTCAAGGTCACCTACTTCCTTGACAAGCCTCCCAAGGGCTGGACTGGTGAGACGGGCTTTGTGAGCAAGGATTATCTTGAGAAGAACATTGTCAAGCCCTCGGATGATAACGTCAAGCTGTTTGTGTGTGGACCTCCTCCTTTCTACAAGTTCCTCTCTGGCGAGAAGGTCTCGCCTACCGACCAGGGTGAACTTGTAGGAACTCTCAAGGATCTCGGTTTCGACAAGGACCAGGTGTACAAGTTCTAGGTGTTCTTTGGACACTTGACCTCAACTATTTCGCTGAATATAAGACGTTAGATGATAGTAGAGCGTTGGTTGGATTCTTGGACTACAATTGACTTTGTAGTTCCATCAAGCTGATTCGTAAAGTGTCCAACGTTGTTAAACTGTTGTTAAAGATTCATTTGACGTGATGTAAAGATTGATCTAACTGATAAGATAAGGGTTTGGGCTCTTCCGGTACTGGAGAAGCTCTCATTTCTCATATAATCAGTCGAGTTCCTTATAATCTTTAGTATCATTGCGTTAATTTTGAACAGAATCATCTGGTTCTATCGTCACTTGGTAATTTATAATTGCACTTGAAAGGTTTAACGTTACACACTTTATGTCACTTGCATATAACAAGGTAAATTGATTGAACTTAAGAGCTTAAGCGGCGAGGTATAACTTTGTCATAAAACTTCATCTACTTAATTAATCTCAAACTCTCATTGTAATTTACACTGCTCACTGTTATAATTACTCAACGTGCCAAGATCTACTCGAAGCCGTCACTCCGCGCAGCCAACCGCCTATATGTCGGGTTAGGTCAACATATGAAGAGCTTCTTAACGATCTCGTCTTTCTATCTGAACACAACCTTTTAATGGCATCCACCGGGGCTCTCGTCTATTGCGAGTATTTGTCGCGAATACGGACTATTTCAATAAGTATCCAACTACCAGATCAGCATGTCCCTCAACGGATCACCTTCAAGAACGTGCGCAATGCGGTTCTCCACTACTTGGCTGACGATGTGCCAGGAACTCTCGATATCCAGCTTCCAGAAGATATAACTGTGCGTACACTTGAATCTTCTGTCCCCATCACAGACCTGAGTCCTTTAGTATCTATAAGACTACCAGCGTCTCCTGAATTAGCTCGTCCAAAGCCTTCAAGTTTCTTTGACAATCCGCATTCGAGCATACCTTGGCCGGCAACTTCTCTATCAAACGCGCCAGTGATCGTGAAATGTATCAAGTGCACGCACAAGATCACAGATTCGTCGAAAATATCCGAATGGAAAGCTATGCCATCTGAGAACTGGACCGAAATGATGGATTTCTGGCACTGTCATAAACCGAATAACTCGGATGCACAGCATTCGTTCAATCCTGTGTATGCTCTTTCGAATCTCGTTCCCTATCAGGGAGCTTGTCTTGTTGGAGACTGTTATTTTCTATTTACACGCGGTGATGTCGATGTTTCCGTGAGCTCAACAAACGGCAAAACGGACTCTACTGAGGATGGAAGAGGCCAAAGCGACGAAGCACTCTGTTGCTCAGAATGTGGCTACCTTTTGGGCTCATATGACTCGCACGGGTCTTGTCTATTGTGGAAATGGAACCTCTCAATTGAGTCTGATGGAATGTAAGTTTGAATACACAACAACCCCCTGATGAACAGCGACTAATCCAGTACCCCCACGTTTGTTCCACAGTTGTTTGTGGCTACAACTCTAGGACGATTAATTGATGCACATGCTATTTATACTTTTGAACTATCAAACAGTGGAGAAGATATCCCCAGGCTTCTGGTGAGTAACTCCTCTTGACTCCTCTTGATGTTCTGTCCACTAACTTCTAGATATGGGTATTCAACCCAGATATCACTTACACAACTGCCACCAATGTTCCTGGAGGCTGTGTAAAAAGAGCATTCAAGGCTCTGTATACTAGCGACTCTTCCAAAATGGTGGAGTTGAAAAAAACTCGTGGTGAAGTCGAGCAAATAAACTTCCCCTCGAATATCATCGACGCCCTCATCAAGCATTTATCTGAAACTACGGGTCAACATCCTTCCAATGCCCGTAGTTTTGGACAATGGACTGTTGGAGTTCTCGACAAACTTTAGCCAGCAGAAATGCTCGTTTAATGCTACTTGGAATTACAATGCGGGAATGGCAACTCCCTGAAGAGAGTTACGCATCAGCGGGGCGACCTGCTTGCGACTTGCTTCGATATTGCGCTGCTGGAACAGTTTCACAGGCTCCTTGCCAGTTGGGTGATCCAATGGTTCAAGACCAAGTTCCTCACCAAATTGTGATACAAACTGTTCAACGAGTTTGGTCGAATCGTCATCTTCGGTCGCGATAGCCAGCTGTCTCTGAAACTGACCATTTGCGTCCTTTGACGTAGCCATGATTCCAGCCACTTGCAAGCCCCGTTCATGCGCCCAGTTTTGAAGATCTTGAGCAAAAAACCCCGAGTGGTGACTCTCAAGCCAGTCAAAAGACTGGACAGTCGAGCTGATACCTAAGCGGACCGTCTTACCAGCGAAACCGCTTTGGTCAGGAGCTGTTCCATCCCATTCTTTATAGTCTTTGCGAAGGATATCCCTAGGGGCCATGCCATCGAGGTTTTTCTTTGCCTTTTGAAGTTGGCCAAAGAACGAGTGCTCGTCAAATGGCGATGATTGAGCTGATACTTCAGAATCAACCGACTGTAGAGCTGTCTGGAGGATTTGATAGCTGCTACGGTCGACATCCTCAGTTCGGTGCTTCAACTCAGAAGTGTCCACGAGCATCGGAGCCAACGACAGTTGTACCAGCTTTGAATCGTGGAAAATGCTAGTAGATCCAATTGATTGGGCAAAGACGCCATGCCAATAGTCAATGACAAGACTAATGCAGCTTCCAGCCTTTGCAATGACACGAGGACCATGAGCTTCATTCAACGAGGAATGGTAGAGATTCTCGTCGTCATGATGATCTAGAACGCCCACTACACGAGATTCAAACAGCTTAGTTAATGGGTCCGTCATCTTGTTGAAGTCGACGAGAAAAGTGTGTGAAGATAAGGTTGCTAAAGGGCTCAGATCATCCAGAAAAGTCAGCGAATCGGGCTTGATGCCAACAGTTTGCAACAAATACACGACATCTGGACGCAATTCGAGATCCTGGCGTGGAATATTGATAAGAGGTAAGATATTGGCCGGTTTAAACGGGAAAAATGCTGGCTTCTGCTTCAATGCTTCAGTGTAAAGATAGGCGCCAACAATGGACGAAACACACGAGTCCAAATCGGCAGCTTCATTTCCTACAACGAAAACCGACTGTTCCTGAGCGGAAAGACGTTGAAGTGTCGGTTTGATCTCATTGATGAAGTTCAAAATGCCCATTGAATCGTGAAGTAACTGAAACTGTCTGAAAAATGCTTACAAGTGAACTGATATATGCACATGCAATGCGAGTCCCGTGATATCGAATGACTCTTAGTCGAATGTCATGAAATATTACGAACTTAACAACTTTTGTGAAATTGTCACTTTTATACAATTCTTACAATTAAATCAGAAATGCCTGGAGTCAACGTTGCTATCATCGGTACGTATAATTGATCCTTTGCACCTTATCTAACATAGGAACTGGAGTCGTGGGCTCGGCGTTTCTTCGTCAGCTTCAAACCGTTCAATCGAAGCTTCCTGGCGCTTACAATGTAGTTCTTGTTGCTCGATCAAAGGGAAGTTACGTTTCACCGGACTTTTCTCCTCTGTCTCTCGAGTCTTTTGAAAAGGATGGCAAACTCGAGAAGTGGTCGATTACTCAGATCACCGAATTCCTCCAAAAGTCTCCTCTGCCCGTCATCCTTGTCGACAACACGTCTGATGAGACCTGGGCCGAGGCGTATCCCGCGATCCTCAACAAGTCCATTTCCATTGCGACTCCTAACAAAAAGGCGTTTTCGTCGTCTCTGGACTTGTGGGACTCGGTCTTTGGTGCTGCTAAACCAGCCAACCCCGCTGGAGGTCTTGTCTATCATGAAGCTACTGTTGGAGCAGGTCTCCCAGTTCTTGGACCTCTGCGCGACCTTGTTGCTACTGGTGACAAGATTGTTAAAATTGATGGCATTGTCTCGGGTACTTTGAGTTACATTTTCAATGAGTTCTCCACTGTCGAGGGATCTTCAGTGAAGTTCTCGGATATTGTCAAGCGCGCCAAAAACCTTGGCTACACGGAACCCGACCCTCGAGATGATCTCAATGGTCTCGACGTTGCACGCAAGGTCACAATTCTGTCACGCCTGTCTGGCTCGCTTGTCAAGTCTCCTACGTCCTTCCCCGTGGGCTCCCTCATCCCAAAACCGCTTGAATCTGTTGCTTCAGCTGCCGAGTTTCTTGAAAAGCTACCTGATTATGATGGTGAGCTAGACAAGCTCCGCCAGGAAGCCTTCTCACAGAACAAGGTCCTTCGTTTTGTTGGAAAGGTCGATTTGTCTGGCAACAGTGACAAACCCGTGTCGGTCGGTATTGAGAAGTACGATTTCACTCATCCTTTTGCGTCTCTGACCGGCTCCGACAACGTCATCTCCATCCAGTCCGAACGTTACACAAACCCTCTAATCATCCAAGGATCTGGTGCCGGTGCCGACGTCACTGCTGCTGGTGTTCTAGCCGATGTGTTCAAGATCGCTGAGCGCCTGTAATCCAGGAAAATCACAAGTACAATTGAGTAATTGTTCTAGATAAATATATATATACAAGCCTGGCTACGCTTGAGTCTGAGTAACGCTCGACACTTCCGAGTTCGACTGCTGCTTGGACCGCCAGTCCTTTATTGCCTCGACAAAAATGCTTTGTAGCTGGTCCTTATCATTGCAAATTTTCTCAAGATTGAACATCATATCTCTAGGAATGACTCCAGTAGAAGAGTGACCTCCAGGGCCAGACTGCACTCCAACGCGAGACACATGAAGAGAATTGATGAGAAACACAAACGACTCATCGGCAACTATCTGTCCCAGTATCATTCCCTCTTCATGAATATACTGACTGTAGTTGTAGAATGGTTTGCCCCAAGAATACTGGATATCGACATCGTTGTTGAGGAGACTCGAGGCTGCAACTGTGTCCATCACGAACCTCTGCTTCTTCAAAAAGAACTTGTGATAGTAAAGTGGATCTTCCGACAATATATCAGCAAAAATGTCTCCTAGTTCATTCTCTGGCTGGTCATCATCTCCATTATCCACAAGCAGTGACATGAAAGTTTCGTCTTGTACTGACAATGGTCCTGGCACATCGATACAAAACGAAACCTTTTTCAGAGAGCTGAACGGGTTGTCATTATGAAGAGTACTGATTTCCTCAATGGGCAATTGTACAAGTCGAAGACCGTATCGGTCACCCAATCGTGTGAAGCTGACAATGGCCTCCTCAATAAGTTTTGGAGTCGTGTTGAGCCATTCCATGCGCAGGTGGAATGCGTTTTCGGGGTTGTGAACCTTATCAATATGGACAGACACAAACTCCGGGCGTTTGGATCGCTTGCTGGTATCAACATTGTACTTGATAAGCTGACTGATCAACATCTTCGATACTGGCTCGCTGCTTGTTGCATTCACTGTATCCGTAAGATCAGACCGCTTTGTATTGCCCGAGCGAATACTGGATGCTGAATCCTTAACACTTGCATCGACATCTGGCGTCAGATGAGTGATGGCACTTCCCGATCCCTTCCGCTTGTGCCCATGAAGACTGCGGAAATATGTTTCCTTTGCAGTTGATGTCGGCGTGGCAGTCACTGACGACGTATTGTTATTAGAGCTGCCAGAAACTGCAGACATTACCGGCGTACTCACAGGAGTAGAGCTATCTGAATTGTGCGCATGTAAGTGGAGATGTAAACCGTGAGAACCTGACGAATGATGATGCGTGCGCTTCGAAAACCATCCACGAGAACTTTTGCCCTCATCATGGATCACATATTCGGGCATTAACTGGTAGAAGTAATAACCGTCCAAGAAGCTATGTCGGTCTTCGACATGATGGAAAAGACCCTCATCCATCAGATTGTTACCGAACTCCACAGCCTGGTCCGCAGTATCAATATCGGTGAATGATTCAATTGTCCAAGCCACAAACTCGTGTCCAACAAAACAATTACGGTGAGTCTTCCAGTGCCACCGTCGATCAACAAACCGAACACCTTTATCGCCTTGCATCTCAGCGGCCAACTGTTGAAGTTTGATGTTTCGATTTAACCGCTCCGTTGCCTTTGAGATCAGTGAATGTTTCTTACGCCCATCTATCTCTAGACGCGATTCCTCATACAGTTGAACCAAGAAGGATCCCAAATCACCTGTATAAAAGTTGATATCAGGCGGGGCTTCCTCTTTTTTGCGGCTCTTATGAATACGCATCTCTTGAGGCGTCAAATAGGCACCACGATGCAGAGTCAGAATGATTCTTCGCAAGCCTTCAACTCGGGTTTCTTCGGCTGTCAGCTTCTCCACTCCGTCCCTCGGTGACTTCGACATTGAGCCACCAACACCACTCGACCCAATGAATCCAGGAATATCTGATGGAATAAAGACAAAACGAATCTTGCACATTTTAGTATTCTCATCGGCTGGATCACCATAACCAGCCAATGTCTGATCCATGAGATTCCAATTGACAATACGGATACTGGGATCAAAGAAGTTGCCCTGCGAAATATGGTACTCCGAGTCAAACCGTGTCTTGATGTGTGGATGATAGGCCCGGGTGAGCTCATACTCAGCATCTTCTGTTTTAGAGTATAGCTGGATGTTGATAGTGCCGT
Organism: Sugiyamaella floridensis; assembly: GCA_030556845.1. Taxonomy (NCBI): domain Eukaryota; kingdom Fungi; phylum Ascomycota; class Dipodascomycetes; order Dipodascales; family Trichomonascaceae; genus Sugiyamaella; species Sugiyamaella floridensis. Next base: position 139,088 of record JAKTUT010000019.1, on the reverse strand, counting down.
AGTGATCGATTGCCAGGCGGTGTATCTGGTTTCTTCGGGTCATATAGATGCGGATACCGTGATAATCTTGCTTGGGGATTGTCTGTACAATAAGTGCCGGGTTTCCTCCGGGCCGTCTCTGCGCTTCCACTTTACTGACACGATCACCAACAACAATCTGGAACCCGATGTGAAGCCGCAAAGCAACCATCTCTTCCAGTAACTCGCCAGAAGTCATCTCCTCCTCTTTTTCTGGATCCAACGTCACATCGTACAACTGAAACGTGTAGTTTGTCGCAAACTCCTCAACAGTTGGAAAAAGATCTGTAGCCAAAGGAAGCGCAGCTGGAGACTTCATAGATTGCCATTTGACCGCTCTTCTCTTCACTCCCTTTGGAAATACATTGCGCCAGCGCCCGAACTTCGAAATGTCGAAGGAAGCACCATTTAAAATCTTGGAAGGATCGCTGATAGTGACCCAGATATGATTACTGCTTCCCTCATCCTGGTCCTTCGATTGAGACGTAGAGTTAGACTGGCCCTGATTAGCAGCAGCCATAAGCTCCGCCCCAAGCTTGCTAGGTTGCTTGTAAAGATGACTTCTGTTAAAAGATCCCTGTCGTGCGGCCATTCCTGGGCGCATCCCGCCTTCGCCTGGCGACGTAGCCAGATTGGAAGAAAACGGCGTGTGTGACGGTCTTCGCAATGCCAACCCATCTGATGTATGCTCAGGTTTTGGATCGGTTTGAAAAGTTATAGTTTTAGCGCTACTTTGCGGTTTCGTGTCCACAGGCTGGCTGGTCGGTGAGATAGGTGTGTCATCGTTAGAAGTTGTGGTCGGTGCAGCCGTTACAGTCACGTCGCTGTCCGGCGTTGTAACTGGTGTCAACCTAGGGGAAGAGACAGCTTCCAAGGACGGCGACGAGACAGCAGAGCGGGTACCTTTACCTAAAGAAAGCAAGGAGGTCAAAGCCGAGACGCGTGAACCAGAGCTTCCAGAAGCAAGCACCGACGTCCCTCCGGCAATAGCAGCCAAGGCGTCTCTGCTCTTCATCGTAGCAGTGGCAGGGACTCCGGCTTGTCCAACTTCTGTCATGGGAGATGAAATGATGGCAGTTGCAGGGATTGATTTTGACACAGTACTTCGAAGAGCAACTAGACTGCTTGTTGAAGGGTTACTGAGATCAGTTAATGATACTCGCGGTCGAAGAAGAACCGATGGCGTATTAGTTGATGAGGCTTCTTCCAATATCCGGTGGTTTGCTATTGCTGACTTGGACAGAAACACATTGGTATCGTAGTCTTTCATGTACGATTTTAAAGACTTATCGGTCGGGATCTTCAGCATATCAATGCTAATGGCGTTGACCTCGTTCTCCATGATTCCCATCATCTGGATATCGTAAATCTTACACCTTGGAATCCACTGTTGTGCATATCGGTCAGTGCTATCCCAAAAAGAAATATCAAGCCAGCTGGGCAGGCAGTTGACTACCTTTCCATGAGTTTTGTATCTGAACAAAGGAGTCACATGCAGCGGAGGACGACTGAGACAGACTAGGTCAATGCCAATTTCAATAGAAAGTAGCTTCTGGCTTGTATAGTACAGAAGATCATAGTCAACATCAAAGATTCCAGTACCTGGAGTAACAATGAGAACCTGAATTCCGGTTCTTCTCAAGTCGCGATCAGAAAACTTACTAGATATAAGCGAGGTTGCAAAGTTGATAGCTTCCAGCAAATTGCCCTTGACGGCAGGCAGAATTCTGCCTTTGATGCTGCCATTTTCACTCTGCAGAACGTCCTTTGCAAATCGTGCAAACTCATAACGAAGAGTAGCCATGATAGTACTCCACCGACTAATGTGAACCTGGTCGACAACGACGCGGAAGTAGTCCTTTCGCTCTGTTTCTCGCTCACCCTGACCAAGACGGGTAGACCTATTGGACACCGAGACGCTGGTAAAGAGAACAATTGACACAACGTGGTGCGCACCTTGGTCCCGCCAGCGCTTGAAAACTTCGGGCAAGAACGAATTGACAAGCTTATGGAACATGATTTCTCCATTCTCAACAAAGTTCCACATCTCCGCAGACATTTGGATAAAATAGATCATACGAGCCGATTCGCTTCGATACACAAACTTCGTATTGGGTCCAATGTAAGCTGAAAACGTCTTATGGCCATCTCGGTAAATGTGCTGAACGGAGCTGCGAACAACATCGCAGTATGTGACTCTTTGGCTCGAGTAAACGCACTGCCCAATAAGTGCCGAGGACATTCGCCACATATCAGCTCGTGTCAAGTAGGTATCTTTGAAGAGAATCTCCACCAGATCAGCTTCGACTTCGTGTTTCGGAGTCTTCTGGTTAGCAGTTTTCATACAGAGCGTAGGACAATACACACCAATTTCACTCTGACCTTGCTACGAGGAGTAATATTCAACAGGCTCAGAATGCTGCTGCTAATTGATATCTTTTGTTAGGCCAATTTCGTGTCATTCATTCCATAGCGGTCGTACCTGAACATTGGTCATCGACTTATCGAGGTCCTGAGGAATTTTGCCCACTACAAAGTACAGTTTGGCTCGTTTTTTGGAATCCAAAGGAAGCATTTCAGCAATGTCACCCTCACGACTGTTTGGAAGTAGTGCCATATCGACAATGACGTCTGCTGGCGAAATCCGATGTTCATGAGACCATAGGACCATTGTAACAGGAGGCGCTTCGAATCGCTCCTTAGATTCTCGCGGTGCCACTTTCACGGCCGGAACAAAGCCCGACGGCTGCAGGTGCCGTGATCCCTGCATTGCAGAGTGTACCCGGATGTTAACTGCCTTTTCTCCTGGCGTAAAGACTGAGGCAGATAGTTGGAATCGGACTGTTCATTGAACACTCGTTCTGGAGCCTAACCTTCAATTGATATGGTCACGTGACCGGATGTGGGGACGTCTAAAGGAAGCGACTTTCATTCCATTTTGCCTTGTAAATGGAATTTACTTAATATACCTTGTGTATAAAATAATGTTTTGTCAATAATTGAATTAGTAGAGCTATATAATATTGCGTAAATGCGGCCATATCTCTGTTTTTACTTGACGAATTCTTCCATCAACGTCGAAAAGCGACGCAATCATACGTCCTGATCTTTAGAACTGTATACATTGATATCCCTTGTGATTCAAAAATAGTTATTCCAACGAGTCGTCAAACGGTTTAAAGAGCCCCTGAAAGTAGCCAGCCTGAGTGCAAAGGTCCATGATTCGCGCTTCCTGGCAGAGGAAACTCTTTTATATGGGACCATTCCACGAAGTTACAGCCAGGTGGTCCTGGTTCAGTCCAGCTGAGGTCGGCATCCCCAAACTGGATGCTCACATATCGGACCCCCATAGGGATATATGTATTACGATCATCTGGATCTAGAACTACCTTTTGCCGTCTATATAAGCACATTTAGAGGCTTCACACTCAAAGAGCTTTAAGTTCCAATTCACATCTTTTTATATACATGTTGCCGTGGATAATGGCGCCATACTTGAACTATGCTGCATAACCAGTAAGCCATTTACGACTCAAACAAGGACCGTTAAACCGACAGCGATGGAAAAAAATCACAGTAAATTTTTGTAATATCTACGAATCGTGAGGTATCCAATTATATAAGATGAAAACAAAATTGATATGGAAATATGCAACGCGTGGCTGTCGTTCATCGCTTAGGACTGCTGGTGAAGTATGCAGGGACGCGGCTTCAATATTCAGGGGGGAGACCTTGTGAACCTCCACTTTTTTCACTTTAGACGAGTCACTGGAGCCATGGCAGTCAAAGTGACATGTCCCATATGTGGCGTGGAAACCACCGAGGCTGTTGTTAATCGACATCTTGATAAGGGCTGTCCGGATCCGTCAGAGGCCTCGTATGACTTCCTCAAGGGCAAATCGTCACAACCATCGCCTAGCGAAACTCGAAGACCATCACAATCACCTTCCGAGACGCGAAAACGGCCACCAGAAGACACTGAAACACCCGAACCATCCACAAGAGCTCGGGAAGACCGTAAGCGTACAAAGCTTTCGGCGGTTCCTCTTGCAGAACAGATCCGTCCAAAGAGCCTCGACGACTTCATCGGCCAGGAAGATCTCGTGGGACCTCATGGGCTTCTTCGTAAGTTCGTGGAGCAAGACGTTTGTCCATCTATTATCCTATGGGGCCCCTCAGGTGTAGGCAAGACGTCGTTTGCTCGCGTAAGTACCAGCTGTGTTTTTGGGGTTCACTAATGCCTGGTTCCCCGGTCATCTAACATAGATTTTCGCTCACCACACACGTTCACGTTTCATCGAGTTATCAGCAGCAGTTCATGGCATCAGTGAATGCAAGAAGATCTTTGAAGAGGCCCGTAACGATCTTAAGCTGCTGGGTCGTAAGACAGTACTGTTTCTTGACGAGATCCACCGGTTCAATCGAGCACAGCAAGATATCTTTTGTGAGAGCTATCATTTGAAAGCAGTACTGATTCGTGACTAACTCAGTACCTCATATTGAAAAGGGAGATATCACATTGTGAGTGGTGATGACTGTTTTGGTTCAGAAGGAGGCTAACACAGGATTGGAGCTACTACAGAGTATGTTACGAAACATCTTGTGGGATACTCGACCCTCCTAACAGCAGAAACCCGTCGTTCAAGCTCAATGGCGCACTTCTGTCGCGTTGTCGAGTTCTCGTACTTCAGAAGCTAACACGAAGCCATTTGTTTGACATTCTGTCACGAGCTCTACGCATCTACAACGAGTCTCGTAAATCTGATGAACTTCCTAGCATTGGTATCACCGACGATACGCTACAATACCTTGCAGGACTTGCGGATGGAGATGGTCGCATTGCACTTAATTTATTGGAAATCATCATTAGCAACTTGACGAAAGAAGCTGCTGATGGAAGAGTGGCTTCAATTGATACAGACAGAGTCAAGAAGATTCTACAGCGTACACATATGCTTTACGATCGTGTTGGTGACTCGCATTATGACACCATCTCGGCTCTTCACAAATCAGTCCGTGGATCTGACCCCGATGCAGCACTCTTTTATCTTGGAAGAATGCTAGAGTCAGGAGAAGACCCGCTGTATGTTGCGCGTCGCATGGTTCGAATGGCTTCAGAAGACATTGGCCAGGCCGATGAATCATGCCTCCCTTTTGCCGTTGCTACGTTTCAAGCTGTTCAACAGATTGGAATGCCTGAAGCCGATTGTATTCTGGCACACTGTGCCGTTAAACTTGCCGAAGCACCCAAATCAGTACGTGTGTACCGAGCATATGGACGAGTCAAGTCTCTGCTCCACAGCGAGCCTGGAGCTGCCAGTGCCGTTGTACCTATTCATCTTCGCAATGCTCCAACCAAGCTCATGAAAGACATTGGTCATGGCAAAGAATACAAGTATAACCCCGACTACAGCGGGTCTGTGGATCAACAATACATGCCCGAGGGCCTCGAGACCGTCAAGTTTCTTTCCAAGAGACATCTCGGACCTGAAGATGATTTGTAAGGTAAGAGGTCTTAAACTCCTTGAACCACTTTGATTGAACCTTCAAAATGAGGAAGTTGATGGAAATTCTTATATATATGGAGAAGGCCACGCAAAAGTGGTGGATATTTATGAGACTACTGTGAAGCATTGTGACGTATATTAATACAAGCACGGTGGAAGGAAAGCTGGTCAAGAGGACTGAGCTTGTAACTATCAAGTCAAAATAGGTCATGAGCAACATGCAGCAGGATCAGTAGGATTGAGCGGTTTTCATTGGCATTTCAACAAGGTGTATGAGTACAGTTCATTGAAAGCAGGATCAAGTCATTGTTATTGGCTCGGCCAGTATATCGGCAAGAGCCCAGCATAAATAGGTTTGCGAGCTCAGCCATTTTACTGCAGGGCCGAACCAAAGACGTTGCGCAGATAGTCTTTAGAGACCGAGCACTCTGTACGCACGACTTCAAGGGTGGAGCGGATCTTATCCAGCGAGGTGGAAGCTTCGGTGACGTCAGTGAGGCCCAGTTCGTCTTTGCCTGCTCCTAGATGTTGGATCTTCTCGCATGCGTCCTGGACTCGGGTCAAACCCAGAGCAGCAGACGAACCTTTGAGGAAATGGCCGAGGTTGGACAATTCAGGCAGATTTTCGGCCTTGAGTGCTGTCTCCATTTCGCCAAAGGTTGTTTCGGCCTGGTCAAAGAAGTTCTGTACGATTCCCGTGGAGAATTCACGCTCCTCTTCATCCTCGTCCATCTCGAGGATTTGGTTGAACGTGTTCCAGTCGACGATTCCCTCGCTGAGGTCTTGACCTTGTTGAGGTTCTACAGATGTAGAGAACGGCATAATGATACGAGTGAGGGAGGAGGTTGGTGTTTGTGGTCAGGAAGAAGAAGACCGTAGAAATGAGGCCAAAAAGTGACTATATCGAGGTTCACGAGAAATACCGCAAGATCTTAACTGTTATGTGCACAGTGAGTGGGACAGAGTGCAATTGAGTCGAAGTCACGAGTCTAATACGGTTTGAGAGACTATGAGATGTACCAGCCGAACAGTTTGAGATTTCACGTCGAATGAGGGGGCAGTTTTGCCTAAAGCTCGCACCAATCGCAATGTGGTTTCAACAGGACAAGGACAGAGTCTAGGTGTGTTCGAGGCTTGACTCGAAAGAACACCGGTTGGATTCACCAAGTTGAAGAAGAGGACAATGGTTTGGTGTCAAAAACCGTGCAATTTGTACGCTGTTTGACGGGGATAGTTGCGGTGAGCAACGGATGAGGTGTTGGTGGTGGTGGTGGTGGTGGTGGTGGGGGAACTTGAAACTGCAGCAGGGCAGCAAAACAAGCACGCACAAAGTGTAACAGGACCGGAAGACCTGTAGATAGACAGAAGTACAACGAACAGCCGAAACGGTATTTATAGTGAGTCAATCACGATACACAAGTCAAATCAGCCGCAAAGCAAAAAGAGAGCCACTTTTTGCTGTGTCTCTCGATGGTTGTGTGAGGATCGGCCGGGGGGGGAAAAGGGATACGAGGGTAGGGGCTTGGGGGGGGGGTTCTGCTGTCAAGCTTTGTATCATCAATTGCCAGTCAAACGTATATTGACAATACAATTGAAAGTCCAAAGCAGTAAGAGGTTCTGAGTAAATATACAAGTATTTTTTAGAACATGACGTATAATAGATACTGGAGGCCAAATAGCCGGGGTTCAATGCGGGGCTATGAAACGCTGATCGATCTAGGGCACGGGACGTAACAGAGGTCAGCAGCAGAAGTCAAACGATGGGAGCGATCAGAAAGGAGGAATATTCAACTTGATAGACTGGTAAGTAGTAATAAGTAGTGTCAAAGAAAATGTGTATTTTTATATTAGCAACTCTGAGCCGTGACAGTAAAATACAGTGGGTAAGACAAACCCTTCAGGTACCAGGTACAGTACATACAGCAGTAACAGGCCGGGTAACAAGTAGGCAGTAGAAGGGCCGTTGACAGTAACAAGGAGTCGACGGTAGAGGGTAATAGTAGAAGGTAGACAGTAGCCAGTAAAATGGAAATAGAAAGTAAAGAAAATGATTGCAAGTTGTTCCTTAACAAGCACTGCAACGACTTCTGGTGATACCAACGGTGACCAATCATGTATGACGTCATGGGAAGTGCCAACCTCACTGTGCAGCTTGCAGTGACAGTTGTGCAAAGCATATAGACGCGTCAGATTATGATAAATGGTGGGGTCACAAAAACAGAGTATAGATGTTTTGTCCGAAAACCAACCATCACGACTTTATAATATTATTGGTGTAATGGCAACCCAAACTAAGTTTCTACATCCCCGTATAACTGTATAGTTAAAGTGACAGTTACGGTACAGGGTGTAGTGATTCGAGTTACCCTGATGTGAAAACAAACATCTAATAAGGGCAAGGGCCAGACTGATTATTTCAGCAGAACTCTAGGGCTAGGTCCATAGAACCATATCAAGACCACAATAAGCTAGACTCACCTGACAAAGGCAGATCATAGTTAACACAAGGATGGTTTATGTATACTGGCATGTACTATAGTGTAGCCGTGTTCTCCTAACTTGTCTTATCCACTCCATTATACCTCATCATATTCCGTTTAACCCCCCTACTTGTCTCCCTATCTACCCCCTACAGGTTCACCCCTATACAATGGCCTGACGTGATGTACCCATCCGCATCATGCAAGTAGCCAGCCGCACTGCCCACACGTGCCGCCAACTCCCGCTGCAGTTGGCATTCATAATAAAAAAAATTCCTTTATGCGTCCCACTTATCAGATCTACCGTGGCGGTTATTAAACTAGTTCTTTAATTACGGTTGTTTGCCCTTTATTTTATCTCTTCCTACAACTTTTTAACCAAAGCTTACAGCTCGCTTATCCTTGCTGTTGTGTTTGGCTAGACGCGAGTAGGTGTCGGTTATCGACTACGTCATTTGCACTAGTGTCATCTACACTTAGGATAGCTCAAACGGCCACTTGAACCCCCTTTACTTGCCTTGATTCATCTGTCTCTTGTCGAGAGTCATCTTCTAGTTTCTTTCAACTGTTCTCTTTATCTCTCTACTCTTCCTAACTAACCTCTTTTTCACTTTTACTCGTCTTGTTCTCTTCTTGTTGCCTCCTTCCCCCCCCCCCCCCCCCAGTCACCTACGCATCGATCGCCCTCTACCTGCCCAATTTGGCCAACTGCCCCGAATATCAAAACTTCGAAGTGCGCGAGTTTCGTTTTTGCCTATAAATATTACCCGCTGCTTCGTCCCTGCAAACAAAGACGCTGTTGTTGTCGTCTTAATCTGCCTGATCTCCTATGGCCCCTGCTGCCCCCTCGGTACTGCTCTGTAAACACATAGAGGCCGGTGTCCCCTGTCCGGCTTCCTGCTTACAAGGCGACCCTGGTTGCACAATGAACTTAACGGAAACTTCGCTTCTTGTTGACGCAAATGAGGCCATTGACGCGCAAAAGCGTCGCTCATCGCGCTCTCGTCTTGCATTAGTTGGTGCTATGCTGGCCTCACTGATGGCTGCGGCCTACTTATTTGCCGTCCAGATCCCAAGAATGCAGTCACACCCACCTGTTCCCGACCTTGTGCGAGTCAAGGCGCTCGACGAACAGTATTGGCCTGACTTCAACTCAAAGTCAAAGCTACTGCTGGTTGGCGATGTTCACGGCTCCTACAAGGAGCTCAAGCGCCTATTGCGCAAGATTGGCTACAAGAAGAGCCGCGACCACCTCGTGTTACTGGGCGACTTCATCACCAAGGGCCCCCAGTCGATTGATGTTCTCGACTTTGCTATTGATTTGGGCGCCTCGTGTGTCCGTGGTAACCATGAGCATGATATTTTGCAAATGTACGCACAATACCACCGCCTTCCACCGCCTGGTATTGACGGCATAGATGCCGCTGCGCTCGAGTCGCACTTTGAATCTCATTCGCATTTGTCGGTGTCGAGGCTCGATGAGTCGGACGACGACGACCTTGTCCGCATGCTCAAGCCTCGTCATATCCGCTACCTGGGCTCATGTCCTGCTATTATGCGTCTTGGTGACGGGTTTGCCCGTGGATACGACGCTATTGCTGTACATGGAGGTCTCATGTGGAACATTGATGATCTTGAGAAACAGGATCCTGAAGTCGTCATGTCGATTCGTACAGTGCTGCCGCCAACATACACAATTCCCTCTGAAGACGGTGATGGCCGTCACTGGTCTGAGCTATGGAATGAGAAGCAAGAATCTCTGCCCAATCGCAAACGTCTGGTTGTTTATTACGGCCATGACGCTCGCAACGGTCTCAACATCAAGGATTTTACAAAGGGTCTTGACACTGGTTGTGTCAAGGGCGGAGAGCTTACAGCCATGGTGATATCCGAGTCCAAAAAGGGCCACTATAAGGAGAAGCTCATCAGTGTTGACTGTTGATTCTCGTTTTATCTCTATTAGATGGCCACTACAAGGAGAAGAAGCTCATCACTGTTGACTGTTGACCTCGTTCAATATCTATTAGATGGCCACTACAAGGAGAAAGTTCACGTGTTGATTGTTATATTCTTCACAACGGCTATTCCTACCTTTATCTCATCAGCCTGGAGATGTTCTCCACAAGCTGCTCTATCGCTTTACTGATAATTTTTGCATGGATATACGAAGATAATGCATTGTGTGATGATTTTACTGTTAAAGTAACTGAGAGTTGGTATTAGTTGTAGTCAATATGGGAGGTGTCCAGTCGAAGTTTCGTTTGAACTTCGTGATTCGTTTGAACGTCGTGACTTCGCTCACTTGAAAACTTCTAGAGGTTTTCGTGTGTAGTCACCAAGAGTTTGCTTATTGACTTGGCTCACACCAGTAGTCATGTTTAGTGTTTTGCGTGTCCGTAAACTACAACATCTTTGACATGTAAGGCCCGTCCAGCTCATAGCCGAGCTTCGCGTAGTAGTTACGAACACCTACACCTGAAATGACCGAGATCTTGGCACTTCCATGTTCCTCGCGTGCAATACGCTCTGCCTCCTCCATCAACAAAGTACCAAAGCCCTGGTGCTGGAACTTGCGGGGATCTCGACTGTGAAGAGGCACCACGGATCCATAGACATGGAGCTCGCGCACCAACGACGTCTGTTGGCCCGTAAGTTCTGGCCGGTACGTTGTCTTTTCTGAACACAGTCGTAAGCGCAGTAGTCCAATGAGAATATCCTGCTTGGGATCTTCATAACTGAGAAACGTTTCCCAGCCTCCATTGGCAGTGTAGTCCCGACGAATGAGCTCTACCTGTTCAGGGTGCACCTTGTGGTGTACCTCTTGGATACCTACTTCACGGGATCGCACGTCTCGACAGGTGGTGCCAAAATCCTTCATTCGTGCAAGAGCCAGCTCTCGCAGGTTTCCATTCTCAACACCGGCCGTCACCAGAGGCATAGGGATATCTCGCTGCACACGGTAGATACGGGTCCATGGAGGAACAAGTGCCAGGATACGTGCCACTAGGTCAATGAGAGCATTGGCATTGTATGACTTGTACAGTCCCGTCTTCCACAGCTCATAGAGGCCCGTTCCACGAATGACAAGCGTCGGATAGAGCTTTAGACCGTCTGTGCGAAAAGCAGGGTTTTCAAAGTACTCTCGAAACTGCTCAAGATCCCGCTCCATGCCAACATTGGGCAGATCAGGCATCATATGAGATACAACTTTATAACCGGCGTCTTTGGCAAGTGCAAACGTATTACACACCGCCTTGACTGTGTGGCCACGGTTTGTATCGCGTGCAACGTCCTCATACACCGACTGAACACCGATTTCTAGACGTGTGCATCCATACCGTAACATATCCGACAAGTGAGTTTCTGTACAGTAATCGGGGCGAGTTTCAATGGTGATTCCAACACATTTGGTCTGTGACTGCTGCGAGAACTCAATAGCCTCATCAACATTATCACTGGCCGTGTATCCCGACAGCGCATTATGCAAATTGGCAATAAAAGTCTCCCGATACTTTTGAGACAGTGACATAAACGTGCCTCCCATAATAATATACTCGACTTTGTCGATACTATGGCCGAGTTGGCGAAGCTGCTCTATACGACCTCGCGCCTGCTCATAAGGGTCATAGCGAGCTCTAATGGCACGCATCGATGTTGGCTCATAGCCAGTATATGACTGTGTCGAGTATTCAAAGTCCGAATCAGGGCCTCCTGGACAGTAGACGCAGATGTTGCCGGTGTAGGCGATATGAGGACACCGGTGGGGTTTGCACATGACGGCCACTACTGCGATTCCGCTAGCTGTTCGAACCGGTTTCGCTTTCAGTTTCGGCAAAAGGTATTTCTTGTACTGATCAGGAATAGACGAGATGATGTCGGTGAGTCGTGGTTGTGCCTTTAACTTGTACTTTTTCGACAGTCGACCTACCAATCCGTTCAAATTAACATCTTTACTCGTTTGCAAGCTCTGGATCAACTCCAGCGAGATGTCTGTACAGCAGGCAAGAAATCTCTCGTGTTCGGGTGCCATCTTTGGTTTGTTGCCTCGAGGGCCCTTTGGACCTTTTGGCGGCATTTTTGTGGATCAACTTCGACGATGAACTTGGAGAGATTTGGTTAAAAAGTTGGTATCGAGGTTAATATAGATATTTTTTTGACAGTGGTCACGTGACTTTCTGCGCTGTGGGGTAATAACCAGTCTTAACTCGATACTCTTTACACTTGACTTTATATTCTTTGCACATTATGACGTATAAAACAACAGAGTGATTTGAGTGAGTGGTTTCGTTACCAGTTCGAGTTCATATCTTCTGGTGTTGTACCATCATGTCTGTAGAGATCGTAAGTGTCGAATGATTTGGAGTGAATCCATGGTTTCATTTATGTATGATCCGAGTGCAAGTGAAGTGGGTTTATCTATGTCGTTATATCAGGTTATTCTACACATTCGACAGTTCATTTGCCACTTTCAAGTTGTTGTTCTGAACAGCCAAATCACCGACAACTCTCAACTACTCGCACTCACCGACTACTTTGAACTACCTTTCATCCATCTTCACCACTCAACTTATCCTATTGAATATCTGTTAACGAATGTCCAAGTGGACTAGAGCTGGCTAAAGTTGCCTTATAGTCTTGACTTAAAAGTCCTGGCTATCATCATCGTACTTCTGATTCATACGACCAGAGCCGGCAAACCTCGTCTGATCAATGCCGCCATAGTTGTCCGACGAATCGTCCAACTGACCGCCCTTGCTGCGAGTCCTCATTTCTCCACTCTGGCTCAGTGGGTCCGTAGATCCCTGAGTTAGTCTTGAGTCCGGTACTCATCCAATGGCTCGATGAAACTCACGGAAAGTTCCGACTGACCGCCAAACTGCTGGCCACCAAGCTGCTGATGGTCACGGGGCACCTGGTTACCATACTGCTGGCCCATCTGCTGGTTGCCCAACTGCTGCTGCTGGCTCATTTCGTCGTCAAACTCGTCGTTATCGTACTTCTGGTGGAATCGAGACATTGTTTTGAAAGGTGAGGACCCCAATTCATTAGTGAACAGTCCTCATTCTTATATTCAAGTGTCAGCAACTAGTGGCGGATCGTATAGCAAATTACCCACTCGAGAACCGCCTTGGACTCGGTTTCCTACTGTTTCCTAATCTGCCAAAGGGCCCAGAAGCCGTCCCAGCAATCTAAATTAGCGATTTTCGCTCGCCGTGGATGGAGGGATTTGGTGGTTTGCTAACCGTAACGAGGAAGTGGGTTCCTTTGTTTGGTGGCGTCGTGATGTCATCAGCCACCGCACGTGACTGTCTGGTTGGCCAAATTGCACTGTTTGTATTTGGGTTTGGCCTCTCAATGGGTCTGAATTGTCCTCTGTTTAGTGCTCCAAAGCAGTTCCCCCTGTCCGTCTTCCCCCTTCCTAGAAACCCCACACTTTCCGAGACCGTCCCATACCCTGGCATTTAGGCACCGCGCTCTTCATTTGGCAAGTTTTTGACTACCATGGCATCTCGACACAGCCAAAAGCTCGACGAGTCGCAACACAGCGCAATCGACAATGCCTCGGGCTCATCTTCAGACGATGAATTCGGTCCCTCATTACCACAGTCCAAACTTGAAGGTTCTTCTCAACCGGCCAACAGCAAAGTCGGCTCCTCTACACCAACTGCATTGAACGAACCTGGAAACGAGCGTCCACCGTCCGATTCTTCCGATGACGAGTTTGGACCATCCTTGCTGCCGCCTAGTGGAAAGGGGAGTGATTCTGCGCTGTCTAGCACCGCCTCTGTGCCGATTACTGAGGCTAAGAGCAATAAGCGCGAGAGGGAAGAGCCTTCGCATGATCGATCTCCGCCATTATTCGCTTCAGAAACGGTTTTCACAACTACCAATAAGCCCGACGGGTCTGAAGACAACACAGATATTGCTCCTGACTCTACCAAGTCTCACGCTTCTTTGCCGAAACCTGTCAAGAAACCAAAACTCCAGAACGAGCAGCTGTACCTCGCAAATTTACCGTACTCCGATCGCTATACGCTTTCGTACACTCACGTCAGCAACGTAACGGCCGTAGCCGTTGATCCTGTTTCAGGTACCGGCGCTGCTGTCATTGCTACTGGATCATCCGATGGAATTGTGAAGCTATGGGTGAAAACGTCAGTGGGCGCTGAGATCCAGTTTGTCAAGCAGTTTGTAGCACATGCCGATTCGGCAGTGCGGGCTCTAGTCTTTGAGCCTTCGCATCACTTGCTGGCGTCAATTGCTGAAACGGACCAGTCCGTGAAGATCTTTGATACTCACACTTTTGATATGCTTAACATTGTCGAGCTTAACTTTGTTCCAGCAGCAATTGCGTGGGTTTCAGATAGCGAATTGGTTGTTTCTGACACCGATAGCAACCGAGTGTATCTTTACAATGCTGTTTCTGAGAATGACGTTGTCAGAACACTTGATAGTCTCCACAAGGCTCCGGTGTGCATTCTTCAGTACAATTCAGTCTATGATACAGTAGTGTCGGCTGATACTCTGGGCATGATTGAGTATTGGCAGCCAAGCACATTCCGAAAGCCTTTGTCTGTCTTCCAGATGAAGAGTTCTACCGACCTTTACAAATTCCGCAAAACCAAAACTCGGCCCTTGAATCTCACCATTTCGCCCGACGGTTCCAAGTTCGCGACCGTGTCCGATACGCGCGAGGTGACAGTGTTTGAATTTGCGTCCGGTAAAATTGTGCGTGAGTATGCTGAGCTCATCATACCGGAGCAATACTCATTTGGCTTTGGTACCAGCGCACCATCGAAAGCCGAGTTTGATCGCCGCGCCAACATCGAAAACGACATTTTGAAGCGACAACATATTCTTGCCCGCAGCAATGTCGTGTTTGACGAGTCGAGCAACTTTGTGCTGTACTCCTCTGGTATAGGCATCAAATGCGTGAATCTCGTCACAAACGAGTGCTCGCTGTTACTTGGCAAAGAGGAGAACGTGCGGTTCTTGGCTCTGGCACTGTACCAGGGCCGACCTAGTCAAAAGGGTGTCATGAATGCGGACATGCTGACATCCAACAACGAGCTTATATCAAAGCAGTTGCAACGGGATCCTATCCTATTTGCTACAGCCTTTGGCAAGAGTCGCTTTTATTTATTCACGCGATCCGACGAAAAGTTCACATCGTCGATGCGTACGTCGAGAGACCTCCAAAACGACAAGCGTGTTGCTACAGCGGAGCCGGCAGTGGTTAAGCCGAGCACAGATCCACGCAAGGCACGTCAGGTCGTTCTCAACACGTCACTAGGCGACATCACGATCCAACTTTACGGCAACTTTGCACCCAAAACAGTTGAGAATTTTGTCACGCATTGCCGTAATGGTTATTATGACAAGCTCATTTTCCATCGCATTATTCGACAGTTTATGATCCAGGGTGGAGACCCATTAGGTGATGGAACTGGAGGAAACAGCATCTGGGGAGGCACATTTGAGGACGAGTTTAATCCGAATCTGCGACACAATGAACCGTTTACTGTGAGTATGGCGAATGCTGGACCGGCAACTAATGGATCGCAGTTTTTCATCACCACAGCCAAGACACCCTGGCTTGATGACAAGCACACGGTGTTTGGTCGAGTCATTGCTGGACAGGACGTTGTTAAACGAATGGAGCAGCTTCCTACTGACAAGAACGACCGTCCTCAAGACCCTCCTGTTATTGTGTCCACAATAGTGAGGATGTAGCTGTCTCATGAGAGGCACACGTTGTTTGGTCGAGTCATTCCTGTCATTGTGTCTACAATTGTGAGGATGTCGATTAGAGGTTGTCTCAATTCTCAGCCACCATATGATACTGGGGTTGCTCGAGAAGTTGAGTGATGACAATTGATATCCCGTTCCCGCAGTCGTCGTAACTTGAATATGGATATACCCTTAGATGTTGTCCCTTGTATACTATGTACAACCATGTAAACTATTACCCTGTAGTTGTTGTGTTTTCCTGTTAAATTCCTCGTCTTTGTGTCGTCTTCGTAAGTGCCATGGAGCTCTC
Source organism: Sugiyamaella floridensis (assembly GCA_030556845.1). Lineage (NCBI taxonomy): Eukaryota > Fungi > Ascomycota > Dipodascomycetes > Dipodascales > Trichomonascaceae > Sugiyamaella > Sugiyamaella floridensis. The sequence goes on along the minus strand of JAKTUT010000019.1, from coordinate 123,042 downwards.
ACCCCACAATAGGCCCCTGCCCTAATATATATCCAGTTCACGACGTGCTCCGTCTCCCTTCCTTGTAACCGTTGAGAATGGTAATTTGGTTGAAGCTTCGTTAAAGCCAATGGCTCAGAAACTAACTCAGGACCCCTTTGATGCCTCGTTGGACCTGCTGCGCCGTCTGGACCCCAAGGATGTGGGTCGCAACCTGACTTCGCTGTGCAAAATAGCCCCCGACCTCGCTGAGGACCTGCTGTCGTCGGTAGATCAGCCATTGGCCATCAAGACATGTTCCAAGTCTGGCAAGAAGTTCCTGGCGTGTGATTACAACCGTGACGGTGACAGTTACCGCAGTCCGTGGTCCGGTGAGTATGAGCCTGCGCTCTCCGACGGACCCGTGCCGAGCTCCGACCTCCGCAAGCTCGAGGTACTTGCCAACGACTCATTCGATGTCTATCGCGACCTCTATTACGAGGGTGGTATCTCGAGTGTGTATCTTTGGGATCAAGATGATGGATTTGCCGGCGTTGCCCTTTTCAAGAAGAGTGAGTATGACAACGATGCTGGTGATATCAACCATATCCTCTGAAACAAGTGAGTACATGGGCTAACCTACAGACTCGATCAAGGCGTCGGAATCGGGGGAATGGGACAGTATTCATGTGTTTGAAGTCGAGACCGGCGGCCGTCGAAGTGCTACGTACCGCGTCACCTCGACGGTGATTCTCGATATCAAGGACAAGTCTGATAAGTTGGGAGCCCTTGGAGTATCGGGCAACCTGACACGCCAAACAGAGCGAGTGCTGAGCATTGAGGATGAAGCTTCACATGTTGCCAACATTGGAACACTCGTTGAGGAAATCGAGTCCAAGATGCGTAACATGCTGAACGAGGTTTACTTTGGCAAGACTCGCGATATTGTTGGCGATCTACGAAGTAAGTTTGGCGTCACCAATTCCTTTCTTCCTTCCTTCCTTCCTTCCTTCCTTAACTAACTAACTAACACAGGCATCACTAAGCTCACCGAAGTCCGTGAAGAACGGGCTTTACAGAGCGAAGTTGCCAAGGGACTCGGCGCTTAGACTAGCGAGATGCAATCTCGTTCTCAATAAAGTGTATTATGCATTTTAAAAACTTCGTAACTTCATTCAACTGTCATGGTCAATAGCATCGTGGTGAGTTCACGAGACCCGATTATCGAGATTCTCTTCCATATCCACAGTAACCGGGTCTACTTGGCATTGATAAGCCCGTGCTTCGTGAGCCGATCAACATATGCCTCGTATGGCTGCTTAGCAAGGATCGAGCATTGCTCTTCGACTATCTTTTGTTGACGCTGGTGATGCCGTTGTCTTCGCAATGCCTTGAAGAACTTCCGGCCTTCAGGATCACTCGACTTCTTCTTGTTCTTGGGATACTCATTACCGGCTCGACCCTTTAGCGGCTGTAATTGAACACTGCGTGAGACTCCTAGACGTTCAGCAAGTTGGATCATCTCAGAGTTCTCATCATATTGAAGTGGAGCCTGGGTACCCCATCTGAGACCCTCCATAGCTGAATTCCACAGCTCTTCCTGCTCCTTGGTCAACTTGCGCGACCACCTCATCCCATTCTGGCCTAGACGCTCGTCAACACTTGGCTGGCGCTGGTCCCGAACGCACTGTGCATAGTAATTCTGATCGAGAGCCCATCTTATCCAATACGACGACATTGGTATCACCGTCGTTTGGTTATATATCAATTGCATCGTGTTTATCGTTTTGTCATTAAACCCAGCCATGCCGACTGCTCGTAGCATCGCTTTGTACGTTCGGATATCTGGTTTCACGTTCCACTTAGCAGCCATGGCACTGTAGAGTCCAAGGATCAAGTCGATTCGTCCGTCGTATGAAAGCTCTTCAACCATCGTGTTGAGTGTCGACGTTTTAGGAACAACACTCCATTTGTCAACAGCATACTGGAGGTATTCCCATGCGACATCAAAACTTGATCTTGTCACAAACCCGTTGACAACAGTATTGATGACGTCAATGCCCATCTTGTGCGTGTCTCCTTGCTTTTCGAGATACACAGCCACGGTCGTCGGTCCTAATTGATCGAGCATGTCTTGTATCGAAGTCGCCAGACCACGTGAGCTCAAAGGAATCCCTCTTTTTGTCATTTCTGTCATCACTGATGCCTTGGATGTTCCGTCAGGCATACCAGCTAGTACTATATTCCACGTCTCGGGAGTCGCAGGGATCTTGTCACGGTACATGGCTTCAAGGCTCTTGACAACCGAAATAAGTGGGTGCACTAACCATTTTCCCCTGACATCCCGCACTCGATGGCGAGTAACAAGTAAAAGCAGATTGTAAGTTTCGGAGCTGTGTGCAATGCCTGCTGACGCCATGTCTCGCATCAGCTGCCGAGCTCCACGAATATCAGAGTGTCTCACGAGGTAGGCAATAGCCAGATTGTAAGCCTCAAGAGACAAACATGCGCGAGTACTTGGATTGTTGTATCGCAAAAGGTCTTTGATGATCTGTGACAAAAGTCCTGGCGCATATCCTGGCTCGCTCGTAACATGTAGAGCCTTTGTAGCTTCCGACAGGTATTCAACAAGAGCTTCACGAGACCATTGAGGAGGGAACTTGGGCAGCTCTTTCTTGGTGTATTTCACGTATAGCGCACGCTCAGTGGCAGTATCGGCAGATGGTGCTTGTGGAAGCGATCCAAGAAGTTCCACTATTCTCTTGGTCAGCGTTACTGTCTGCTGTTGCTGGATGAGTTTTTGATCTTCAGGCGAAACAAACTGCTGCACAGGTAAAATATCCGGTTCATGGCGCTTCATGGGTAGAAGGCCGTGTTGTTGGCGGATCTCGTCTTCCATCTTGCGGAAAAAGTGTGGCATTGGCTTGGATGGAAGGGTCGTTGAAGACGGTGGGGTGCCAGAGTCAGTTAAAAGGCGACGCTGGAAACCTGACAGCAGTTCATACGACTTTTTATGTGCTGTAGGCCTCCTCCGTAGACATACCGGCATACACGAGGCCGCCGATGGCCTTCCAGGCCCGGAAAACATAGCTGGATCAAAAAAGCTAAAGTTAGTGGTGAAGCTCGAAATTCACTCTTGCCCTGAAAGACCTAACCTGATGAGACCGATAGGAACCGTGAAGATGAGCCGTTGACAGCTGTAGAGGGCTGAAAATTTGAAGAAGAGGTGTAAATTTATAATTCTCAGTTCTAACAGAGTTAGATTTGTTGTATTTCTGAATCAAAGCACTATATATTACCTTGATCAGATCTACTTTTGGTACAGTGACTTGTATATGAAGTTGGATCACTTGGAAGTCAGATGAAGGACCCGTATCATGGAACTTCTAAGCTATACAGAGCTATTAGTTACTGAGGTGAGAAGTTTGGACCTCATATGACCACACAACCCCTTTTTATTCTCCTCTTTCTCACTATTCAATCGTACATATAAGATCCGTAGATAGCGGTAAGGGTGAACCTTGATCATGATATCAATAATAGACTCAACCTCACCTAGACTCCATAGAAAGTACACTCTACTTGATCAAGTTTGAAATCTAAACATTCAACGGTAGTTTGAATGTCCAGAGACGCCGAATCTTCACGTGAGCTTACTGCCATCTACAGGCATATAGTAGGTCCAGCTCATATCTTGGCTTAATATTTCTTTATAAACTGTATGTAGTCCAGAAACTATATAATTTATATCCATACAATGAGTATACCACATCTCGTGACACATTTATACAGGTGTAAATTACAGATCTCTGCGACAGAGGACTCGCCAAAGAACAGTCTCCAGGCCTATACTACCCCAGGTTTATACGTTTATCTGCCGGTCTTACGTAACTCGTTATCTCGAAGCTGTGGAGGTCCATCCAGTCTCAGTAGAAGATTAGTCTTTTTAAGCCAAAAAGACTGACTCGACAATCGTTTACTGAGATCAGAACATCCATATAACCTTAATCTGACATTTCTACTAAACTGCTGGTGAATTGCCTTGTTCCAAGGGCACCAAGCTCCAACAATCGGCATAGCGGAAGAACCGGTTAGGGTTGCCACTATATCGCGAATCGCCCCGAATCTCCTTTGACTCTCACAATCAACCCCCCACTCAGCAAACATGAGCCTGTGGTCGTATTTTGGCGGCGGGACTCAGAAGAAGAACCAGCCCGCAAAGGCGATTGTAGGCCTACGAGGACAGATCGAGACTCTGCGTAAACGTGAGAAGCATTTCGAGAAACAGATTGATGAGTATGATGCTCAGGCCCGAAAGCTGGTAACAACCAACAAGAATGCTGCGCGAACAGCACTCAAGCGCAAGAAGGGGTTAGAGGCGGATCTTGAGAAGACACAGGCTCAAATGGACTCCCTTGAGCAGCAACTTCACGCCATAGAGAACGCCAACCTCAACTATGAGACAATGAAGATTATGTCGCAAGGTGCGCAGGCCATGAAGCATATTCATGGCAACATGGATATCGACAAGGTTGACGCCACGATGGACGATATCCGGGACCAAGTGGTTCTGGGCAACGAGATTTCGGATGCCATTTCGCGACCTTTGGGTAACGAGGTTGATGAGGATGAACTCAACGAGGAGCTCGAGGGTCTGGAACAGGAGGCGCTCGACCAGCAGATGGTCAACGCGGGCCGTGCACCGGCTCATCAACTACCCACGGCTCTCGAGGAGCCGGCCAAGGACGAGGAAGACGAGGAGGAAGAGGAGCTACGCAAGCTCCAGGCCGAGATGGCACTGTAGTTGGGGTGACGAGGGGAAGACTGCCAATATTCAAGGAAGTTCTACTTGTATCTACCTTGTATATGGTGCTGCTGTTTCTCTAAGTTCTATATGGTGCTGCTCCATCCCTACTTTATGGCTCTTGTCTCTTCCGTACATCAGTTGACTACTCAGAGTTTGCTACTGTTCTCTTGGGGTGCTCCTGTCCAGTACAGTTTGTGAATACTCTACTTGATACTACGCCTTTACGACCCTCTGATTCAACCTCGTTGTCCTTCCCTACTCTTCACTGTTGTGGTTGTTTTGTCATGATTGTTATTGTTTTCCCGGCTACAACCTATTAGCTACACTGACGGTGAGCATTGTATGTAGATTGGAATCGTATGTTTAAGCATGAACCGAGTAGTACCAGTAGCCGATGAACAGTTAGAAGGGACTTTAAGTAGTTCCATGTAAAGGAACTTCAAGCTGTTGTAACGAACTTCGAGCTTTGTGGAATTAGACAGGGTTAACCTTTATAGAACGCGACAACGTTGTAAACGCAACAACAAATGGTCTTATGCAAAAGTTGTATCTTCAAGACACAAGTACCCAGATAAAAAAGAACATCTGTGTTAGATATGGCTGGGAAGGTTAGCACCTGGCGTATACTTACAATAATAACGCCAAACATTTTGATCATCAACCAACGGTTCGACGAGATCCGCGCATAGTACTTGAGAAGCTCGCGCTGAGCTCCACTGACGTTTAGCGAGATGTCCTCAGTGTTGGCATCAATGCGTTGGACTGTCTCACGCTGCTCAGCTACCATGGTAGCCAGCTGCGAAAAAATGCCTCCGAGCTCTTGGATAGTCGACTCAATGGCCTCGACAGCCGAGCTTCGCTGGCTAAGGTAATGGTCCTGCTGTTCTTCTAGCAGTGCCATTGTTTGTTCCTCTTGCATCGGCAGCGCCAGCATATCTCGTGGTGCTGCGTCATCCATAGCAATGGCCGATGCTGGTGAAGATGCATACGGGTTTTCGGGATAGCTGACATCAGGGTCGGCTGTGGATGCGGGGGTTGCTGCTCGTGCTTTGGCAGCAGCGTACAAAGGTGAAGATGAACCACCAGGAGATACTGACGAGGCTGCTGAAGCAACAAACTGCTCTGTACGCGACTTGGATGCCTGGATGTTGCGCGTTCGTGTCTCGAGCACTTCAGCAAAGCCGGTAGTCACGTCTGATAGCTTGCCCTGTAGCAGGACAACAACGTTTTTTGAGTGCTCCTTGAGCTGTGTTTCCGAGGCTCCACCCGTTCCCCATGCACTACTGCGCTGTGTCTTTACAAACTGCTGTAAACTGGCAATCTTCTCGTTGATTTTCGACACCTTTTGCTTAATGATAAACGTCAGCTCGGTGATTTCCACGGGCCGGTCATCAAACAGCGTTTTGCGCTTCGCCAATAGAGCCAGTCGCTGCAACATGGCCGTTGTGTCTGAGATCTCCTGTGCTATCTGTGACGCGCGCATTGAGAATTCACTTTGGGGTTTAACGCCTTCGCCTGCTGCCGGTCCATTCACAATGCCCTGGCGAGCTGATGCTGCCGTCGCATTGACCTTGGCAGCTGCGGCCACACATGACCGAAACTCCTGTGTACGGTCTTGTACTGTCAGAAGGCGAGTCGACATGCTGGACGTGTGTGGTAAACGGTTAGATGATATGATGGCTGGGTCTCAGGGGGTTTGATGCGTGTACTCGAGAAGACCGGGTAAGTTCAACGTGTAAGCGGATATGACTATGTGGGGGAGCAACTGTATGGTGAAGAACTATAAGAGGTACGAGGTTAACTGGAATTGTATCCCACAGAAACAAGGATAATTTATCCTCGTTCTTTCCTGTCTACTTTGTTTGTCCATGTCTATGAAGAATATGTTGATATCCGTGCAATCACTAGATGAATTTCACTATGAAAGTGTACCTGCAAGATAGAGGTAAGGAATGTATGCCATGAAGATGACTTTATCAGTTCTATGAAGGAAAACCGTTACTGCAAATCAAGCCATTCAGGAAGTTAACTCCAATTGAGTTGTCTAACATGTATGTGAATGATTTCCTGCTTCATTTGGAAGATCATACAAGTCAACAGTATCCACACCTCTATAGTGGCCTCCTCCAATACTCCAAAAAACCTTTATTAAATTCAAAACGTTTTCGTTTTTATCGTTCAAGCTTTTGACTTGAACTGCTCCTCGGTGACACCAGCACCCATGGCAGCAGTACTGGTAGTTCCTCCAGTGATGGTCTTGAGAATATTGTCAACGTACTCGGCACCGGACCACTTCTGGTGCTTGACAACATCAACACCGAGCTCAAGCTCGGGCTGCTGGATCTCTCCACCGTAGGCCTTCATACCGATTTCACTGTAGCTCTTGGCGAACTTGTGCGAGATGAGGGCATTGGTGTGCAGACCAGCCAGTGTAATGAACTGCCACACGTAACCAAGACGGGCAAGACGCTCAATGTAGGTGCGCTGGTCCGATGCAGACATGGCTGTCGTCCAGTTGAACGAGGGCGACAGGTTGTAGGCGAGCCAAGCGTCGGGGTGGGCGGCCTTAACACCCTTGGCAAACTCCTCAGCTTGAGCATAGTCGGGCAGCTTCGACTCCATCCAGATGAGGTCGCAGTAAGGGCGGTAAGCACGCGCACGGTTGACAGCACACTGGGTGCCTCCACGGTAACGGTAGTATCCCTCACGAACACGGGGGGCCTCCCAGTCAAAGTAGATGTCCTTACCAGTGAGCTTCTTGGCCAGAGCACGGGCCTTTGAGTTGGATGTGTTGGTCAGAGGACCGACCTTTGACTCAAACTCCTTGATGAGCTTGTCCTTGTTAGAGTACGAGCCAGCCTTGATGGTGTCAATGACAGCCTCGTGGAAGAGCTTGAGTCCGGCCTTGGAAATCCAGTCAGCCTCAATGTTCTGCAGCTCGGTGCCAGAGGCTCCACGCTCCTCAGCCTCGGTGAGAAGATCAATAAGCGGTGGGACGTCCGGGTTGGTGGCACCAACAATAAAGTAGTGGTCACGGTAGTCAATGGTCGAGGTCAGCAGAGTAGCAGCCTCGGAATCAGTTCGGGCAATGGCCAACAGGTTGGATCCAAACACATCGGCAGCAGCACGGATGGCCACCAGACGGTTGATGTGCTCCTGGATGGGCACCAGAACCTTACCGGCCATGTGTCCACACTTCTTGGTACCAGGAGCTTGGTCCTCAATGTGGATTCCAGCAGCACCACGCTCAATAAACATCTTGGTGAGCTTGAACGTGGCAGTAAGACCTCCGTGACCCGTGTCGGCGTCAGCAATGATAGGACGCAGGTAGTCGACGTAAGGCAGCTTGGCACGCTCCGAAACAGGCAGAGACAGACGCTCCTCACGCTGCTTGCGGTCATGGAACAGCTGGGCAAACCACAGGTGCTCAACCTTGTTAGGAACTGTGTCCATGGGGTAATCGGCGAGATCGGGCGAGGGCTCGTTGGAAGTCGAAGCCGTGGAAGAGCTCTGCCATCCCGAGACGTAGACAGTGTCGAGGAACTTGGCCATCTGAGTCACCTGGACCGGATCAAGAGCTCCATAGGTGAAAGAAGCAGTCTTGTTGGCCTCGTGAGCCTGTAGCAACTTGTACAGCTTGTCGGCCTGAGTGGACGAGGCGTAAGATATCTTGATGGATCCACGCTTGCGAGCAATATCCTCAGCGGGGTAGATTCGCTTCGTCTTGGCCCATCGAGGCTCGGACCACCACTTTTTGATTTCGGCAACCTGAGCCTGGAACGCCTGTTCTTCTTCGTTGATAGACATTGTGTAGAGTTTGAGACAATCAAATCAAGTCAAGTCAAGACAAAAAAGACTATTAATAATCAACGACTTTATAAAACAAGAAAAAGGACAACATCTAGGAAACAAGGCGCCTTTTATATACTGGGGCCTCCCCTCAGCGGACCTCGGGAGCGGCTCGCATCGGCCGAGAGCTTCTATTAGACCGGGGCGTGCAGAATCCGGGGAAAATGGCCTTCCCGATTAGGCAAGGCCGAGTCGGGGCTTTAATCAGAGTGGAGAGATGGTTAAGGCGAGTTGTGAGTCAAAATCCGAGATTCAGGCAACAACCATCACCTTCATATCAAACCTATTGATATAGTCAAGTAAGCTAAGGAAACCCCGATATACAATACCACCAGTTGTCTGTGTGTGCACACGTCATGACTCTTTTACTTAGTATTGACCTCACCCCAGCCCTTCACATGCACCTCCGCAACGAGAATAACCCGGCATGCTTTTGTGGGGCATCGCTTACGGGCAGCCGGTAAGTTTTCGGCCGAACAACGCGCCAATAACAGGCCACCATGACGTGACAGGTCCACGGTGCTTGCAATGAATATTATTGGCTGATGAACCTGTTGACAGATGCTAATTCCAGCCGTCTCTCGGTCTCCGACAACTGTTTCAACGGTCTCTATCAACTCGGCCGACAACAACCTTGGGCACGGGCAATCCCATAGGGCTGAGCCGAGGTAATACGCAGGGTAGCCGAGGACCTTGGGCCAGACACAAATGACAGCTATCCAGCCTGCAAGATGGCATCAAGGCCGATATCGGCGGACTTTAAGTATGGGCCAAAGGTTGGTCATGAGTATTCTGTTGATCCGTAGTCAGAAAGTTCTGTACAGTATAGTATCACCAGTCCTAGGTAATAGTATATTCACCAGTATACTCACCAGTATAGATACTCACCAGTCACTAGGTAATAGTATACTCACCAGTATAGTTGCTCACTAGTCACATAATGGGTGTTAGTATACTCAGTCACAGTTAATATTACAGTTGTACTAACGGCAATCCTATGTAGTGGTATATCTCTCTCTATAGCTCTCTACTAATCATACTCAGATCTCACTCTAACTACTAGTTATACTGATCTCACTCTACTGATCTCACTCACTCGTACTCCATTATTAACTGTAATAGTAGAACTACCCTTCTAATGATCCTCCAAGTAATCATTCGGTTAACCGTTCGGCCCAACCATATTACACTCTATTACCTACTCACTACCTACCTACCTACCTACCTACCTACCTACCTACCTACCTACCTACCTATCTACCTACCTACCTACCTACCTAATACTAACTTACACACTATTACTAGTTACTTTAACACGTCCAATCCTTCTTACCTACCAATCCTCTAACCATTCTGTTGACCGTTTCCCCACAGACTTGTACCTACTCACTACCTACTGCCTACCGTCTACCTTCGCCCACCTCCACATACTACCTACTTGCTACACTAACATTACACATTACCAGCCACTACCTACACTAACACCTATTCAATTGCACTCCTACTATCCTGTACCTGTCGTCTACCTAACAGTTGAATAATGTTATACCTTCCACTACACCGTGTTACCCCACTCTACCTGCTGGTAGTCCGGTACTCCTACCAGTATACTCCTTAACTTGATCATTCATCACTGCCGTATCACTTACTTTGTTCCCTGTTCACCTCGTCAATTCCATATCTTCTCTTTACTTCTCTTTACTTGTCTACTCTTTGCTACCTCTTACTACCACCGCTACCACCTCCATATGTCTGCTACTTCCCCTCTACTACCTACCCTGGTATTACCCTACTTTAGGACTGTCATTACCCCTACCCCACCCTACCCCTGCCCAATATTCATCCCGTCAAATTGCCGATGTCCATACTGTCTAACTTCCAGCTTTCTGACTGTTTGCTTCGTGTCGTGCTCTGCTGTGTTTCCGCGTGACCCCCCCCCCCGGCTTCAGTCTTGTCTCAATCTTTGTCCTCGAATCTTGCCACAAACACTATCCACTCACATTCCCTGCCCTTGTCTTCGTTGTAAGTGTCGTCCACCGTGTTATCCCGCTGGGGTCTGCCTATGACGCTGGTGATGTCATCGAGCCGAAGCACATCTGTCAAGCCGCCCACTAGCTGTCTCTCCCCCCTCGGTACCGCCGTGCCCCCAGCCATCAACGCGTCGTCTTCATCTCAATCCGTTCCGCCTCTAACACAGTCTATCATCCGCCTCGTTGTCCTCGCCACCCACTCTTTACCGTCTCCCTAAGTCGTTGCTCCCTGTCATCGCGTGCTGAGTTCCGCGGTTTTTTTTTTTTGGATTGCTCAAAACCTCACTGCCCGGACCCGCGCCTCTTTTTCTTTTTGGCCCAAAACTGTCCCGGCTCGCTTAAGCGCGTATCCCCAGCTGTCTATAAGCATAACTGTTGAACCAGTTTTCCCACCATGAGTACTGATCCAAAAGATGTCCCGTCGTCGGGTCAAGCCCCCGGTCCTCAATCGACCTTTGATCTTGAACCAAACCCATTCGAGCAGTCATTTGCCACCAATGCTCATGCCTCGACGGCAAAGGCCAATGCCGTGGGCCTGCCACAACAGCAGCAGACTACGGCGCTCGGTGGTCCATCGGGTGCTGCTGGTGCTCGCTTCACACCGTCTGGTGGCCAGCTAGTGTCAACTCCCGGCGGCCGCCGTCACGTCTTGCCTCCTGTGGCGGCTCTTGAATCACCCTCGGCCGTCGGATCGGCCCCGGCCTCGCCTGGCGGCCCAGCCTGGATCAACAGCCTCAAAGCCGGCCCTCTGTCGCCAGCAATGCTCCAAGGACCTCAAGTTGCAGGTGGTCCCGCAGGCGCCGATGCTTTACGTGCTTTTGTGCCTGACGCATCATTGGTTCGAACTGGCCTGACTCCTGGCGGCAGTGGCTCCATGTTTCCAACTCCTGGTCCAGCCACAGCTGCTATCCTCGGCCTTGCTAATCCGCTCAACGGCGATCTGGTGCAGCCGTCGACTATTCCACCCACCGCAGTGTCGGGCGGCGCTCCACCGGGAATGACCGCCAACAATCGCACTACTGCCATGCCTGGTAACGGCCAGTTTGTAGTTGGCGCTCCACCTGACCCGGCCAACGCTGCTGCCAATGGCTTGTTTATGTTGAGCCAGGCTCCTGGAGGGTCCCATCCAGATGCATCGTCTACTGCCAATAACAAAACAGCTGCTTCTTCTGGTTCTGGTGCCACCAAGGCTGTCGACACGCGCAAGCGCAGTTCTCGGGCTAAACAACAAGACACTAAATCCAAGCGAGCCCGCACTCGTAAACCCGAGGCAAAGTCCATCAAAGAGGAGCCTGAAGAGGAGGATCAAGCCGATAATGACCAAGAAGGTGATGGCAGTGACCCCAGCGCAAAGAATGATCAGACAGAAGATGAACGTCGCAAGAACTTTTTGGAACGTAACCGTTTGGCAGCTCTCAAGTGCCGACAGCGCAAAAAGCAGTGGTTGTCGAACCTTCAGGCCAAGGTGGAATACTTTTCTGCTGAAAACGACAGTCTATCGCAGCAGGTGACGGCGTTGCAGTCGCAACTTGACAACCTGCGGTCGGTTCTCATTAACCACAAGGACTGTTCGATGCCCATTCCTCCGGAAGTGCTGAATGCTGCACTAGGCGACTTTGCTGGCTCATTACCTGCTGCCAATGCCACTGTCAATGCCAATGCCAATGCCAATGCAGTTGGTCTTCCAGGGCAGCGTGTCATGGCACCGCAATCCATGGTTTCTTTGATGCCTGGAGGTCCTTCACAAGCTACTGGTCCCGTTGACCAGGTATCCATGGTTCCACCTCAGTCGGTACAACAGCAGCATCCATCCAACGGTTTCCGTCCTGTTTGGCCTGTCAGCTGACGCTTTCAAAATCATATTTATTGGATCCTTTAATGGGGTTGAATTGTGTATTTCTTTCCCATTACTTCAAAGCTAGATGTTTCTTTGATGATATCGTAACCTTGAATCTATCAACTGTTCAAGTAGTGAGCCACGTAGACTATAAGTTACTACCTTTGTCATCCATCATTCCATCAACAAATCCTCTTCATAGCATTTATCGTCATCGTCGTTCCTGGTTTCTGGTTTCTAGTTTCATATGGACCTTCAATTCTGTGAGGCTCCAACAAATTGCTGTGGTGAAGTCAATATAATTGTAAACCCAGTTCAATCGTCCCTTGCATATAACTCTTAATTAGCATTCATTACTTCATGGCATTGACCGGACGGTCCAAACTGCTGAACAACCAAAACCTCCGAACCATCAAACAATCAAAACATCATTAATCGTTAGAATTGTTATTTGATCATCTTAAACACCTTATAAAGCCTCTAGTAAAGACCATGTCAACCCCGCAAAAAATGACCTCTCCAACTTACCCGGCACTCGCTCAACGCCAGCAAAAAGCCCATGGCCCTGCTCTCCAATGCTGTAATAACTAGCATTGGACTTTTGACCTTCCATATACAAGAACCGGCTGTATTTAAGTAGTTGTTGTACTACTGGGGTTTCTCTTGTTCTTATTGGTCTTGTTGTGTTGTTGCGCCTGTACGCGCTACTCGTTTGTTAACTCCCCCCCGTTACCCGTGTCCAGATCCCGCGCCTGTTTGTATGATCTGTGGCGGTTGAAACTAGAGTTGCTAGAGTTTTCGTCTCGTTTACACGCAATTGACCCGTGTCGCACGCGTAATGGCACCCAAGAAGAAGTCCAAGGCCCAAAAGGCAAAAGCCAAGGCCAAATCGAAACCTGAACAGAAGCCAGCAGGTTCACCGGCACTGGAACAGGTCCCTGACCACACATCATCAACTCCAGAACTTGTTGACGAGCAAGCACCTTCAGAGCATGTGGCTGTTGCTCTAGAGACTCCAGATGTTTCTGAATATTCTCCACTTGAGCCTGAGCCCGGGTCTGAGCCTGTTGCTGACCTGGAACTCGAACCTGGTGCTGAGTCTCATGATTCGCCGCCAGCTCCCGAAGTGGCTGCTGCTACGCCAGTTGCTCATGTTGAATCTGTCGACGAGCTCACGACCGACGAGCCACTTGCTGACGAGTCAATTGCATTGCGAGACTCCCCTGAGTTGCTGGAGACTCCTCAAGAGCCCCTGGAGCCTTCTGCGGAACAGGATGAGGTTGAGGAACCCAGTCACCATCCAGAGTCGCCAGAAGTTGCGCTCAAGGAAGTGGTATCTGAACCAACTGAAACTCTGGAAACTCAAGAGCCCCTGGACACTTCTGCGGAACAGGTCGGAGTCGAGCATCCTGTAGAGTCGCCAGAGGATGCGCTCAAGGAAGCAGCCTCTGAACCAACTGAAGCACTTGCGGCTCACGAACTCCTGAAGCCTTCTGTAGAACAGGTCGAAGTCGAGCATCCTGTAGAGTCGCCAGAGGTTGCGCTCAAGGATGCAGTATCCGAACCAACTGAAACACTCAACCCTTCGACCGAGTCAACTATCAACAATGAGGTTATCAGCTCGTCGCCTTCTGCTCCTCATCTTAGGCTCAACGACGAACAGCAGGTTAATGTGGAAGAAGCAGCAGCCGTGGAGGAGCCCGACGTTGTGGAGCCTCCAACTGGACAGGAACCATCACCATCCGAGCCTATTGATACTCCCACTGCTACTACAGCTCACATTAGCGCCGACACAGACGTTGTCTCTGAGCTTGATATTCCTAGCGAACCAGTGATTGAAACTGCTATTCCCGAGCCAAAAGCTGTTGGATCTCTAGAGCCTGAAGTATCCACGGCACATGATGACGAGGTCGCAACTAGCATATCTAACGGTGACGCTGAGCACAAAGATTCTACTGCTGAGGTACCAACTCCTGGAGATGTAACCAATACTGCGGCAGAACATCTCGAAGTTACAGCAAATGGTTTTCAGCCTGTCCGTGAGTCCACAGACGTTGCATCCCTGTTCTCTAATGGTCACTCTAAAGATGTCCCCGTTGGAAGTGTCGCGGAAGACTCCATTTTTGAAACTCTTGGTAAAGAGTTTGTAGTGGGTGAGACGAAAGCCCCTCTGCAGGACACTATAGACGTCCCTGACACGCCCGAAGTGGTAAACGCTGTCGATACGCCTGCCTCAGTTGACACGAGCATGGATTTTGGCGAACCTGAATCAGCTGTTGCTGAGGAGGCGAATTTTTTTGACGAAATAAGCAAAGATACCGAAAGCAAACCTGAAGCGGCGAGTGAGACCAACTTCGCTGACAATACTGAATCGCAAAAGGAAGATGTGCAGCCCAGCTCTACTGCTAGCCACAAGAGAGTTATTTCAGCATTTGCCCAAGCCGACAGCGACCCCTTCTTTGCTAGTCTAAAACCAGCCGATAAAGAGCCTGTTACCGAAGAGCATACTGCAGAACAACCTGAACCTCCAGTAGGCGATGAGACCGAGTTATCTCCGTTTGAAACCGCTGACGCCAACGACAGTCTCTTTGATCATCTAGCTCAGGAGTCCACATCGGAAAACTTGTTTGATAATCTGGCTCAGGACTCTCAACAGGATAGTTTATTCGACAAAATTGCACAGGAACCTGCAGAGGTCGCACCTGTAGCACCGACTGTCTCTGAGGATGCTCTTGCTTTCTTAGAGGAGGACGACGATCTTCTTCCTGAGGACGAGGAAATCGACTTTTCCCAGATAATCGCTCAGTCCGGCTCATCGGTACAACACCCCCCTCAACAGGTTTCCAATCAGGCGAATCCTGCTTACGGATATCAACCGCAAGCTGAGCCACAGTCGATCTATTCTACCCAGCCTACTCAAGAGATGCCACCTCCATCATCTCGCCCTGCATTCAACCGTAGTGCTACAACCAACGCATTTGATCTCCCAACGGGTATCGTGAAACAGCATGTCGTTCGGTCAACGCCTTCGTATGGCAATCTTGGTTCCTCTTCCTCTGTGTACGCACCGCCATCTGCTGTTCGCCAAGCTTCCCCATCCCCGTACGCACCCCCACCTGTGCAATCATTCACTCCTCCAAGCACCCAAGCTGAGTTTTCACCTCCTCAAGGAGCTGCACCCCCGCCAGGTCCCACTCGAACTCTGTCTTCCAAGAAATCTTTCTTTGAAGAGCTACCAGTGCTACCCAACCGCAAGCTGAGCTCGCGGAAAACAAGTCAGATTTTTGAGCATCCTAGTTCCCAGCCACACCCTGGAGCCTACGGAGCTCCACAAGCGTACCAGACACAGCCACAGCCACCGAGCCGGTCGGGCTCTCAAGGCGGATACTCACCGCAGCTGAACAAGTATGCCCAGCCTCAACAACCTCCTGCTCAACAGGTTCAAGGAGGCCACGTCCCCCCGAAGCGGCCTTCTGTCACAGCACCGGTGAACCCATACGCTCCTAGTGCGGCCCGTTCTCCAAGTCTTTCCTCACCTATAAGCATGAATGCTGGCTTATCTGGTCCGGCTGCTGTTAACCCTTACGCTCCTGGGGCGATTCCACCACAGGGTCCAGGAAGAACTCAGAGTGCTGGCGTCTACTCACACTCCCGCAACTCGTCGGGTAGCAGCAGTACATCAGCTTACCGCCCAGGATCCTCTTTGTACTCGCCAAAGGCGCAAGGAGCAGCTGTGTATGGCGCTGGTTCCAACATGCCTCCACCACCTATCGGCAATCAATACGCTCAACCGGTGACTTCAAACGCGTACCAGCCAGCGTTTTCTCCTCGATTGGCTCACTCACAACCTGTTGCATCAGTGAACCCACACCAACCCGCAGGACTGCCCGCCATGGTGTCCACCCCTGCATACGGCCAGGCGCCAGCTCACAACCAAGCAGGTGCTCCTCCACGCAATCCGTACGACCCATCCAACGCTGGTGTTGGTGCTGCGCGACCTCCTCCGGCACGTGCACCTTCTTATCCGAAGACGAGCTTTGGTGATTTGCCTACGGAGATTACCGATCAGAGAATTCTGCAACCTCAGCAACTGCCTAATAGAATGGCTTCTTCGCAGCAGGCATTCAACGCTCCACCACCAGGTACTCGTCAGGAACCTGCGTCCTTGAACCTGGAGATGCGACAGCAACAGCAGCAACTGCACGAGCAAATGATGCGCGCTCCCAGTGCTCCTATTGATAACGAGGCGCTTCTCAGGCGCCAGTTTCCAATTTTCCACTGGAGCAGTGGCCGTAAGGTCGTCGCTGCTGTACCTCCACCTATTGCATTTGGTTCAACGTCTATGGAAATTAGGATATTGGATTCTAACCATGCGCTGACAGTTGATGAGCATGCATGTAAGTTCCCCGGGCCACTAGTAAACGCCAAAGGGCCCATTAGAGGCAAGAAGAAGGATGTTGAAAAGTGGGTCGATGACAAGATATCGAGACTCATGGCTGAGCTAGATACGTCGCCTTCAGATTTTTCTACTACAGAACCTCTGCGACAGCGACTTCTCCTGTGGAAGCTGTTGTCTATCACCCTCAAAGCTGAGGAACACCTGTCAAAGGCATCTGCTACTACAACGAGACAAGTCCAGGAATTGTTGAACCCCCGTCTTGCTCTTGTTAAAAGAGATGATTCGCACCATTTCACACAAGCTTCTGAGCTGCACAAGCATATGAGAAGAGTGTCTTCTGGAACTGTTGAGGGACCTGGTGCAGTTTCTGTTGAGCACATTCGAACCATCTTTTCAGCTCTGGAATCGGGCGACCGTGAAGGTGCGCTGCGCGTTTGTCTTGACAACAGATTATGGGGTCATGCCCTTGTTATCGCTTCTTCTCTTGGACCTCAAGCCTGGAATGACACGGTTTCCGAATTTGTCCGCGAAGACGTGCGTCCTATTAACTCGCCCAACTCGTTGAGCCTGGCTTTAATGTACCGGGTATTTGCTGGTGCAGGTGCAGACGCTATTTCCGAGCTTGTGCCTCGAGGACCTGGGGCCCTGCAAACCAAACCTGTTTCTGATGATTGGCAAACAAATCTGGCCCTCCTTGTCACAAACCGTTCGCCTAACGACAGTGAAACTATTATTGAAATTGGCAAGCATCTTCTCCGTGAGGGATATATTGATGCTGCCCACATTTGGTAAGTTGTCGTCCTCTGATAAAACACTCCTCTCACATTTATCTAACTCAGCATGATCATATCAGGATATCCTGTATTTGGTGCACCCGAAGATGGAATAGTGCTACTAGGTGACGCAGGTTCCGGCAGTGGCCGTGATCTAGACTCGATTATAATGAGCGAGATCTACGAATTCATCTTGCTGATGAACCCACCTGATGCCCACATGGTTTCCAACTTTGCTCATCTCAACGTATTCAAGCTTCACCACAGCCTTGTACTAGCAGACTATGGCCACACCGCTGAAGCTCAGAAGATACTAGAGGCTGCGACTGCTTGTATCAAAGCTGCTGCTAGCGTCAAGGGAGCATCACATGAGGCTATACGCCTTGCAGGACTTGCTGAAATGGCGACGCTGCGACTGTCGAACCTCGACGGTTCAGGTAGCAGCTCTGGGTGGTTTGGTGGTAAGCTTGGCCGCGGAAAGCTCGACAAGATCTGGATGCAGTCGTTTAATAAGTTTGTTGCTGGTGAAGATGTTGAAGAATCGGCTACAGATGAAGCTGAACAGGGCGATGGTGCTATCTTCAAGCGATTGGCTAGTACACCGAACATTGCCGAACAGGCTTACGTTGCGCCTCCCGGAATTGGAAGAGTAGCTTCAATGCAGACAATACCGTCGTACGGGGGACAACAGCCTGATGTGCGACATCCCGGCTATTCGTCGCTCAGCGGTCCGTCTGGATCTCGCTTGCCAACTCTGCCTCCTGTTCCACCGATGCCTGGTATTTCCAGTCGACCAATTTCACCTAATTTGGGTTACGGTGGAGCTGCTTCAGTGGCTTTGAGCCCAGGAATTGCAAACGTCTCACTGTCGTCTGTGTCGCGTCGGTCTTCGAACTCGGCTAGTATTCACGGAGATGAAGTTATCAACCCCTATGCACAGGGAGGAGGAGCCAGCTTGTCACGACCTGGCAGTAGCCAATCGAGGCCACTGTCAAGACCGTATACTCCAGAAAACGTTATCCCACAGAATATGGGATCACCAGGGTCGGAGAAGACATCGCCTGAAGTGCCACTGAAGATATCAGCACCAGCATTATCGCGACCGCCAGTAAGCAACCTTCACGCACCAGATGCTGGCCGATCTCCAGCTGGTTCTCAGGTTAGCCTGGCGCAGCATTCTACTCACACCGCCCCTCTGGTCAGCCACACACCTTCTGCAGCAGCGTCAACTCCGCCTGTCAATCCGTATGCACGAGTGGCCGCAGCTCCTATCAACCGATATGCTGCTGCAGGAACAAAATCACCTGATGTGTCACCACGCCAGTCGGCAAGGTACAACAACCCGTATGCGCCCAGTGGAATTGTTGAGCATAAGGCGGCTACTATTCCAGAGGAGTCCGAGGCGGCATCCGGCTTCAATCCGTATGGGGCATTGTACGGAGGAGAGATTCCGACCCTGCAGGCTGTACCTCATGAGGCGGGGGAATCTGCAGACGTAAACGCTGCCAGTGCCGAGGTAGACCAGGGGCACCGTTATCATGAAAAAGAAGAGGAAGAAGAACATGATGGTGGTGCGCAGTCAGGTGCAGAGTATGGTCAAGTCGATGACGAATACAGTAATCGTGGCTACAGTGACAACTACGGAGACGATTACGGTTATAAGGAGGAGAGCGGAGCAAGTGGAGACTATGGCAAAGGAGGAGACGAGGCTTACGATGATCCTGAAAGCAGACAAGGCAATTACTATGTACCAGCAGGTGCGCCGCCCTCATTTGCCAAGCCCAGTGCGCCGACCCCTCAACCATCGGATGATTTTGAAGAGCAGCAACAACAGGAAGAGGAGGCAGAACCCGAGGATTTGGGTCTAGGCAACAAGAAGCCGCAGGCGGATGGAGCTGCAGGGGACAATGATGATAAGGCCAAGCAGCAGAGTGGTACCGGTGACGATAATAAGGACAAAAAGGGAGGATGGTTTGGTTGGTTCCGCAAGGAAGCTGGGCCACAAGTACACAAGGCCAAGCTTGGAGATAGTATGTCTCTGTATTTTGATGAGGATCTAAAACGATGGGTGAATCCCAAAGACCCTGCATCGGCCACTGCGGTAGCGGCACCCCCGCCTCCTCCTAAGAAGAAGGCAGCAGCAGCAGCAGGCAGCAGTACAAGCAGCAGAGGCAGTACCCCTGTCGGGGGCAGTACTCTGGCCCCTAATCAGACCCCCTACCAGGTCCCCCCTGCAGGATCATCCCCTCATGCCCCTAGTGCGAGTTCCCATCTGGGAGGCCCGCCGCCGTTGACAGCTGGGCCCCCAGCAGCAGGGCCCCCATCTGGATCTAATGGGCCGAGCGCCGGATCTGGGGCAATGCCGCCCAACAGCAGCAGCAGCAGCAGCAGCAGCAGCATGAGCCGACCCACGCCAGCCAAGGCCAGCCTGGATGATTTGTTGGCCAGTGCACCTGTTACTGGTGGGCGAAAGCCTGCTCGACGCAATGCGCGATCACGTTATGTGGATGTGTTCAAGCCCGAGTAGCTGATGGAGAGAAAGATGCACGGAGAAGAAAAGGCCATGATGGAAAAGCTAGAAGAACAGGTAGTTTCAAAAAAAAATAAAAAAAAGAACAAGGACAAGAACAAGAACAAGAACAAGACTAAAAAAAAAAAAAAAGAAACCGAGTCTTTACGATGTCTCAGAGTGTTGTTTTTTTCTGTTTGGCGAGACGGAGCTCGGGTTTAGCGAAACACAACGTATCCAAGACAGGTTTATTTGCTACTCCAGAACAACAGCAAACTTTTCAGACAACCGGTCCGGCGGCGTAATCGGCAGTTCCATCTGAGGGATTGTCCGTTTCATGTTGATGAATACGAGCGGATCTGCATGGGTAGAGTTTCGGGCCTCGCTGAATAAAGGTATCAGACATTCAGGAACGCCAGGTTGGAGGACAGCCCAATTAGGCAGTTGACTTCCATGCGCCGCTAGCGTGCGCATGCAACTCAAACCTTACGTGATGCATGCCAGCGCTGCAGCCGAGGTTTGCATGAACTGTGGCCAGGAAAAAAAAGGAGCCGACTAAAAGGAATGGGGAGGAGGGAGGGGTCGAGGACCAGAGGTTGCACTCAGGCTGGGCGGTTTTTTTGGGCGGACAGGGAGGGAGGCTCAATGTGGAAATGACTGATCTCGTATTGGTGCGGGCGGGGTGTCACAAGGATGCACACCGGCGATATGCGAGAGAGGAGACGCCTTTTTTTTTGGAGGGGGGGGAGGGCGTAGAAGGACCTAGCATGCACGGTGCTCTGCGCAGCACAGTTCCGCGCATCTATGCTCTTCGCCATCGTACCTTGACGGAGCGTCGAGCAGCAAGCTTAATCTAGCTTAAAGGAGCAAGAGCCGACACTGTGGAACCCGGCTCCCGGGTCACTGCCCGTGCAGCCATGGC
This sequence comes from Sugiyamaella floridensis, assembly GCA_030556845.1. Lineage (NCBI taxonomy): Eukaryota > Fungi > Ascomycota > Dipodascomycetes > Dipodascales > Trichomonascaceae > Sugiyamaella > Sugiyamaella floridensis. Next base: position 101,958 of record JAKTUT010000019.1, on the reverse strand, counting down.
GACATGGGTATCTGAGTTTTGGCACAAAAATGGATCTAATCAAAACTGCTGATACTGTGCTAAGTGGGCGCGAGACACCACTACTTTTTTTTTTGATAGCCTTGACCTGGGCCGTAAGGGGCGAGTCAAGAGGCAACAAACAAAACTGGTTTAAAGTTATGCAACTCTATCTGGCTCGTCTCTACTGCTGCTCAAACGGATAAGGGTACAAGCGGGGGTGGTCGGCTGGAAGGTCGTAGCACACACAACAGAATAACAGCACGACACTCGACTGTAACGCTGGATAGAGGAACCCCAACTGTGTCGGGTCAAATGCGTGTAGCAACATGATGCGGCAGTCTGTCATGGCTTTTTATGTCCTACCAAACGCTGATAATAAAGCAGGGAAAACTGCCGGTACTCCCCGCATTTATAATTGACAGGTTGTTTTACAAGTTTCAAGACATAAAAATGCACTCATTATCTTTGTATGCTGCCAAACTATGGTTCCTACCGGCTGGTAAAACCATGTCCCTGACGACCACACGACATTGCCGGTATATCTGACCACCACACCCCGGATCTAGGCAGCTAATGTACCATCATTATGGCGCAGATAAGGTTGAGCCCAGTGCAGGTTCGCGATGGTGCCTGCGATCCTGCTTAAGATGTGCTTGATTTACCTTAAACGAAGTCCCGGTTGCACTTATCTTGCGACAACTCAACTCAAACCCGGATCCAAGTCTTTTTGTTTGCACCATGGGTGTGCAATGTTGAGTGTGCTGAGAATAAAAAGTAATCGTGGCACACAAGAAAAAAACTAGTACTCCGAATGGAGATTTGCGAAACTTTAACTTGTATCGGTAGTGGGACTGGGGGGGGGGGGGGGGGGGGG